>OZ038486.1:52745490-52755490 GCA_964036315.1 Acanthosepion esculentum
ACGCCATAAACAAGAGAACGATAGTCAATAATCTGGAGAAAAATCGTGTATTTTTCTTTCTGTTCAACCTGATACCAAATCGTCCACGGCCCGGTGGTTGGAGGTCGCTTCGTACACTATTTGATCTCTGGAATCATTCGGGAGCGTTGGTGAATGACAATGAACGTTAGCTCTCTGAATGGAGGCACTTAATTACAGGTATTACTGTGAAAAATTTACGTGACAGCAAATAATGAATATGTCATGAGTTAATGTATTTCTGTTCTTTAACTTGGCGAAGATTTCATGTTTGCCTATATCTACAAACAAATGGAAAACTGAACGCCATTTCTGATACAGTATTTACATTAGTCGGACTATTGTCCTCATCTTTGTCGCCATATTTGTCACAACGTTTCGACCGTTGTACGCTCCGGCCTTCTTCAGGTGGTTGGAATTTCGAACCGAACCCTTTATTTCGATCACTTGGATAGACTGTTCTAGTTCCACGAGCCATGTTTGATGGATGTCAGTTATCAGTTATCTCCTGGTACTTTTCCCTCTGAAAGTTCTCCACTGCCTGAACCGGGTATTGAACTCACACTCTTTGGGTCTGTCACTGGATCTAACCGACGCCTTTATCCACTGTGCCATGTGTCCCTGTAGAGAACTTTCAGAGGGAAAATTACCAGGAGATAACTGACAACTGACATCCATTAAACATGGCTCGTGGAACTAGAACAGTCTACCCCAGTGATCGAAATAAAGGGTTCGGTTCGAAATTCCAACCACCTGAAAAAGGCTGGAGCGTACAACAGCCGAAACGTTGTGACAAATATGGCGACAAAGATGAGGACAATAGTCCGACTAATGTAAATACTGTACATAATACCTCATCTCAGAAATATAGACAGGCCATTTCTGATATATCACAATTCTTGATAATTGTTTTCTTCTTCATATCATTTCTAATTGGCATTCAAAAAATTTCCACCCTCCCATGCTCATATACCTGTGAATACAAAATTGTAATGTTGCAATGTTTTATCCACCTATAGAAACATGGATAAGTAATTTAATATTGTAAAACTAATAAAATTACATGGTTAAATAATTCATACGTGAAATTACTGTTTATTCACTTCCAAGTCTCGTTAATTAATGCCGCCGCTACTGATTTGCCGGTTTGGCGAATATATTTGAATATTAAGTTTCTTCTTGCGAGGGAATGTGAGACTGATTTCCCGCTTTGGGTGAGACGCTTACCTAATTTACCGTCATCCGGTATTCCCACGTGTGCAGATCCTAAATTCAGTCGGGTCTACCCCTTGTTCAAATATCTGTAGCAGCATGATAAATTTGCGGCTACTTTCCCGATCAGCTTACTAATGTATTGGGTTCCTCTGACTTTTTGGTGTGACAACGGTGCGTCTGTTTGCATAGTTATTACGCAAGAGTATAGTATTAAATAATAGGGTTTATAATTTATAACTACCAGAATGTGTTGTTTATTATTGCCCAGCTTGCATAAATGATGTAATTATCCTTGCATTAAAAGAAAACTTTCAAATTGTGTGATATTTTCAAATAAGAGATTGTTCGTTTGATGACTTTTATAATAAAATAGCTTAGTTAAGTGTTAAAGACGTAAGCTTTTAGATCACTGTAAAGGTAACAATATGAAAATAAAATCAAAATGAAACCCTGAATAGTTGGATGGCTTCTTGCGAACTCCGTGGCTATGATAAATATTATCTCTGCATATTTTCTATATTTTTTGTATTTATTTATTTTTTTTTATTTTTTATTAAACTGTATTTTTTTTTATTTAACTTAATTTTTCCTTTATTCTGCTTATTTTATTTTTTTCAATTCTGTGGCATCAAAAAATGCATAATTTGAACTCACTAGTGACTTCAACTAAAACAAGCTGAGATGGCTGACCAAAATAATACTATTCATTTTGACGGCGACGAAAGTACAGTTCGCCTGCTACCTAGTGTATCAATGTATGGAAAGGAACAAGCATCTACAAACATTATCAAATGTGGTGGTTACATTGCCGACTATTGTAAACTTAGTATATTCTGAAATAATGCATTTAGAAATTATGTTATTGAACAAGGCGACAACATTTTTGAATTAAACGAGGAATTAGTCAAGGCAAATGGAAGAACACTAGCACAACAAGAAGGAATATACTTCCCTGAAAAAATGGTAGAAAAATTGGCCAACCATAATTTGGAACTGGAAAGGCATTCAAGATCAAGAAATCTACGACTTTAAATATAAGAAACGCCACACGAATACTGTAAAATGAAAGTATGCGCTGTCATCGAAGGATTTGATTTCAACCAAATTAACATTGCAAACTGTCATTATGTTGGTAAGAATGAGGAAGGAATATACAGAGACATCATTATAAGTTTCGTTCGACAAACGGAGAGACGGGAAGCGTTGAATTAAAGAAGAGACTTTTTCGAGAAGGATACCCCTTATACGTAGACTTACCCAAGAAAGATCTGGTAATAAAAAATTGATTTTAAAAAGAAATTTATGAACTGCATAAAAAGATAAATAAATGCTTCATTTCTAGAAGTGCATGATATGTAAATGGGGTTAAAGATTTTGGTATGGTTATTTAACTGATTTGTAACTTAACTTTTATTTCTTTTTTATTTCTTTAATTATTGATGTTTTATAGTGCAATTTCCATTTCTTTTTTATTATTTTATTTAAGTGTGGAGCTCTATCGAGCTTTATCAAAACCTATAAAGCTTTCAAACCTCTCCATACTTATTTTTCCACCTATATTATCTGGATTCATTTTCCGAAGAAACTTATATTAAATTAATTCATGTCTTCAAAATAATACAACTTTGTTTACCTTCTTATGATTTATCTGATGAAAATCTTCCAAGCATATATGATACATTTTGTTACTTCGCCCATTAATTGTTTCCCTACTTTTCAAATGACTTCAAGTCTTTCCAAAATGCCTAGTTTAAGTAACTATGGCATTGATGAAAACATTCCTCAAAACATTAATTCACGGTATTTCATTCTTCCTGAACTAGTCTCAATTAATAACAAATCGAATAGTCTCTCTGTTCTACAGACTAATATAAGAAACCTTGCTCTTCATCATGACGAATTAATTTGATCTGGCGTAAAAGCGCTCATTAGTTACAAAACACCTATTATGTATACTTTCAATAATATTTTTTAAAAAAGTAATGGAATGGTTACACCTGACCCAATTGAGATGTCAATCGTCTTGAATGGTTATTTTGTTAATTTTGAAGAAAATATATCAAAGAATCAAAATCAATTCTTGATTAACTCTTTAATAAAAATACGAAATCTATATTTCATACACCTGTTAAACATGTTTAAGTTACAGATATTATAACAAATATTAATCCTTCTAAATTGTTTGGCCCCAACAGTATAGCTTAACTTATTGAACATTTTTAGCTCTTTTATTTCTCGAACTCTTGCTCAACTTATTAATCGGTTCTTTTGGCAACATATTTTTCCTATTAATTTAAAAACTGCCAAAGTTTTACATATTATTTAAAAAACGAGAATCAGCATTTCCATCAAACTATAGGCAGATTTCTCTTCTACCAATATTTAGTAAAATATTCGAAAACTAATGTACGAGTTTCTTTGTTCTTTTCTCAACCACCACAAATTTATTCTTTGCAATTTCGATTTCAAGCGAAATACAGTATTGATCATGCTTTGGTAAACATGACTGAGACTATATGATCCACATTGGATCGAAGATGGACTGGATGCGCTGTCTGTATTGGCATTCCAAAAAACGTTTGACACGGTCAACCATGAAATCTTATTGACAAAACTTTATCATTATGACACCAGAAGAAATGTTCTCAACTGGTTCAATTCATACTTATTTACTAGATATAAATACGTTTCCATTAGTAATATTAATTCAAATTCCCGTACGATTATATTGTGGGGTACCGCAAGGTTCACTATTTGGCTCATTTCTTTTTCTCATCTTCATAAAACGATTTACTAAATGTATAAAAAAAGTTAAAATTTTACTTATTTGCTGATGATACTAACATTTATTGTGACTCAGAATCTATGAAATACTATTCAGAACAGTTAACACTGAACTCAAAGCTTTTAAAACGTGGGTAGATGTTAATAAATTATCACTCAATATAAATAAAATTAGTTATATTATCTTTCATTCCCCATACGCAAAAATTTCCCTTTGATGATATGATTAGGATTGGTAAAGGATGAATACAGATGATTAAATTTGTTAGATTTTTAGGTGTACTTTTGGATGAAAATATTAAATAGAAATGCCATCTCAATGAACTTTCAAAACAATTAGCAAGAACTTGTGGTATCTATATCTATAAAACAGAAGATGTTTGTGTGTGTCTGTGTGTATCTGTGTGTTTCTATGTGTGTGTGTCTATCTCTGTGTGTGTATGCTATTTATACATGTTCACATCTTTTGACCGATTTCGATGAAATTTTACACACCTGTTGCAAATGTACCAATAAGGTCAATACCAACTATTCTCTCTCTATGTCCGACGGGTTTGCTAGAAAAATCGCTAAAGTGGCTACGATTTTTTGCAAAAACCATGGCAAAGTTACACGCACACAAAACTAGATGAGCTGATGTTCTTTGCACTTAATGTAATTCATGGTTCATGTTACGTGGTTTATTCAGAGTGGTTGACAGTTTTCCTGAGACATAGGTTTCACACAATTTGAAAAAAAAAAATTGTTAAAAGGTCGTATATTTTGCACCACTTAAAATAAAAACTTGAATAACTTCCTCGGTTTTTATCCGATTTTCTTCAAACATGTCGCAAAAACATTGCCGAAATGCAAGCATTAAGATATTGTGGTTTTAGTCCTGCTCACTTCCCAGCGTATAAAAAAAGCCACTAAAAACTGTTAAAAAATCATGTTTGGGGGCCATAACTTCCTGTTTTTTTTATCTGATGCTATCCAAATTTGCTATGTAAATTACATATGCCACAGAATGTGTATTGCGTGAGTGTTTGATTTAGAGTTTTTTTAGTTAACTGTTCGAAATCTGCGACAAACTCGATCCCAAATCGGATTTTGACATTTAAGTAGTAGTTTCTTCATATGATTCAGTCCTAAATTAGCATTCGAACAATTTTGATGCAAAGATAGTTTGCGAAGAATAAGTGAAGCGTTTAAAGGGAAAAAATCCCGAAGAACCTCTTATTAACCCAGCTTTACAGTAAACGTGTGAATAAGCAGAGGGGCTTACATGTGTTTGCACTTGCAGTTGAATCAATCGCTGACGCTTCATCCCAGTTTTTGTTTGATTATTGGATTTGTGAAAAATGCCATACTATTCGGAAGTTATTACGACGATAGGAAATTTACTGATTGTCTAAAACATTGAAACAATTTAATTTCGAGCAACGACTACACAAGAAGTTTTTATTGATGGAATTCTTATTAAGAACAATCAAACACTTGCGATGGACATACCGTAAAAAAGATGATGAAGTCGAATAGCTTAGTATACCAACGGATGATGCATGCAAGTAGGGACGCAGGCAGACATTTCTACACAGTGAGTGTGGGTATACAGGTGAGTAGGGATATATCATTGCAGCCATGTACAGCCAGGCAACTCCGGGCACCTCGTATTGCAATAAAATGATGTTTATCTCTGATTTGCAATCATATTTCAATGTAAAGATTTTTTTAATCTCAGATTCGCAATCGTACAACAATAAAAAGATGGTTATGCAGATTTAAAATCATATAATAATAAATTGATGTTTGTCTTAGATTTGCAGTCATATTTCAATGTAAAGATTTTAATCTCAGGTTTGCGATTATATTACAATAAAAATGTTCATCTCATATTCGCAATCATACAACAATAAAAAGAAGTTTATCACAGATTTCCAATCATCTACATCTATAAAACAGAAATTATCTTTGTGTGTGTGTTTGTCTGTGTGTATGTGTGTGCGTATGCTATTTATGCATGTTCACCTTACTCGATCACTTTCGATGAAATTGTAAACACATGTTGCAAAGTTATCAAGTAGCTTTAAACGAACTTACAATCTTCAAGTCCCCAGGGGTTTGGGTAGAAAAATCGCAAAAATTGAAGTTGGGTACGACTTTTGCAAAAACAAAGGCAAAGTTACATGTGAAAAGAATTTACTGGATGTGCTGATGTTTCTTTGCACTTAAAGCAAAACAGCTCAAGTAACGAGGTAGAGTGGTTGACAGTTTTCCTGCGGCATTGGCATCATAAAAAAAATTACAATTCTCTGAAAAAATCGTGTTTATCATACGAATAAAATAAAAACTTCAATAACATATCTTATCCGATTTTCTTCAAACATGTTGCAGAAAATTGTCATTATGCAATAAATAAGTATGGTATTACTCCTGCTGGCTTCCCCGCGAAAAGCAAAAAACAACGAAAAACTCTCCAAAAAGCCAGTTTTTCGGCCATAATTCCCTGGTTTTTCATTCGATGCTTTCCAACCTTGGCATGCAAATCATATATGACACACGGATTGCCTTGCGTGAATGTTTGGTTTAGATTATTTCATTTAAGAGGAAGAAATAAGCAACAATCAGCTTTTGCCATTTAAGAAAGAGTTTCTTCATGTGATTTCATCCTAATTTGTCATTCGATCAACCTTTGCTGCAAAGATTATTTGAGAACGATCATTGAAGTGTAAAAGGGAAAATTCCCGAAGAGCCTCATATTAACCCCAGCTTTACAGTAAACGCACGAAGGACGGGGGGGGGGCGTACATGCGTTTGCACTTCCAGTTGTATCAATCTCTGTCGCTTCATCCCATGTTTTTGTTAGATTATTGGATTTGTGAATAATGCCATACTTTTCGGAAGATATTACGGCAATAGGAAATTTACTGAATATTTAAAACATTGAAACAATTTAACCTCGAGCAATGACCACATAAGAAAGTTTTTACCGATACTATTCATTTATTAATAAAAATCAAACAATTGATAAGGACATACCGTAAAATGGATGAGGGGGTCGTGGTGGAGCTTAGAATACCAACGAATGATACATGCACGCGGGGACGCAGGCAGACATTTCCAGACAAGGGGGTGAGGGTATACATAGTATGCGGTTATACAATTGCAACCATGTACACCCGGGCAACGCCGGTTTTATCGGCTATATTCTTTAAAATAAGAATCATGCATCGTTACAATGTTCTTGTATGCCTTTACAATGCCTTATTCGACTCCTTTTTGTAACACGGAATTTAAGTGTGTTGGGTGAGAGATTTTCCTCATATTTCTTGACCGAGGGAGTGAGTGTTTGGGGGCTATTTGTCGTTGGCCTGATTTCTTAAACTCTCTGTTTATCCCCAAATATAAAAATATTGAAACTTCCGGAAATATCAAAATTAAAATTACTAACTTTTGTGTATGAAACAAAAACTCTCCCTCTTGTTTTTCAAACTACTTCTCCCTCAGTTCATCTGTTCGGCAATGTCCAACAAAGCTATCTACGTGTGAATGCTTGTTTTTAATGCGGAATAATACTTTACAATATGGTTTGAGATCGGTTCGCTATCTAGGAACTAAGCTGTACAACACTTGTCTCTTCTCCTTCCAAACATTTATTTAAAAAGAAACTTAAAATATTTATAAAATATTTATTTATTTTTATATTGAGTCCACATAACTCAGTAATAATTCAATAATGATTAAATAACTATATAACAGATCTACACTTGATACAATTGATTCAATAATTATTAAACTTCATAATCAATTTCGTAACTAGGACTATAATTAGAAAAACAATTGTGTATTTTATTTTACATTATATTATTTAATTAAATGAGTTATCTTTGAATAAAGAGACCCCCTTCTCATTAGTTATACTAATTAAGGAGCCTTTCTTCTCCTTTAAAAACTGTATGTACATATTTTAATAATTGTGTTAATAATAATTAATGTATAATTGCTGTAAATTGCTACGAATTGTTATTGGTATAATTAATGTAATTACTGTATTTGCTGAAAAATATTGTTGCGAATAAATATCTTCTTCTTGCGATAAAGAGAGGAGGTGGGAAAATAGGAAGTTAGATGGCTCGCCAAATGCAAAATTTTGTCGGCGCTAAAATGAATTTGGCGTGTGGAGTTCATTCCATTTCATTTCTGTTCTGTATACTTCTCTCTAATGTACTTGGGAAAGGCATGAACTCATATTCATCAAGCTAAGGTATAAATAGCTGGACAGATTGGTCTTTCTGGCCTCGAGTTCGCATTCAGTCTAGAAAAGGTGAATTTAAGAAGAGGGGTGAGCTGCCTCAAGTTATCATTCCCAAGACACACTATTGCTGCTATGCTTACATAAATGTAGTGCCTTTATGAGTCCCATGGAATAAGGGACTGCTGAAGAGGCATGACGTGAAGGAATCAGTTTAAAAGTATTGAAACTATATATAAACAGAAATGTAAATATTCATATAGAGATTGTGTATAAATTATTCAAGGAAAATAACTCGAAAGTGTACAGTAATGTAGTCGCCCCAACTTAACAAAGTTAGTCCGTTGATTTCCTAAGAACGAAACTATTCAAAAGAAAACTTTTTCCAAATTGTCATATATTTTCCACATTGAAGTCAACTCTCAGAGGAGACAGACTCTTTCATGCTGGACGCAATCGTTAGGCTTCGAATGCTGGATATTTCCTCGGCTATATATATATATATATATATATATATATATATATATATATATATATATATATATATAGGTGTGTGGTACATTGTGGGTAATCTATTCTGGCGTTTATTTTGCGGGAGAGGCTTGTTTGTTTATTTATGTATTTATTAGGGTTAATTCATTTTTCTTCATTTTCATTTTGTATTATTTATTCTTTTCGATTTTTTATGTTTTATTAAAGCAGTAAAACATTTGTGTGGATTTGCTTAGGTCGCTTATTCAATAGTTCTTTTGGTCTGGGAAGATAATTAAAGCTATTTATTCATCCAATGTATAGATTTCTTGCTGTAGTCTATTCTGTTATTTTGGCAGATTATTTTGGAATGCCCCTTAAACTGTAATTGCTTACAAAACAACATAATATACCAAGCCACGGTAAAATCAGCAGAAAACGAAGAAAATATATACATAGAACTAACTGAATGTCCTTGGAAACAGAGGAACTCTGCACAGAAACCATCTTTCTCAAATAGTAAATAATCGAACTGTACAATACTTTCAAAGTACATCTGGGAAATTAAAAACAAAACACAAATCACACCAAAGATATCATGGAAAATAAGAAAAAGATCATCAGCCTACAACAATGAATCAAAAACCTGCAAACTTTCCTTTGAGGAAAAAATAGCTATAATTACCTTCACAGACCAAAATAAATTACTAAATAAACGATATGAGCTCATCTCAAAATGCAGACATGAAAACAATTTTTTACTACGCTACTTAAAAATCAAAAACTAAAATGAATAAATACAAATAAACAAAATAATATAATAAACAAATAAAATAAATTAACCCAAACAAATAATAATAAAAAATTAACAAACCACTCCCATTAGAATAGACGAAATAGAATTTAAAAACTAAAATGCATAAAAACAAGTAAAAAATCAAGCAAAATGAGTAAATAAAGTAAATAATAATAAACAAATTAACAAACCAATCCCACAAAATAACCTTCAGAATAGACTACAAAAACAATCTAAATATTGAACGAAAAAGTAGCTATAACAGCAATATATCGACGAAAATAGCCACTACGTCACTCAAAAATCGAAATCCAAATAGAATAAATAAAATATACCAAAAATAATAAGTAAATAAATAAAAAAATCATAAAACTCAATCCAAATAAATAAATAATTGAATAAATTAACAAATCGCCCCCGCTAAAATAACCGTTAGAAATAATAAAAATAGGCATAAATAAGCAAAAACAAGTAAAAATAATCAA
>OZ038486.1:52760490-52772990 GCA_964036315.1 Acanthosepion esculentum
TATATATATATATATATATATATATATATATATATATATATATTACATGTCATTTTTTCTGTTTAAATATATATACATACATATATATATATATAGATAAATAGATAGATAGATAGATAGAAATTGAATTAGATAAATAGATAGATAGAAAGTTAATTAGATATTTAGATAAATAGATAGAAAGAAAGAAATTGAGATAGATAGAAAGAAATTTAGATAGAAAGAAAGAAAGAAATTTAGATAGATAGATAGAAAGAAAGAAATTTAGATAGATAGAAAGAAAGAAATTTAGATAGATAGAAAGAAAGAAAGAAATTTAGATAGATAGAAAGAAAGAAATTTAGATAGATAGAAAGAAAGAAATTTAGATAGAAAGCAAGAAATTTAGATAGATAGAAAGCAAGAAATTTAGATAGATAGAAAGCAAGAAATTTAGATAGCTAGAAAGAAAGAAATTTAGATAGATAGATAGAAAGAAAGAAATTTAGATAGATAGAAAGAAAGAAAGAAATGTAGATAGATAGATAGAAAGAAATTTAGATAGATAGAAAGAAAAAATTTAGATAGATAGAAAGAAATTTAGATAGATAGATAGATAGATAGGTAGATAGATAGATAGATAGATAGATAGATAGATAGATAGATATATCTTATAGTCTCGGGTTTAAACGTGTTCAATTATATTTCCAATAAGAAAATATATATCAAATATTGAAATGTAATCATGCGAAAACTAATCAAAATTTCTTATTACATGAAACAAATTATGTCAATTTTAAATGAAAAGATAATTGATGAAGCTTTAAAAGTACTTGTATGTGAAAAATAAGAATGCGTAATGATTAACAAAATGGGAGAACTATTGGAAATGACTAGCGGCGTATAATATATGTTTAATAAAATTACTAAATAAAAACAATTTGAATTTTTTATGCAGTTATTAGATTCGTGACTGTGAATTAAATGGCGAATGATTTCTTATTTAATAAAGAGATTTACATTTTTATTTTCAACTATTAATGTTATTTTCTAACGGATTGATGAAAATGATATTTGAAAGAATTACAAATTTCATAATGCAACAATGTTCATGTAGATAAATTTATGAATTTAAGTTAAGAATTACAAATCTTTAAAAGATTTTGACAAACGAAACCCATCGTAACTGTAATTTAAACGGCATTGTTCTGAATAGTGAATAATTAGTATTTTCGTATTATTTCATTATGTTATGTACCTAAATATTTGGTTGCACATTTTCATTTTGTTGGTTATGCACAAAATACGTCTGCTGATGTAAAAAACATTCAAGCCTTCTTTAAAATTTAGAATTTTGATAGATTATATTGGGGCACCTAGATTTTAACTCTCTTATTGGAGACATGTTGCCTAGTAGATTTTCTTGAGTACACCAGATTTTCTTAATTTTTATTTTTGTAAAGATGCAGTTGAAATGAATGCAAATATATGCCCATCGCATAAGTGCCGCATATGGAAAACGGTTACATTGAGCTATCACACACAGAAAAGTGTATTAAATATGTAAAAACAATGATCAGATGATTTAGGAAATGATACTATGTTCAACTTGTTTATATCAACAAACCTCCTTTGTTTGATATTGAGATACTTTCTGCAATAGACATAATAAATTGTGTATATATATAAATTGTATATATATATATATATATATATATATATATATACACACACACACATATATAAATTTTCGATGAATTACTTAATTATATATATATATATATGTATAATCAAGTAGTTCATGGAATCTAGAAACCTCAACAGAATACAGAATGCACTGGACGGCTGTTTCATCCTATATTTGGGACTCATCAGCAATGCGCATCCACTACCGAGAATTGAAACCCGGACAGTTACGTTGCCAGACAATCGCCATACCAACTGTTCCAACGGGCCTCGGTAACGAACAGGTAGCGAATCAGACTTGATATAGCGCCGCTCGATCACATATTCCGTGGTGGATCTCAACTGAGTTTCCTTTTTTACCCATAGGACTGTGCCCCTTACTTGTATATCCTAATCTTGAATCGGCTTCTAATGCTCCAGTTGGAGCGGCTTGGTGATAGTAGTCGTGGCACGAGGGGTACTTCGAGTCTGGTTCGCTACCTTGTCTACCGAGGCCCGTTGGAACAGTTGGTATGGCATTTGCCTGGCAACGTAACTGTCCGGGTTTCAATTCACGGTAGTGGTTGCGCACTGCTGATGAGTCCCAAATATAGGACGAAACGGCCTTCCAGTGCTTTCTGTATTCTGTTCAGGTTTCTAGACTCGATGAATTACTTAATTATAATTCTCAAATCCTCCTAATTACTTGTGTAAGTATATATATATATATATATATATATATATATATATATATATATATATATATATATATATATACGCACACTTACATATACATACGACACCGGAAAATTTAAGCGTGTCAAGAGTGCTCGATTAAATTTTCCCGGTCGAGCAGTCTTGACATGCTTACATTCATTCGAGACACGAAGATCAGATCAGCAGAAAAATATTTGTAGAAAAATCAGAAGGAAGCCCTGTCATGATGGTGTTAATGTGACTTAAGTGGACATGACAGATTAGGATCCTTCACATATTAAAAAATACATATCATTTTCTTATCTCTCTCTCTCTCTCTCTATCTCTCTCTCTCTCTCTCTATATATATATATATATATATATATATATTACTCACTGCCAGGTGATAATTTCACTAGGACACTGCGTTACAGCTGCAGCTTGTGAAAAAATGGAATGAGAAATCTTTAGCCAGTAAAATTGAGGACAATAAAGGAACAGTGTTCAGGACGACGGAAGAGGTAGACTGATGTTGCATTTAAATCTTTAAATATTGCATTGGAAGAAAGGCATCGGAAGGGAGGTCCACAGGCGCGAAGTGCGAGAAAATAACCTATAAGAAGATTACATGCGATTATTTGAGTTTCAAAAGTGAAATCTCTTTTGCTCCATCACATGAACATTTCCGGTATTGTCGCCATTTATAAGGATAGATTTGGCCTCATCAAATGCAGAAGCATCTACGGACCTTCACATAACTTTGGAAAATTATAGTTTTTGATGTCGTTTACAGTAAATGCGACTTCAAAATTGAAAATAAATACCATGATATAAGCATCTTCAGTAAATAAAAAGCATAAAACTTGAGCAACTTTAATTATTTTCAGTCTGACCAGTTTTAAATGCTAATATGATTATTACAGAAATGTTATTCACAAAATTAGATGTTAATAAACAATACATTTTTGTGAGCCTTCATATTATCTATATTTCATATTTGTGGAATTTCTCTGAAGATATGCTCAGGTAGTACTTGAATTAGTGTGACTATCATTGCAATCCAACTGAGAAATTTTTTGTTGAAGTGTTAAGTATTTCTGATGGAAGTTGGTATTTTGGGGGCACTATAAATGCTGTAATTGTGAAGTCACGTGGATTAAGTTCAGTTTTTGTCAGGCATAGTCGGAAAACTATAGAAAGTACTTCAAGGTTTGTATACTTTTTATGGAATTTTACCATCAGAAATCTACATTTACTTACATTTTGAATTGAAAATTCTGAGGAAGCTTTGCCCTAGTGACATTAAATTTTGCATTTCATAAATATGACCATATGTGGGAGAATAAAATAATGATGTCTCCTGCAATATTGACTTAGGTAGCAAATCAAAATCATATATATATATATGGCTTCACATAATTTATTCAAATCCGCCATCCGCTATTTGACTTGAGCCACCCTTTGATGAATTATTCTTTCTTGGTGATAGTCATGATAAGAATGAGGTAATGGATTAGGATATGGAGTATTGCAAACTGAAAGACAAAAGTTCTGCTAAATCTTTTTACACAGGCTGAGTTAAATTTATTAATGGAAGACGCTCAGCTGCTTGAGTCACGTTTAAAAGAGAACCAGGTTGCACCGTGAAGCAAGTCCGCATTTTATATTCATCGAGTTGAACGATTTTATTCTCCTCTTCAGTATGGATGATGATTTTGTTTATTGCAATGATATTAAATGTTTCATGGCTGACATGAAGTGAGAATATAACCCAGAAGACTGGAAGCTTTTCATATAGAAAATCCAGTCTTAAATGTGTCCTTTCGCTTAATGACAATATACCGATTGGATATTCTGTAACACTGAAGAAATATTTCGAATGTCTGAAAATAGGGGTTGAAAAGATGTGGTATGAGGAGAAAAACTAGACAAAATGTGAGGACGTGAAAGTCATTGGATTATTTCTTGGCCTACAAGATGTTTATGTCAAGTATCTTTGCTTTTTGTGTCTTTGGGACAGTCGAGCAAAAGCGAACATTGGAAACGAAAGACAGCTAGACAGAACTGATTTAAAGTTGTAGAGAAGAACGTTTAATATTAACCGATGATCAATCACAAGAAGGTTTTTATTCTCGCATTGCATAATAAAGCTTGGGCTGTAGAAGCAGTTTGCGAAGGCCGCGAATGAGGACGGTAATTGTTTCAGGTTCTTAAGCAGAAAGATTCCAGCTTGTATTGTGCGAATATTCAGGCTGACGTGTGTGACGGGCCACAGGTTAGACTGCTATTGCTGGACGAACAGTTTTTGGAGACGTTGAAAAAAAAACGCAAAAAAAAAAAAAAGATTTTTGCTGCAGTTGTTTCTGGTTTCTTGAGAAATAGGAAATCGTCAAATTATGAAGAACTTGTGCAAACACTGTTAACCATTTTTCGAACACTTTTTCGAGAATTTCTATTTTTAAAAATGCATTTCCTACACAGTCATCTGGACGTCTTTTCTAAAACTCTTCATGCAACGAGTGATGATAAAGAAGAAATATTCCCCCCAAGAATGAAGACAATGGAGTCTAACTATCAAGGCAGCTGATATCGGCAAAGAGACATCTGCGAAGTCATTCACGCAAAGCACTGAACAGAAAGTTCGCCCCTTGATATTCCATTTTGACAAAAATACATATTCTTCTTCTCTTATATAACGTGTCATTTCAGGGCATAGGCGATCATGACTCTCCAGCTCATTCTGTCCCTTGTGGGTCTCCATAAGTTTTTTCTTTTAGCTGTTTACCCCAGACTTTGTTCTACCAACCACTTGCTTAAGCCCGTTAAGCATGTCACCCGTTCTTTCACTTATCCCTCTTTCCTTCTATCCGCCCTATGAGTATCATCCCTCCTTTCTCATTACGTGTCCCAGAAATTTCTGCTGCCTTTTCCTTATGTTAATTATAAGTTCCCTCTTCTCCAAAACCTCATTGTTGCTCACATGTTCGGTCCATGGTATTCTTAGCATCCTTCTGTAGGACTACATCTCCGTTGCCTCGAGTCTCTTCTTCATCCTTGAGGATATTGTCCAATATTCGCTACCGTAAAAAAAAGACAGATATCATGTAGAAGGCACTGCGGAGTGATGGATAGCGGCTCGGATTGAGGAATCAGAGAGAGCCGAATTCGAATTCCTGTCGAATCCATAAAATTCACTTGCGTGCTAATACTCTTGGGAAAGTTATGAATGGGTAAATAGCAGGACACACCGGCTTCTATAGACTTGGATGGCAACTGGTCTACCGCAGAAATAAATGGCAAACTACTGCGGGGGAAAAAAAAATCTGCTTCATCAGTCCTGTATCGAAAGATACATGATCGCCTACGCGTGTATCACGTATGGCACATAGCTGACTGATCATTTAGCAGTTCAGTATTCTTTTCTTTGTTGCCAACGCCACCCGCCTGTCGCGTAATTCTCTACCTAGATTTTGAAATGCGTCTTTCGCTTTCACAACGGGTGTTCAAATCTCAGTGTCGCACCTTCAGTCTTCTGTCAGAACGCTTCCCAGATATTTAAATTTCCCTACCTGCTTGATTATAGTGTCCCCAACCGGAAAACAGCATTTCGGGATCATCTTTTTATCGTGTAATATATTTGTTAAACAATAAAAATGTACTATTTGATTTGTGTTCATTTCTTACTTCAGTATTACCTGTTATGGCGAAATTGACATATTTTGGTAAGAAATGGATTCCTGTTTAACTAAATCACTTACCTGGATATAATATTTCTGATGGTAATTCTGACCTCAGCACTATCGATTCTAAGAAGTAGAACTTTTTTTTTCGAAAGAGTTCACGTATGTTATTTCACTTCCGCTTCTCATGTTTAATTAATTGACTATTATCCAAGTAAATATTTATCAGTTTTCTCTCGAGACATCACTCTCAAAAGAATTTGAACAGAATCTTTTTTCTCATTCCACTTAACATAACTTGCTGATATCTAGAAACAGACAATCGATACAGAAGCAAATAAACTGGTGAGTATTAAATCGTATACTGTACAGTCGATTTACTTTTGTGACGATTGACCGTTTTTTTTTCACCACTGGAACAGCGTATGTGTTTTTTGACTCAGGTTTTGAACTTACGATAGGTAAGCAAATATAACTGAAATCATATATTAATCTCCAAATTTATGTGTCTTTCACAATAGAGTGACGTTTTTTCCGAGAAGTTTACCGAGGAGAACAAACACCTGAAAAAAGACGGGATTACAAAAGACAACAACCTTGTGGTTAGAGCAACTAAAATGAACCTAGTTCGAAGAAGGTATATAATATCTCCTCATCTAAAAAAAAAGGCATAATTTAATTTTGTTTTTGAAACAATCCTTCAATGTTAAATAATTACTGGCTATCGCAACAATGCAACCGAGCCTGTTACCTGATAAAATCTTTAGAATAGCAAATAAAGCGGACATAATTATCAAGAGAAAGTAACTGCTTCCTTTCTTAAGAAAACAACATATATTAGCTTAGCTTCCTCGATATCTTATTCTTTTCCTGGCTTATATTGCATATTGCTGCTACATCTTCTCTGGTGCACGTACTGTATATCTCTATGAGATTCTTGAGAATATACAAAACAGAATCTGTCATCTCGGCTTCAGAAATTTTCCCATCGCCGTAACGTGTCGTTTCTAAATTTTTTCAGTTGTTTAATGAACGCTCACCTTTGCTATTTTTTCCGTGGAAAACTCCTTCTGCTTCTTGATTTTCTGTCAACTAGAATTATCGAAAAATGTAGCTGTAACATAAATCTCCAAACTATACACATCTGACTACTATTATTTACTGCTCTTTGTCATTTTTTTTCATTCTTTGAAACCACTTGCTTCTTAGTGGAATTATCAGATTGAATGGGGTAAAATTATTTAAAAACATCTGTAATAACATACAATTCATCCAAATGTTCGTTTGTTTCAGTTAACTTAGACTTTTCAGAAATTAACGATCTCTATTTTATTAGTTTGTGCTTCATGTAATTTCTTCTAGAAATTAAGCACACTAATAAAACTTTGCAAAATGCCTTTAAAAACAAACAAAAAGTACAACCTGCTATTTAAAATCAAATATCTTTATGAGAGGAAATATTGGAAAAAGATACACACAGACACACACGCAAATATATATATATATATATATATATATATATATATATATATATATATATATATGTGTGTGTGTGTGTGTGCACGCACGCGTATGCATGTATATATGTCTGTCTGTGTGTGTGTATATATATATATATATACATATATATATATATATATATATATATATATATATATATATATATATATATATATGTATTATGAAATGGACAAATTCCGACAATTATTTTAAGACATTTTTTTATGTTTGTACGTTCTTTTTATAGATACAAATATTTAAGTAAATGCTCTGCTTATAATAAACAGTATTAACGACATTTACCGTCCTGGATATCTGACAAATGTTCAATGTCGGAAGACGCATATTTTCTTTGAAAATTTCTCGGACATTCAGGCGGACCATTTACTTAAACTTATATACATATACATATACATATATATATATATATATATATATATATATATATATATATATATATATATATGTAAGCGTGTGTGCGCGCGTATGTATGTATATATCAGTGTGCGTGTCTCTGTAAAGGATGTATCCAAAATATACTTACACGCATTGGAGTGGGTTTGTCACACCAAAATAAAGGACAATTGTTTATGTAATATTCTTTATTTTGGAATTATTAAGTTTAAAGATTACGGTAGATGCTGTTACATGTACAATCCCAAAAAAAAGCATTTACAAATTTGAGACGGTTTACAAAACAAGGTAACATGTTCATATAAATATATGCTGAAAAGGACATCGTCGTATTTCAACACAGCAACTCAAAACAAATGTTCAAAATGTCTTCCGCTTGTTTCTGCACAGGCGTGCACCCGACGGATCATTGACTGACGGATTATTTCGAATATTCCTACACAGAGTCTTCTGCATAAACCAATTTTTTTAGGTGGCTCCTAAGGATTGAGGTCGGAGGAATGTGTAGGCCATGAACCCGGGACTTCTTTCATGGTAGATGTCAACCAGTTCACCGCGAACAATGTAACTAATATGTGCTGGCCTATCATACATGAACCACACGCGTCTTCGTATTAGCAGGGGTACATCCTCTAGCTGGTCTGGAAGTGTGTTCTAAATAAAGTCCCTCTAGGCGGCTCCTTTAAGTTTTGCTGGGAGAACATATGGACCTACCAGACTCCTACAATTCCAGACTTACATTAATCGTAAACTGATGCTTTTGTCTCGCCTGTTTTGTATCATTGGGTCCGACCTGCCCAGAAATGTTGGTTTTGTATATTTGTTATTCACCTTTTCCAAATGTTACCTCATCCATGTACAAGCCTGAAGACACAAACGACAATAAATCATCGGCAAATGTTCTCCCGTGGTGAGTGACCAGTAGGCGAAAATCACCGCACACATTGCAAATGATACGGATACAGGAGCTGCTCTTAAACTATCTTCTATTCAGTAATTTTGAGATGTACCACATGCTCGGGTCACTAGACGTGTACTGATACCGGGATCGTCTCTGACAGCATGTAGAATGTGTTCTTCGTGGTCAGGCGTAGAAACGGATTATCATTCGCCTGATGAGGTACAATGTAGTGCTGAAAAACGAAAACTATTGTGTAGCGATTTCAACATGTTTTGTTCTAATATCTAAAACAAAATAATAATATATTGCTCTATTTTGTATCGAGCACTTAATAAAAAAAAGTAAATGCTACAAACAGCGGAGTTAACTTCTGTTTTTTCTCTCAGTAGGATATATATATATATATATATATATATATATATATATATATATATATATATATATATATATATATATATATATTACGCGAATCATTCATACGAAAAGCAGATAATGAAGTTAATGATATAAATGGCAAGAATCACTCTCGCAAACAATTTTTAATAATAAAAGTGACTCGAATCAGTTAATGAATAGTATGATCCTTGTTTATAAATTCCGGTTTTATCAGGTCTTTTTTTACTACTAGCTTTCAATCGTTTCATACGATCATCCTCAGGTAGGGAAATAGGTAAGTTTTTTACATCCAGGTAATAACAGGACATCGAAATATAAAGTGTAATCCGAAAGAAGTGTGTTTTAGAAATGTGATATTGTTAACTGTAAGAATATTTTTGGTGCGTGCAGTCACGACGCTGAGGTTGAATTTTTTTAAATTGTAAAATTGTGCATTCTTGTACCAATATAGTAATATGAGAATTCTTTTGTAGAAGTAGGTTATTTTAGTAAAGGTGGCATGAACTAAATTGTTCAATAAATAGAGTAATGTCACAGTTATTATCAGGAATTCGCACGTCGGATCGGTTATTTTAATATCAATTATGTGGTGCAGGTTCAATTTATATTACGCGAATCATTCATACGAAAAGCAGATAATGAAGTTAATGATATAAATGGCAAGAATCACTGTCGCAAACAATTTTTAATAATAAAATACATTAACCTCGAATCCGTTAATGCATGGTATGATCCTTGTTTATAAATTCCGGTTTTACAGGTATTTTTTACTACTAGCTTTCAATCGTTTCATACGATCATCCTCAGGTATATATATATATATATATATATATATATATATATATATATATATATATATATATATATATATATATATATATATATATACACACGAACGGACATACGCACACACATACACATCTCCTGTAACTTTTCTTGACGCTCTCTTCTTTAAGGTTGGTGAAAGCTGCCATAATCGCGGCCTTCAGTTCATCCTTTGTGTTACATGGAGTTTACTTGTTCTCTCGCTCAACTGCACACCATACATAATAATCAAAGGGTTGCAGTCCGGGAGTTAGATAACCAGATGTAATGTGTGATCGTAAAAATGTGTTTGTCTCATAGTGTGTTCTTCTCTTTGTGTAGCACGGTTCAGTGTACTTTTGCCACACGTATGGTATTCCATCAGCCACCTTCTTGTCCCAGGGCAGCTCTACCTCCGCGAGTCACTTGATGTAGGCCTTCGCGTTGAGTCTGAGGCCCTCCCTAACAAATTCTGGAGTTTTTTTCTCATCAGAAAAATGAGAGTGGATCTTGCGAGCTGCCGTTCATTCTCAATCAGCATTCATTTCTTTCCGAATCCTCTTCACTGTCATCTGATTGACACCTAAACACTCTGAAATGTTCGTATTGGAACTTTTATCAAGAATGTCAGGAGGTCCAGTATACTGCTTCCTAATTTTGAGCGGAATGAATTGCATAATGTTACTCTTTTACTCAAAGAGGGTGGTCAACTGATCCCACTATACTGTTCAGTCGACAAAATAAAAAAAACAAATAAGGCGCATGCGTAAATTTAAAAATATAAATGACGACAATTTACCTATCGCACACTGTATATAAGAAATATCGCACATTGGGTGGTGGTCCTAATAAAATCATGCTTGTTATGTAAAAATTAATATACATTTTTTCAACACTAACTGCATACTTTTGAGTTTAATGCACGATGCAATTTTCAATCCGCACCTGACTATTTCTTCCTGCCTGAAACTTAGAATTTTCTGCCTGTGACAAAGGTAAGAAAATATATATATATATAGTGAGAGAAAGACGTTTAAAAATAACATTTTTTTACATACACATCAACAATGTTGTTACACGTAAGAATGGCTATATATATATATATATATATATATATATATATATATATATATATATATATATATAATACGCTTAAATTCACCTTCTTCTCTGCCGTGCGCCAACGGCTTCAGGGTAAAATTTCCGACTGACGCGAATTCAGCCGGTTTTCGATTCTAGCCAGAGGCAACCGGACGTCTAGCCACACTGATGAGCTGTGATACAGCGAAACAGTCTGTCTGTGGATGACAATATATATGCTCCTGAAAATTTATTTCGGTTGAGCTCTCTGGGGAGGATGTGTGGGTTTGTAAACAGTGACTATTACGGCTAATAATGCAAGACTCTTCGGTAAATCGAATCGAGTTCTCTCAGTCACTGTGTGTTTATCTAAATATAAATACGCTTAAATTCACCTTCTTCTCTGCTGTGCGCCAACGGCTTCAGGGTAAAATTTCCGACTGACGCGAATTCAGCCGGTTTTCGATTCTAGTCAGAGGCAACCGGACGTCTAGCCACACTGATGAGATGTGATACAGCGAAACAGTCTGTCTGTGGATGACAATATATATATATATATATATATATATATATATATATATATTGGTTTGGTTGTTTGGGGTTTTATGACATATCAACCACTATGGGTTATTAAATGCCAGATCCAGTATTTACTAAATATATCAAAAACGTATAATTGGCAACATCATTGTTTCAAAACTGGCAACATCATTCTTTCTAAAACGTATAGCGGGCAACATCATTGTTTCAATGTGCTGGAAAAAACCTGGAAGTCCACTATTTTTCGCATAGCTGGGACCCCAACAGGTGTTGCCACCCCGGGTCAGGATGGACCTGGGAACACTAGCAATTATGAAGTGGTTCCACGCTTCCTCAAAACCTTCTGATCAGAGGCCTTGCTGTTGGATGCAGTTTAACTTCGTACCCAGGACGTATATATTTGTGTGTGTGTGTGTGTGTTTGAGTGTGTGTGGAATGCCTAATTCTCTAACCATTCAAATTTCAGTCCAGTTTAGATCGATTTCAATCTGAATCTGTTTAATCGATCACATCTCCATTTATCTCGTCCTCCTTTCCGTTAAGGACCATATCGATTGGAATCTAATGACATTCGATCCCACTACAGTTGAACTTGAAATGATGTTTCTTACTACCATTTCAATGTGTATTCGCTCGTTGTGTATCAATAATCAGTCAATCCACAAGAGGAATTTTATCATTAATTTATTGGAATTAATTCTTTGATAATTTATATTGCGAATTAGAAATTACAGAATCATTGCCAATCGTGTTTTCTGCCGAGAGTCTCGTAAGAAATTTCGACATGAAGATTCGAAATGCTTTTATTAGGTTTGCACGCATGTTTCCTGTCGTCTTTTCATCGT
>OZ038486.1:52780490-52810055 GCA_964036315.1 Acanthosepion esculentum
AAGCAAGTAAAAAGAAAATTACTGATAAGTTTTGCTTTAATTTCTCATTGTTTTTGACAAATATAGTTTTAACAAAGTAACTCGTTCACTTCCCGAATGATAAAATCTTATTTTCTCTTTAAAGAGACTCATCGCATTTCACTAATCAGAACGAATTATGCACCGTATATAATTTTATTCGCGAAAAATTTGAAGATATAAAAAGATATGAAAATGAAAAAAAAACGGAATTTTTTTTTTTCAAATTGCGGCATCGATATAACCAAGTTCGATCCCAACAATGCCTGAATTGTCATTCGAATAAAGAACCAGGAAGTCGCATAAGGCTGTTTATTTAATTTTCCTGGTTTGACTTTCCACTTGCAAGCAAGGCAATTAAGCCACTAAAACGCAAGCGGCTACTGAAAGGGAACAAATTTATCTACGATATATAGGACAATATAAAACTTGGGACCCTGGAGAAAGAAAATGATGATGGGACGTTGTATTCATTTTTTTTTTACAGAAAAGCAAGAAGCTGGCAGTTGCAGAGGTGAGAATAGCAAGTGAAGAAACTATTTGCATAGAACATACGGTTACATGTAGCAATTTTAACAATAAAATGATGAAACCTATCCGCCGATCTACTATTACGCTTATCTTTGTGAAGTCAACGTACAAGGAAGAAAACTCAGCAGAAAAATGACCATGAAAATATTTATTGAAATGGCACAGGGCAGCTAGATTACATCGCTGGGAAAGACACTAAAGCTGATATGCTATATCAACACCGACGTGTTTGCAAATTCTTCTTTGGAGTTTGTTATGACCATCTAGGTATATAGCAGAAGCGGCAGATGTGTTAACAATATTCACTGCACGGATGGATGATAGACTAATGATAGACTGTTCATGAAATGCGCGGAAAGAATTTAAAAATACCAGAAATATAGCAATTGTGATAATCATAAACTCATTTTCTCATATGTATAGATATTTGACGATAGATATCCTCATTCCTATTATTATTTGCGTGCAATAAAAACCAGGACAGTGATCTCATGAAAACATAATTTTATTAGATGTTATCTTGCAATCGAATTAACCAATATATATATATATATATATATATATATATATAAATCATACTTACGATAAATATTACTATTTTTGCAATTACACAGACACACACACACATATATATATATATATATATATGTATATATATATATATATATATGTATATATATATATATATATATATATATATATATGTATATATATATATATGTATGTATGTATATATATATATATATATATATATATATATATATATGTATATATATATATATGTATGTATATATATATATATATATATATATATATATATATATATATATATATATATATATATATATATACATATATATATATATACACACACAGAGTGGGTGAAAAGTAAGTGAGAATTAAAAATTGGTGATAAAATCTATACGGTAAAATGAAAGAAAATATATATATCACAACTGAAGCGCAGGTGGCATCAACAAATGTCCTCAAACGCCCAGGGATGGAAGGAACAGCTTTCTGAAAAGTATATGATTCAGAAAATGTTGGTCTAACCACACACGCACAGTAAGATCAAAATGGTGTGGTGAACCACCCAGAATGAATATCAGACTACCAATTGGCCACACGTAATTTTGGAGTACCTGAAGATAGAGGTCGATATTCATCGTGTCACGTAAAAGATATAGGCCGGCGATTTTTGTTGCTGTCATTCCGCACCACACGGTCATTTTGGTCGAACTTGCATCCTTTCAAACGTCATATTCGGATTGTTATCACACGACGTCCAGTAATGGCAGTTGTGACGATTGATAAAAACATCAACATGGAATACAGCCTCGCCATTCCAGAGGACGTTTTTAAAAATTCAGGCCAATCTGCATGACAACCTTGCTTTATCTCTCCATATTACATTCTGCAGTCACAGTATTCAGGCTTTATCTACTGCACGTAAATAAGAAATCCCTATTAGTTTTGAGTATTTAGAAAATGTATCAGTTATGACTTCAGTGATACTAAAAATTCTGTAAACAATTTCTAATGTCCAGTTACTTTCCACCTACCTTCTCTCTCTCTCTCTCTCTCTCTCTCTCTCTCTCTCTATATATATATATATATATATATATATATATATATATATATATATATATAGAGAGAGAGAGAGAGAGAGAGAGAGAGAGAGAGAGAGAGATGTGTTTGGTAATCCGTATGGATAATTCCAGCGATGATATAATCCAGAGAGATCAATGTAAAATCAAAGCAAATATACATCTCCTTCGACCTTCGAGACCCCCAGCCACCAAACACCTCCTGCCACTAATTTCAATCTGCCTCCTCAAACCCTTACATGCATAAATTAAAAATGCCAATACTGAATTCTTCTTATATTTGGAATATTTGTCACCCATTTATTTGTATGAAAATTTTGTTCTGACAAATTAGAATCGAATTTCGATTCTATGGAAATATATTATAATCACCATGTACTCTTAAAGGTGTCTGTTTCATTATATATATATATATATATATATATATATATATATATATATATATATATATATATATATATATATATATATATATATATATATATAAGGACATATTTATGTTTAAACATTCTGTTTTTATAGGTACAAATATTTAAGTAAATGCTCTGTTTATAATAAACTGTATTAATAACATTTACCGGCCTGAATATCCGAGAAATTTTCATAGAATATATGCGTTCTCCTAGAGGAATCGAACCTGTATCCTATACGGAACCGTCGTATAGCCTGACGAAATCGGTAAAAGCACGTCAGGCTATATAAACGTTCCGTAGAGGATAAACGTTCGATTCCTGTCGGAGGACGCATATTTTCTATGATGCGATCAGAACGAAAGTAAAATATAAATTCCAACGTTCACAGCATTAATTCAAATAGGGCTCGATACAGATAGTAGAGCGATAATTATTAATTCCTTATAATTTTATCATATAGACAAAACCATTTTACTAACTACAAAGATGCAACTTAGTTTCAAGCAGGATTGGTCATAACCATTTTTGACTTTCACCCGTTGAAGTGCAGTCGAAATGTATTGAAAACAAGTTGCCTCTTTGTAGGGAGTAAAATGGTTTTGTCTATATGATAAAATTAAAATAAATAAATAATATATATTTCATTATATATATATATTTCATTATATATATATATATATATATATATATATATATATTTCATTACATATATATATATATATTTCATTACATATATATATATATTTCATTACAATATATATATATATTGAAATATATCATATAGCCGAATAAATTATTGTTTTATTATTTTGCACGAACGCCTTAATATTCTATATGCTCCATCGGTGTATAATTCAATATTTCTATTGCTTCGCATTTATCATTACTGGAAGCAGATTTAACTATTTCCTGTGTGAATAATTTCCATTCAAAGATAAATCTCTTTTAATGATGCCCAACATTTTTATTGGATTCGTATATATTGAGTATGCGGGCAAATTTACAGAATTTGCGGAATGTGAAAGTGTATTGTCATGTAAAAATATACTATTTGATTAAATCTTATGTACCACTAAAAAACAACTTGTTACTCAATGACTTCCAATATTTATCAGAATATATCTTATAAATCTCCAGGAATTATAATTTTCCTACCTGAATTCATTACTGAAGAGAACGGTCATATTCTATGTTGCTTTTATATTTTCATAACGAACCCATATAATCCAACCATCAGGTCCAACAAATGAAACTTTAAATTAAATCATAAAAATGACTGTTAAGAAAACAATTATATGTGTTTCTGCACTCAACTCACCTGTTTTTCTTGCTTATGCTTACTTAAAGAAGATCACATTCATAACTTTAGCCACAGTTCATAATATTCTACATCTTTCCTTTCTGTTTACATGCAAATCACAAGCTTGTTTAAATATTTTATTGCAGGCCTATCCACATCACTTACTTATATATTATTCTCTTTAAAAGTTTATTTCATAATTTTTTTTTCAGTCATAACGCAAGTATTTTTCTTGTTCTTATCGAGCCAATGCTTTCAAACTTTCTATAAGTTTCTGATCTAAATGTTAACTTATCCAAATATTGGGCACATCACTCAGTAACTTTACATATGCCTGCTATGCATATGTAAGAGTGAAGGGTGGAAAATTATTTTTCAGCTATTAGGAATGTGAGATCCAATGGCATATAATTAGAGCGAATGATGGCTTTCCGAAAATTAACAATCATAAAGAGACAGAAGAATATCATGCGAACCAAAGACAAAATACTGGACGTCTGTGTCATATCTATCCATTTGTAAGTCAGTAAATGCTGTACAATTTCTACACAGATTAAAATAATGTTCTACTGTTGGACTAACATAATAGCATAAGTTGAATATTTGAGCAATGAGGAAGTTTGTAAAAAATTGCAGCTAAAAGAAACTGGAAGAAATGTTTCAAAATATTATTTTCAATGTTGGGATTTATTTATAACGTATGTTCTTTCTTTTTGATTTTTTTTTTTTTACTACGGTTTTGATTATTTTTCTAGTTTCCGTGTTGAATCCGAAGACAAATTGTCAGTGTCTATCGGCTTTCATCAGACATTAACGAAAAATATATTTTGGTTAATAAGGATGAGTCTGTAGGTATGCTTTGTGTTTGCTGTTTTTCGTGTTTCGAATATTCACGCATCGCTGAGTTACGTGTCTGGTTTTATCACGTATCAATAAGACTTCATTCACTTTAAGAAAAAAAAAAAGGAATGTATTTCACTGACATAAAAAAATAACACAAGACACTTTCATACGGAGGAAAATCTCCAAAACCAAATAAATTGAAAAAAAAAAGTTTGCTGACAACAAAATATAATTAAAAATATAATAGAAAAAAGAAATGAAAGTCAAAGGAACATATGTCGATATTAAAGAAAAAACATGAATCTACGAGAAGGAACTACTATATATATATATACATAGAGACAGTGAGATAGAGTTCGCCAAAAATGTGTGCACACTTCAGAAAAACTTCTATAGATAATGTAATACTAACTTAATTCAGACATAACGAAATTAATACAAATTACACGAGATGCTAAAAATGGTGGCCTTTCGCTATCAGACATTTCTTAGTTAGTCTAGCAGCTGCTTAGGCAACATTAGACAAAGTGAACAGTGGGAATGGACATCCATTTTAATTTATTAACTAAGGGCTGCTAATGTAGTCGGTTTTTAAGCGGGTTTACCCTAAGCAAAGCAGTAAACATAGTAAATAAACAATAAGTTACTAGGTTAGGAAGAATTAGCAAAGAGAAGCATTGGTAAGGACCGGGAGAATAGAAAGCAAATTACATTGAATTTACATTTTTGAAGATTAAAGTTGACTGAAATGTATGGATCCGGAAAAGAGTTCCACATGCAAAAAATGTGAGAAAAGAAAACTCTTAGCATAGAACTTACGATTACGTCTAGCCAACTCATTTGTAAATTGATGAGACCTCATCGCTAGTGCCCTACTGCGCTTAAATTCATAAAGTCTAGGTACCATAGCGAAGAGGTCACCTGAACAATTACCATGACATTATTTATAGAACGGGTACATGGAGATACGCCGGTGGAAAAATAACTGAAGTGACACTGTGAACCAAATTACTTAGCAGCTGACATAGCAACGGATTCAATATATATATATATATATATATATATATATATATATATATATATATATATATATATATAAGTGAACATAGAAGTCAACACTTAGAGGCGACAGTCTGTGTCATGCTAGATACACGCTCTATCTCTGATATTGAGCACTTTATCCCATAAATATAGCACACTTTAAGACTATATTTCTTCATATATATATATATATATATATATATATATATATATATATATATATATATATATATATATATAGTCATCCACAGGCAGATTGCTTCACTGTATCAGAGTGCTTAGGCGTCCGATTACTTCAAACCCGGATCAAAACCCGACCAATTTGGTATCAGTCACAGATTCTACCCCCATGCTATCGTCACACGCGAGTAATGGAAATTTTAACGTTTTCTATACGAAATACGTCAGTGGCCCAGTCATCTGCATTCAAATCTGTTGAAGAGCAATGCGGTAAGATTTTTTTCGGATGTGCAGTCCGGTAGACAAAATAAATAAAAACGCAATGCCTACTCAAATACGTGTATTCACTCAATTAATGTTTGAAGTAATATATGGAGATCTACATAGCAAGCTAAGGATATGATAACAGATGCATTTTAAAGAAGATGCCCATCTCATCAACAATGAGCTGAGCGCCAATAAACCCTCTGATGATCACCTGTTTGCAAAGAGATGTCTGAACATAAAGATAGCATTGCCTTCCCAAAATCCACAACGATGTGTCAAGGGACAAGCCTAAGCAAAATCAGAGAATAGATACGGGAGAGCGCATGTGTTATTGTCATGAAGATTCACTTCTTCAAAAACTCCCAATGGACAATGTGCTAGAGGGACAATGACTTGAAGGTTCATTCTGGCCTGTCATGTCTAGTTTTAATCATGCCTAGTGTCAAGGCACCTTAATAACCAGAAAATCCTGGTGTGGAAACCGGTTTAGTTACGAGTATACAGACTCGTTAAATGATACCAACAGCGTTCGAATCTGACATAATACATAGATAAAATAGCTGGCCACTCGTATTCGAGGATACCCGTCTACTAGGGCGGCTAGCCAATCCCTATTGCAGACGCTCGCTCAGGCACATTTATATTTGTTCAACAGCCACAATGCCCACCTGTAGTTTATACTGCAACTATGCTGAGCAGACCTTAGTTACAGTTTCTGGGAGAGAGCGTGTTCTCCAGCATGATCAAAAATCTGAACATGGCCAGCACACTCAAACCCTCCGTCACGATGACTTGTTATTTCGTGCTAGCACAGCTGTCGACGGTCATCCAAGTGTTCCGTCTAACCAATACCAATCACTTCCTGACAAATCAACCTTGGTGAAATTCGAACCCGGGTCTCATGATCAGAAAGCGAACGTTCTAACCACTCAGCCACGCGCTCATCAATACATGCATGCAAGAACAATTTGGGGTTAAAGATGCGTAACGACATGTATTTCGGACTTTATGGTACTAAGTTTGTTTACGTTGATGTAGCTACTTATGCCAACTGACTTAGTTTGATGAACTCCTAAAAACGAGCTAAAGGAAAACTTTCCTTGTCACACACACACACACACACACACACACACACACACACACATATATATATATATATATTATTTTGTATGTGCAGTACTTAGTGGAAAGCGCTCAATATCAGTGATAAACCTATCATATTCAGTTGTATTGATATGAGTTTGTGACTCTGTGTTTCACGCTTTTGCGATCATCAGACAAGATGGTTTATTTTTTAAACTTGTGTCTATTTATGCTTGTTTGATTATGTTTAGTGGTGTCAGGGAGAATTCACTTGCGTGGTTGTTCTGGATAACACTCCCACATATATAGACGCGCACACATACAGGTGTACACATTTTTGTTCACACAAATGCACCCATATAATCAATCTGAGGCCAGGAGCAGATGCACATCCATGCACTCGTGCATACATACATATGCAATTTTATTTATATTTCGCTGTCGGAACATGTGGCTTTTTAGGGGTAGCGATGTTCATTTCAACAAGGAGCGCGTAGGAGTGTTCGTGACAATTTTCAAAACAACCGCCTGCTTCGTCAGGCAAACTTACACTTGCTCACACACACATATACACATGTTGACGCACACATACACTTCTATTGATCTGGTCTTCGGGTTCTGTTTGTAATGATGATGATTGTATTTTTAACGCTGACTGTATATTATTTACGATTGTGCTTATGCTGATAGTGATGATAACTGTGATGATAATTATTATTAATATGTTAATAATAGTTATTGATGCGTTGGTAAATTTAGCCTTAATGATGATGGGAACGAAAGTATATATATATATATATATATATATATATATATATATATATATATATATATATATATATATATATATATATATAAATGGGGGCAGTAATGGCAATCTTAATCATGGTAATAGTTGTGATAACCATGATAATTATGATGATAATAATATTGATGATGATAATCATAATCATAGCAATAAGAAAAACAATGTTAAAAGGCAGTACTAATGGTAGTGGAGATGGTTATGATGTGATTGCAGTACTAATAGTAACAATGACAGGAGCAGTTATTTTCGGTAGGTTCATAAAGTGGTAACAACAATATTAGTAACGAAAGTGGCAGTAGTTGTTATAAAATAATTATAATTTTGTGGGTGCTAATGGTTTTTCCTCTCTGATAGCTGAACCAACTGTCATAGTGGTGGCCCCGTCCGCAGAAGTGATGGTAACGGTGCTGATGGTTTTATCGGTCTGTGTTAATTGTAAGACTGGTGGTGGTGTTTGTGGTTGTAGTTGTAGTGTTGGTAACAGTTCAGGTATTGTTAATTATAGGTGCTGGTTTTTATGTTTTGGTAGTTCTGGTGTATTTGAGTTTTAGTGTCCTACCATTTTTTCTGTAGTTTCATACCTGACAGTGTTCAGTTTTTTTTTGTAGGTATTATCCGTTTGGTATGAACTGTGATAGCAGATATTTATTTTCGTGTCTGCATTTTGTAATTATTTCCGATCTGTGGTTTAGTAATTCCTTTTGTTGAGTGTGGGAGATTATTGACACTTTTTCGTGTAGACAAAGTAGATATCACTTTGATATAGTATTGTAGGCAGGTGCGGTTTCATGATTTCCCAGCTTATTGTTGGTACGATGTTTTTGTTTTTTAGTTGCCTTATGTATGTGGATGGTGTGGCGCTGTTGGATTACTTTCTGTTGGAGAATGAGTGGTCGAAGATGTCTTTTTTTTCTTGTTCCTTTTTGGTGACATTGTAGTGTTGTTTGTACTTAGCTTTGTAAAATATGTTCTTTTATAGGCAATTTCCTTGTAGTTGGCATGTAGTTTTGTCTCTGGAGTTGCATTGGGAATCTTTGATTACCCCATTTGTTATTTTTGTGTCTTTTTATTATTTGTGTTATGCTTTTAGTGCAACTGTAGCTAACTTTTACGGTGACAAATATTTTTGCTAAGGGTTTTATATATATATATATATATATATATATATATATATATATGCACGTTTCATTGAATATGACAGACAAGGTGCTTTGATTTAGTTTTTTATAGAAGTTCTCATGTGACCTTCTATTTTTTTTCTTTTCAGTAGATAAATTATATAAAATCTGTCCAATTGTTTTTTTCCGAGAGCTTTCGTCTATATATTTATCCATTTTCAAGGTTGATATATTAATTTTAGAACAAAATTACATAGAACAAATATTACTTACGAATTTAAATGTCCGTTAACTAATTGTATTCCTGATCAATCAAAATTCGTAAACAATTATATAGGCCACACTACTACATGTTTGACAAGAAGACTCACACTATATCTTTTTGATCATAGCTCAATTAGGTCTCATTTAAATATTCATGGAGACCTAGTGGACCCTATTCGTAACATACGTGTTGATAACACAAATATAATCGCATGGTCTACATGTAAAAAAGCTAAAAATAATCGAAGCCTTATTAATAAAAACAAAAATAACAACACTCAATAATATCAACAATGAACATGGACACAATACCTTAACCATGTTTTGAAAATGAAAATATTATATAACTACATACATACAATAATTATTTCTTGTTAAGTTAATATATTTCAACATTGAAAATGGCTAAATGTATAGCCGAAAGCGCTCCTCTGCCCAAAAGGCTTTTCCACCTGGAAAAAAACAGCAACTCTGGCACTTAACACCATACTATTCTATAAAGAGTGGGGGAAACAAATATTCGTACACATAGAAATTTTTAATTTATTCTATTTTCAACTAATGAAAAAACATACTTTTCATCTACTTAAAAGTACACAGATGCATAGTAACTAAATATGCATAGAAAGCAGAACCAGATTGATTTAATAGAAATAAATATATCCATGTGAATAGGTGAAAAATTATTTGTACAATACAAAAAAGAAAATAAGTCTTCATTAAATACTTTGTAGAATAGCCATTATTCACTTCTACAGCAACCAACTTGTAATTCTCAATTAATGATTTGCAAATATTAGTTGGTATTTTGGTTCCACTATTCTTCCTATATGGTCTTGAGATCTGGCATGTTTATTGGAGCTTTCGATTGGATTTTAATTTTTAAATAGGGGCACAGATTTTTGACTGGGTTTAAATCTGGGGATTGACTTGGCCATTTCATAATATTTTCATTATTTTTCACAAGCATTTTCCTCATGGATTTTGCCGTGTGCTCCGGATCGTTATCTTGTTGGAAGATCCAATCAGGACGAAGTTCAAGTTTTTCAACTGAAATCATTAAATTTGTGTCCAAAATATTTGGATATTCTGCAGCATTCATTCTACCATCTGTTACCGATATGTTGTCAGCACCTTTTGCATAAAAACATCCCAAGCCATGATGCTGCCACCACCAAATATCATTATTTGAACTGTGTTCTTTTGTTTGAAGGCATTGCAATCTTTCCTCCATACATGATTTCTAGAATGATGTCCAAACTCTATTTTGGTTTCGTCTGTCCATAATACTCTTTCGCAATACAATTTTTCCTTATCCTTATATTCACGAACCAATTTCAACTTGGCACCTTTGTCTTTACAATAGCAGTGGAGTTTGCGGGTCGGGGGTCGTGACTTTAGAGGGTTCCTATGAATTTCATTGCTTATTTTCCGTTTTGTGACAAAGATTCCTGATGAAAGTAAATCATCATGCAAGTCTTGATAAGTAACCATTGGATTTTGTTTAATTTGACGTATTAATTTCCTCAAAGATCTTGAAGAACTCTTCCGTGGAGCACCTGTTCTTTCGTTTTCAACAGTTTTGATTGTGTTATGCCTTGCAATGGTAGTAAATGGAATATTCAGGTTATCTGAAATTTTCTTGTAATTTTACATACTTTCCATAACAATCAGTGGTTTATAGGAATATTTCAATTCTTTCCATCTTGACATGATGACAAGCTTCTTGCACGAATATCAATTCCAGAATGTCCTGTTTGTAATTTCTTAGTTTTAAAATAACTATTGATGACATTACTGGAACAGTATATAATATTCCACTTGAATAATCTATAGTATTAAAGCAATTTAAGTGCTTTAAACTCTGGAATTAGCATGTGCAATTATCTTTTCACTGATTAATAAAGATAAATGGGATTTATTTCTATAAAATCATTTTTCTTTGCATATATAGTTATCATGCATATGTGTACAGTTAATTAAATGATAAGTATGTTTATTCATTAGTTAGAAATAGAATAAATTAAAACGTTGTATGTGTACGAATGTTTGTTCCCCGCTGCATACACACAGACACACACACACACACACATATATATATATATATATTTGTGTGTTTTTGTGTGTGTGTGTGTGTGTGTGTGTGTGTGTGTGTGTGTGTTTAAAAAGCTAAGGTCGACGTCCAATATAATAAAGAAATATGCAAATGTTGGACAGTGTTTGGCTTCATTTTCTCTTGAAACTAAAAGCATTATAAGACACTTAGAACGGCTCATGATCAAACATAACAGACATTCGTTATCTGTTATATTTAACAATATATGTTTGAACAGTGATCTGATGCCCCTGTGTGTTTTCATTTTTTCGGCTATCTGTTGTATTCTGGAATTTCGGCGAATCCTTGTAGGCATTTTAAATATCAAGTCTTTTACGGCTTTTCGTTCAAAATGAATGATAAATATTCTTTCAAAAAATACCATTCCATTAGAAATGGAATGATATTATGGAATTTTATACACTAGCAGACTCATAATTAATTGTTGAAAAGTAAAAATAAAATCTATCTATCTATCTATCTATTTATATATATATATATATATATATATATATATATATATATATATATATATATATATATATATATATATATATATATATATATATGTATGTATGTATATATATTGTTTATTACATACACGCACACACGTTGTAAATACAGGCAAACATGCTTTATTATTCTAATCGCAATCTGTTCTTGTACCAAATATTGCTTGACTGAAATGAACGAATATTTTCTGTGTCAAAATATCTTTCATTTATCCAAAACATACATGCATACATACATACGTAAGATTTAAGGAATTATATATATATATATATATATATATATATATATATATATATATATATATATATATCGAGAGATAAGCGATCGATACTAACATTAAGCAAGGTAGAATTTCTTTGAAAAAGAAACAATCCCACATTTCTCCCTAACAAATATATATATGCGACATTTATTTCTCTATATATTTATATATTAATATATATTTATGAAATATCTATTACATTCTCTTGCTCAAACACTCTCTCAGAAAAAAACACACATATGTATATACACGTATAATTGCAGCGTCTTGCATAAGCGCTAACACCTACCTAATTTCTTCTTCTACTCAGCCACACTCCCTTGTAAGATAAACTTGCATAGAAATTCCCGGAAAGCCTCTTGGCGAAACCCCTTTTATCTCATGATCCCTTAAAATCCCCTGTTCCCTTTTCCTCCCCGATAATGGCAGACGACACTGGGCATAGATTCTCTGAGACATTTCCTTCCAAATAATTAGGCTGCATTTCGTGATTCTGCCGTTTTCAACTATTGATCGAACCTCGTTTTTCAGAGTAGCCGGTCGCCCATACGGCAAGAAAGATGTCATCTTCATCTGAAAGCAATTCCTCTGCTCTCCTTCTTGTTATCTGCATTCTCTTCATTTGCTTCTCCTGTCGTTCTACCTAAAACCGCCCATACATTTCGATCGCATGGAACAGTCTACAGTATTCCTACCTCTACCATTCTTTCTCCCCTATTCAGAACAGCTGAAATGGAATAGTCTTTTTTCCCCATACAATCCCCTTATCTCTGTTTGGAACGAAGATGGAACATTCTCGAACAAATCTTGTTTTTCCCTTTGCACCAGAAGATGCAGTTAGGGAAAAGGGAAGAGTATGGTGCGGGCGAGAATTGGAAAATTGGAAAAGAGGAGGAGTGTGGTGTAGGGTGAGTAGTACAAGGAGAAAAATATATCTTCCCCCTCGAAAACAAAATGTTAAAAAGAATACGAAGCAAGAGACAAAGAAGAAAATAGGCGAAAAGGATTCTGGGAAAAAAAAAGAAAGACACTTAAAAAGGAGTGAAATGGAAAAAGATTAATCAAAGAAACAAAATAACGTGAAGGTAAAATGGCGTCTCAGGGAGACAATCGTCATCATGCTAAACTAACAAACCATTAGTATGCTATAGGAATGCTTTCATTTTAAAAAGTTTTAAAAAATGTTGAGTCAGACATCTGTTCTTGTGCCAGACTTAGCTAAATTTAATAAATACTTGTAATAATAGAATTAGCCGATTCGCCAAGTTCAAATATAAAGGGATAAAACCCTTTATATATAGAATCTTTTCCCCTATACATATATATATATATATATATATATATATGTATATATATATATATATATATATATATATATATATATATGGGGAAAGTGATAATATATATATATATATTTACCATATATATATATGTATGTATATATATATATGCATATATGTATATATATATTAATATATATATATGTATGTGTGTATATATATATATGTTTGTATATACATATATATATATATGTATATATATGGAGATGTGTGTATATATATATATATATATATATATATATATATATATATATATATATACATATATATATATATATACATATATATATAGATATAATAGCTGGCCACTCTTATTCGTGTATACCCGTCTACTAGGGGCGCTAGCCAATCCCTATTGCAGACGCTCGCTCAGGCACACTTGTTTGTTCAACACCAACAGAGCCAACCTGGAAAATGGAAACATATGAAAGCAGCGAATAACATAATCAACGAGCTAATATAAATATTTGGCGGACAAAGATTAATAGAACTAACAAACCTTACTTAGAGTTAGAAAAAGAAGCTGTGGAGAGTCAATATAATGAAAGTCCAGAATGAATATACTGGATATACAGGAGAAAAAGAAGAAGGCAAGTGTAATCATGCAAGTAATCTAAAAGGACATTAGTTGAGCTATTCAAACGGAATGCCCCATATTTATGGCCTTGTATTTTATTGATCTTACAAATTTAGAAAATCGAATTAATAGCCCGGATTTCAAAAGCTGATTTTCAAAGTTTGCATGCGTACTACACGTGGAATACTTGATTGTTATCATCTTTCTAGCCCCATTCGATATTTCATTTTTGCTTTCTTCTGGAATCAGATGTGCTGAATAAATGTAAGGAAATAAACACTTATCTGTGCGAGCAAAAGAAAAAAATGCACACACAGGGAAGATGATGAGAAACGAAGAAAATTAAGAGGAAGGAAAAGTATAAATGTTTGACAAATGTAATGCAAATTAAAATAAATATGTAGGTGAAAAAGTAAAACAGCGATGAAAAAAAACCTCTGCTAAAACTGAGGAATAATGCAGATTGAAAGCTTAACGATAAGCAGTGCCAAGGAAATGAGTTCCGAAAATAGCATTTTGGATCGAAAACAAAAAAAATGAAATAAAATATATAAATGAAACAAAAGTGAAAGAAAAAACACACTAAGGTGGATAGCACAAAAGGCATGAAACTGTAATAATGCCAAAAAATATAAAGAAAAAGAAAAAATCAGAAAAGAGTCTATTTTGCGTGGATATGTGATAGGCACGAACCCTTAAAGAAAATCTGAAAGACAAGAAGAAGCATCCTATATTCACCGGTTTCTAAAGTAGTGATTTTTCTATGGGAGAAAACATGAAAGATGCAAAAGAATGGTATTTTTCAAAAGCAGATGGAATCGGGAAATATAAAGGAAAGTTAGAAATGAATGGCGTGGTCCGTGGTGAAATGATTCGATAAAATGGAAAAGCCGCAGAAGGAATTTCGGTGCCCAATTTCATCAGAGCGAATGACGTAAAACTTAAGGTTATTAAAATAAACAGAGAAATATAAGAATACAAAAACCTCCTTTTTTAATCCTAAGTAAATAAATAAATGAATGAATTGAGGAAAAAATAAGGAAGTTGGAATAAAAAAACAAAACAAGAAAAGCAGCAAATATACCTGAAAATATATCGCAAGATAGAAGAGTAAAAGAATAGTGATATCGAATGGTGAATAAAAAATAAGTGACCAAAAGATGTGTAATGTAGTTGTGAATAAAAAGGAAGCCTCTCTACTGGAAAGATTAACAAATGAAAAAAAATATAAAGAAACACTAAGACCCTGTTTAAAAACAATGTCTGCCTAATGATATCAGTTTAAACTGACGTAATTTCTTTCCATATCATTCAGCCTGATCTAGCGGCACAACTTCAGTTACATTTCCACCGCCATAAAATTTCCCTCCGTGTGTTTTTTTTTTTAATGAATACTTTAATGACAACTCTTTGAATGAGCTCTTCACTATGGTACCTAGACATTAAGGGCAATACTAAACTGGAGACACAGTCTCACTAATTTACAATTGAGATAGCTAGCTGTAACCGTAAGTTCTATGTTAACCGTATCTTTATTCGCAATACTCGCTTGTGGAACTCACTTCCGGCTCGAATCTTTCCAGTCAAATTTAATCTACAAAAATTGAAATGCAATGTCAACCGCTATCTGCCGTACTCCTGATTACTCTTCTTTTGTTCTCGCTTATTTTTAATATTTCTGCTTTCTAATTGTTTCACGCTCAGTAACCATTTGGGCCTCATTGGCTTTACTACCTTCTTGGGGTGAAGTCAATTAAAAAATATATATCGTCATTTTTTTAAAGTTCGTATTTTCTTTATTTCAGATGGAATTTTTTTAAAAATTCCAATATACTCCAGTTATATTCTCATGTTTTATTTTATAATTATTCTTCAGATAAAGTTTCTGATGAATTAATAGATTTATTTTTAATCAGAAATTTGGATTAACTGCGACGTCATTATAGTGGGTACTTAGTATTTGAAATGGACGCCCCATTTTTTTTATTTTATTAAACAGTATTATTATGTGTAACTTCGGAATTCATTTCGTTTTTAATAATAAAAACAGGTAATCCATTTCAAATACGGAATATTCACTATAGTTATTATAGTGAAGTCATATATTGTGAAGTAAGAAAAATATTGGATTACAAATAAATCTGTTATAGACGAATAAATATCGCTGGCGACATCTGAGTTTGAACATAGATCGCCAGTGAGCAAACACAGGCGATCCCATTGTTGAATTAAGTGGATCAGGTGACTATAAAGGAAACGCATATATAGAAAATCGCGTGACGTCTACATTTATCGTCAATTTTAGTCCATTCTCTATACTATACGGATCGCTATGTCTACTCTACCCTCTATTAATATACGGACAGCTATTCTCTAGTCTATTCAATATACTATTTCTCTATGCAGATTACTATTCGAGTGAGTATTATCGAGCAAGTGCTATTAGTGCGAGTGTTATTCGAAGGCGTCTGACACCAGCATTGTTTAACGGCGTACTATAGTTTCATCTGCGATTACAAAGTCTCTACCACAACGAGCGTTAGGAAAGTTGCAACGAGTATTCGTTGACATCACAAAAGTTTAAATGAGTGTTCCTTGACATCACAAAAATCCATTAATTCTTTATATATTGCTTTGTTTACATTTCGTATACAAAACTGATCAGATATGAAGCTTTCGAGAAAATAATATGGATGTGCTCTTTTATAGAGGGTAAATAGAATCTTGCTTTCTGCCTCGTTCCTGGTGGATGAAAAGTAAAGTACACTGGATCAAATAGTGCTTTTACATTCAAACGAGGTGTAGGTTCAATCCTTACAGAGGAGCGCATTTTTCTTTTATGAGATTTACCGGATGCAGAGAAAAATCGACGTAATACCGACTGTTTAATTAATAAAAAAACATGGGTCCATTATAAATGTTTTGATATACAGAAAAATCGACATTTTTAAGTGACACCAGGAGGTATTCATAAATAAGATGTTCTGAATAGCAACTGCATCTCTTTAGTTTGAAGAATTTACTTTATACAAAAATAAAAGAAAAATGGTATAGTACGCCTTGTCTGGTTCAAAGGCACCTTATTGGTACACCGAATGAAATTAAACTGAGTTCAATACCGAATTTCCCAGAATGCTTGTTAACTAACCATTATATGACTTTTGGCACTTTTTGCTTTGGGGCTTCTGTGACATTTATATATTTTTTTAAATTAATTCACCCAAGCAAGGAAATAAAGCGACTAAGACACACGCAGTTACTGAGTGTGGAGAATGTGTGAAATAGAAAACATTATTAAAGGGAGAGAAAAGTATGAGAACGGGAATTCAGAAGAGAGAAGTTAAAGATTGACACTGCATTTAAATTTTGGAAGTTCAAGATTGATTAGAAAGCAAAAAACCGTGAGTTACGCAAATTAGAAGTGCGTGCAAGAGAGAACCTTTTAGCATACAACTTGCGGTTACCTCTAATCATTTCAAATGTAAAATGATGCGATTCTGCCGCCAATCAGCAACTGCACTTAAATTCATAAAGTTCAGATACCAAAGAGAAAAGCTGGTCAGAACAACTATCAAGAAAATATTTGCAGAAAAAGCACGGGGAAGCTCATTGATGGCGGTAGGAAAGTGACTGAAGAACGTGTATTAGACTCTCTTATAAAAGCCATATTCAGGTGATCATGGTTCGCCACATTATCTTTTAAAATATCTGTGAATAATTATGATTTCTTGGGAAGGATCAGTCAGTTAGTTATGTGTCATGCCCGATACTCGCGTAAGCTATCATGTATCTTTCGATACATGAATGACGACTAGTAGAAATTTGCCATTTCTTTCTTCAGTAGACCAGTTGCCATTCAAGTCCAGAGAATTCGGTCTGTCCTGCTATTTGCCCATAGCTGGGAGGAGAAGAAGATGATTTATATCTTTCCCAAGGGAATTCGCACGTAGGTGAATATAATTGAATTCGATCACGGCTCTCGGATTCCTCAATCCGTGCCGTTGGAAGGATAATGGATTTAATTCGTGTTGCCGTCTCTTCAGTTTTTAATTTGAAGTTTTATTTCTCTTACTGGCCGCCACGTATTATTAGAGGACTCAATTTGTTCGACTATTTAGCATATAACTTGGTAGAAACATGATGGGTTCATGGCTTTTTAAATGTCATTAGTACGAAGTGAAAATTGACTGGATTCTACCGATTCTATACGAATTGGATAATTTCTGCTCAGTTTATTAAATATCAGTTTAGACCGCTACCATGCCTTAATAGTTAAGAAATTAGTTTTGCAGGTGAGTTTCTTAATATGGTCAGTTCGATTCTCACTTCGTATGCAACTATAGTGGTGTATTTTTTTAAAATGCCAAACTTAATAATTGCTGACACGCGATAAACAATTTTTTGAAAAATAAGTAAATTTTGTATTGTAATTAAAGAACAAGAAAAAAATTAAGAAATTTTAAAGATATACAAATATACACAAAAGTTTAGAAAAATCAGGAAACGTGTTGATGGCGTCAGAAAGTATTTGGAAAAAAGTCAAAGTTAAAAAAAAAACAAAAGCATTTCACCCCAAGAAAGGCGGGAAGCCACTAGCACGCAAGGCGTTACAGAGGATTTGGAGCGAGAGCAGAGAGGAGTGATAGAGAAAAGGGTGAGGAGAAGGATAGTGGATAGATCAAGGCAACTGGAGATGTCGATTGACATTACATTTGAATAGTTGGAGATTATAGATATCAGGGAAACATGAATAGGGAAGGGAGTTCCACGGGTGAGTGGTGCGAGATATGAAGCTATTAAATATTTGGATAATCGAAAATATATATACAAAGAAAAAAGAAAATGCTGATGAGGAGAAGGATCAGGATGCTTGTCATGACAAAAATAAACAATAACACAGCAAATATTTGATAAAATTATTATGAAAATAAAAATAGTAATAAAATAATTGTAAAAGGCGGGAAAATTCCCACAATAGAAATCAATAATAGGATGAAATCAGGACATAGGAAGACATCCTATGACAGAAACAGAGGATACAAGAAATAAGTGAAAATTGTGAAAAACCACAGGGAAATGAATGAGAAACGAATCAAGCAAAATGAAAACCAAAGAAAAAAAAACAGATCTAAAAATGAAGTAAAAGAAGAGATGTAATCAGAAAGGAGAAAGAAAGATTAAAAGCTAAAAAGAAACAAAAGAGGCAATCAAATTGCAAAAGAAAAACTGAAAAAAAAAAAAAACGATAGAAACAAGGGAAAAATTATAAAGCTAAAAATAAGAAAGCTTAAAGGAAAAACCCTGAAAAGGAAAAGGAAAAAAGAAAGCTAAACAGAAAACAGAAAAGGCAGTTAATAAAAGAAAATCAAATGAATAACAAAGAAGGATAAAATTTGAAGAGAAAGAAAGATAAAGAAAAGGTATGTTAAAATAAACAAAAAAAAAATAACAAAAATAGAAAAAATATAAGAATGCATAAAGAAAGAAACGAAGGAATCAAAACGTTAAAATAATAATAAAATCCAAAAATATAAAGGTAATAATTAAGCGAAAAAGAAAGAAAAAAAACACACCAATGAATCCGAAATAAGGGAAAATACAAAATAACAAAGAAAGATGGAGAAAGAAATAATGAATGCAACATGAAGTAACTTATAAGAAGGAAAGAAAGAAAAATAGACAAGAACGAAATTAAGAAATTAATAAAAAACATTAATAAATAAGGGAAAATATTCAGCAAAAACGACGATCTTGAAAATCGGTGAAGTCTGCGCGAATAAATGAATAAATTAATGAATGAAAAAACCGACGCAACACCAACGACATTAACAAAAGCGAAATAGGCAAGGTGAATAAAGAAAATACTTTACCACCATTCCCGATCTGCCTGAGGCATCAGCATCTTCACTCTTTCCTGCCATACTTCACAGACATTTTAGTTGTATATTTTTTTTCGGTTTGAGTTTAACATTTTTTTTTTTCGCGGAGAATGCTTCGGGTGGAAAGTACAAGCATTAACATAGTCTTTGTCACAGACGAAATTTCGAACTGGTAATAGAAAAGAACGCAATCATAGCAATGCAGATTGTTAAAAGAAAAAGATAAAGGAAGCTGTGGAGAGCCATGATCGTTTATACCCTGAAGTGATATGGAACGTAAAAATTTGATGTATTATTTATTCTAAGATCTTATATATATACATTTTTTAAAGACGTTTTTAAGTTTATACGTTCTTTTTATAGATACAAATATTTAAGTAAATGCTCTGTTTATAATAAACAGTATTAACAACATTTACCGGCCTGAATGTCCGAGGAATTTTCATAAAAATATGCGTCCTTCGACAGGAATCGAACCTGTATCCTATACTGAACCGTCATATAGCCTGACTTGCCTTAACCGATTGGACGACAAAGAAGATTTTACTGTTTTTAAACACAATTCTCCATGATTTTCTGTCATTCATTCATATCTGCTCAATGCGTATCCAAATGTAAACAAATGACGTCATACATTATGAAATGGACAAGTCCGACAATTATTTTTTAAGACATATTTTTTATGTTTATAATTTATAATTTTTCTTAATTGTCGGACTTTGTAAAAAATGTCTTAAAAATAATTGTCGGACTTTGTCCATTTCATAATATATATATATATATGTGTGTGTGTGTGTGTGTGTGTGTGTGTGTGTGTGTGTGTGTTATCAAAAAGATTGTAGACAAATGCAGACTCAGAGACAAAAGCCGTATTTCTCTTACACTTGCACAGTAAGTACTTTTGATTTAACTCGAAATGTGAAATGCACAATTGTAACTATACATTTGATGTAAGGTTTTATCATGTATTCTTTGCCAAAAAAAAGAATATGTGAATATATATTTAGAAACGGTCTGCTAGATTGTTCATATTAATAATTCCGAAGTGGTTCTGAAAAGATCTCGGTTAAACCATTAAAGATTTTTCCCTTACCCACTTCTAAATGTATCCCATATCTGGTAACATGGTCAGAAATGCGTTAGTCCAAGAAATTTACATCATCATCAACATTATCATCTGACCTGTTGTCTTCATAGGGTCGCTGCTTGGCTGATCAGCTGACCTGCCACATATTTGGGTTGAAAGCCGGAGGTGTATTCATTTATGCGTAGCATGTAATGGGAAATTAGAGCGGGTGGATCCTATCCCTCTCCAAGTTGAACTACAGCTGATGAATGATGGGCACCGCAAGTTCAACCTGCCCAAGATAGGTCGTACATTATTTGATTAAAATGCTGAGGTGAATTTTTTTCTATGGACTTTGGAATCGGGTTTTATTTAAACATGGTTTGTTTTTTTGTTGTTTTTTTTTTCACATCAAAGCCTTTTCCCATGATCCAAAAACGATAAAAATGGGTTGGTACAAGATCAGGTAAATATGGCGGGTGAAGTAGAACAGACCAACCGAGTTTCATTTTTTTCCCCCTTGGGTTATTCTTATGCATTCGTGCTTGGGTTGTCATGGAGAACAAGAACATTATCATCTTGACGCTTTTTCACGAAACATTTATCGGCACGTTGCTACGGCTGCACATGTAAACGTCCATATAGTTTTACTGCTTTTTAAGAACTTTAAATGTATAATATCCTGGGGATCCCAGCATATTATACACATTTTTCCCATCGGGATCAGATTTAGCGATCAGTCGTGGAGCTTCACCCTTGTCAGTCCACTGAACATTGCATTGACCCTTGTCGTATGTAGCACATTTTCATCCCTCCCATGTTATATTTAAGGAAATGTTAGTTAGGTTAACAAACGTGTCATTAAAATTGGTTCCCCGAAAAAAATGATACATTCAATTCAACATAATACCTAAAATGCAAATTTTCTAGAAAATCATACTGTCATGTGTAATTGAAGAAGAAACAATTCAATAAGTCAATATCCATTCATTTCCATATGACGCAACAATGCCTCTCCTAACCTTCTTATCCCTTGTGAGCCGAAGCAGTCTTTCTCCTTTTGAAAGGCTCCCGCCTCTCGTCCCTTCCTACATTCACATAAGCTCGACAGATAGATGGCTCACCGCATTCCCTCGTCACTCTTGTCTACCCCCAATATGCCCTTCCTCAATATGCATTGACATTTTAAACTGTTTCTTCCTGATTTTGATTTTTGATGCAATTTCCGTTGCTTATTCTCTCCGACCATGGAATTCTCAATATCCTTCTGTTGAACCGCATTTATTTTACTGACATTTTTCTCTTAATCCATTTGGATGGGGATTGTCTAGATTCACTGTCATATAAATGTATAGATATCACCTAGCAATCCAACACTCCTTTCTTTAAATCTAACGATTTTTCTGTTTCTCTCCGGATTTCTTAGCCTTTGGAATGCATCTCTCGCTAGTCTCATGCGTATTTGGTTTCGGTGTCGTAACTTTTATCAGCTGTTAAAACACACCTCGGATAATTTCTGTACTTTCTTGATTTTGACATCAATTTATATCTCTCATCTTGGTGTATTTCTCTTGCGGACATATGTCAATACTTCTTTATTACCATAAATAATAACACTTTTTAATACTGTTGATTGAAATAAGAAGGTATTTTCCCAGCCATTATCATAAAACAATTATATTTTTTGTTGTCATAATGTTTGGAAATGATGCTGCGTACCAATAAAAATCCTGTTATCAATATTGTACAGTTTTCCAAAGTCTTTGACTATAGTTTTATTTTATTTTATTTTATCATTTTATTATATTTTAAATGATCTATGTAATTGTTTAAAAACGGTGTATTTAAACGTTTATTAAGCGGTATATGTAAATTCTTAATATAGGGAATAATTATTTAAGTTGTATATATACATTTTTAAAGGGGTGTTTTTAATGTTTTAAGAGGATCTATTTAAATTATTATCATTTTTTATCATGGATAAATACACGTTAAATTACTGTAAAAATTATCACAATTATATATGAATAGGCATTGCATTTTTATATAATGGTTTCGTTGTTGTTTTTATCATTATTATTATTATTATTATTAGTAGTAGTAGTAGTATTAACAGTAGAGAGTAGCACATGTGAATATTTCACTATTTCCTTATTTTAATTTATGATGATCTCAAAACGATTAATTTAATGGTTGAGAAATTTTCATGCAAGTTTCGCGACTATAACATTTCCATGGAAATTCTACTATTGCATCGGTAAATAAAATTTGATAACTTTGTCTCAAAATATTACATTAATAAATAAAAAAAAAACAATAACATAATATGAATACATGTGGGGCCTTTTAGGTCATAATTTTTTTCCACCTTTCAACTTTTTTCTCATTCAAAGTCTTTGCTATTTTAATGGCAGATGTTTGAGCGAGTTACACGAGCTGGATCCACCACTCAAACTCCAGAGCTAGGACCTGCCATTTCACACACGATGAGTCAAATCAATCTAATTTCCATCATAATCCATTGATAATTCTTCCTGGATCACTAAAATCTTAACCTCTTCAAGTCGAGGGTAAAACTTTATTTATTTTGCATATAATAAATGCAAACTTCGTGCCTATACCCTTTTCCAACATCACCATTAATAACTCCCTAACTTCAGTAGCACTTAGATTCTGTATTGGGTGAACAATAGTAAGAAGAAAGGTCCTTATTTAAAGACGTAAGAGGGTACAAATGAAAATATTTGAAATTTAAATGGTTTTCCATTTCACTGTCAAACCATAAATTCATGAGAGAATGATCGCCTCACTTTCTTTCTTTCTTTCTTTCTTTCTTTCTTTCTTTCTTTTTTTCTTTCTTTCTTTCTTTCTTTCACCATGCTCAAACATCCTTTATGATTTTCCTTGTAATCAAAACGGAATGTTCAACTATTTATCGAATGAAATGTCGGAGCGTGAAATCAGCAGATTCTCACCAAAAGATTCCAACGTGGGTTAATGACCATGATCCAGAAAGAGGCTACATGGAAGTAAGCAAAATTGTATGGGATCCACACTCTCCGCTGTTGCTGAACCAATCATTTTTGAACAGGTTAGATATAACGGAGTAACAAGCTACAAGCAAATTATTATTAGTAGCACTAACAGTAGCAGTAATAGTAATATATTAGTTATTTATGTTTTTGTAGGTCCAAACGTGATTAGATTTTGCGAGAGACCGACTAGTTGTACATTTGAAAATCACTCCATCAGCTTCTGATTATATTTGGAAACTTAAATTCCGAATTGTGGCAATTAATCTTCTAAGACTTATGGATAGCTCCCATAGAATCAATTATTATGGGCACGACTCTCAGTATCATGTTCAGTAGTTTATTCAGTTCATGTGTATCGTCCAAGTATCAGTCCAAATTTTCGAAAACTTATATATATATTCATCCTATGGAGTGTAACATAATAGCCATGGAAATTAGGTTAGTGCAGCGCTATTGCGACGCGAAATGTGGTTGCGAATCGAAATGCTGGTGTCGCGGGAATTAAATCCAAACACTTGAATTTCAGTTTATACGTTATTTGACAAACGCCCAATAATTAACGTGATGCGCCACGCTAGCGCTACCTTAATTAAACGCGAGAGCGGCGCCGTTGCGACGAGTGCAGTGACAACGGATGTATTTTCAGTGTAGTTGATTAATACCTGGGGTCGCGAAAAATCTCGTGATGAAAAATGGGGCAATGAATGAAAACAGTTTAAGAAGCGCTGGGTTAGTGTATTATATATATATATATATATATATATATATATATATATATATATATATATATATATATATAATATATATATATATAATATATATATATAATCAAAATTTATATATACAATCAATCAAAACTCATATAAACAATCAGACTTATATATTCATTCTATGGAACTAATACCCATGTAAATTAGGTTAGTGTTCTTCAGCAACATACAAGTCAAATATATTTGATTGAAAAACTAAGTCTTGGTCAATGGGTTCAAATACAGTCAGTGAAAAACACATACTTGATTTACTGTGTTATTTACATTTTTAGTTTATATGAATTCAAAGAAGGAAAAAACATTTTCATATTTGTTTAAAATATATCGAGAATGATGTTACCAAAAATAGCTGTTTGCTAATATATATATATATATATATATATATATATATATATATATATATATATATATATATATATATATACCAATATCTATGAAACAAAATGAAGATATATTCGATTCTTATATAAATATTCACCCAATACAAGTCCTAAGAACCACTCAAGGTAGAGATTTTATGTTTGAGTTCGTATGAGCCTATGACAATGCTAGAATATAAGTTCAAGAGATTATATAGGAAATATATCGGTTAACTGTAGCTTGGTATATTTCGTCAGATTTTAAACAGATACAGTGTAGTGGGCCTTCGTATATTTTGTTTCAGTTACAGATGAGTGTAGTTAGAAAAGTTAAAAATTGTACTGATAGTGAAAAAGTCATATAACGTGTTTGTTCCACAAAGCAGGTATTATTGAGAAAAATCTGGAACATACTTCTTACTAAAGGAATACGAAGGGAATAAGGATACACCCTTGTGGAAATCACATGGCGGCTCCCTTTTGTAAAGGTCAGGTCTGTTGGAACCAAAGAACTTTGCTATTCAGAACACATGCCATGGAAATAGCGATAGAGTAGCGCGAATCTCCCAATGCTTTATCCGTGGTAAAGAAGTTGTAATATGAAAGAATATTTAATCACCTAGACGTTTTTAAATACTATCAGGAGAGACACGTAAGGAGTAGGCAGCTCCAGCCTAAATATGGCAGCAATATTTAATTTGGGGCCTGATTTGTCTTTTGTAATGAGTATAGCAGAGGAAGCAAGATACGTACTGAAGCGGTAACATTTTACCAGCATCATTAGCAATAAATCGGATATATGAGTTTCAGTTGAGGTCTCGAGTGAGCTTGAATCCAAAGAGATGTTTAAGGTACGGGGCATCCTTTAGAGAACATCCATATATCATGATAGGTCTAATTAGGTGGTGATGGGATTTTAATAGTTTGGCTTAAGTGTATTGAATTTTACAAGAGTGTCTTTCCCCGACTAAGCTAACTAGGCTAGATGAGAAGAGACATGAGCTGCTAGGTTCTGGTTATAAAGATATTTGGAGATGCAAAAATATAAGTTGCGTGCGTCTGAAGCTTGATGTGGTCTTAATGTGAATCTTTCCGAGGAACTGATAGATGTAATTTCAAGGTGTACGGGAAATTCCATTAAAATACATTATAAATAGAGACGCTATCATTTCCAGGATTTGATGCCCCATGTCAATGTTTCTTGGTTTAATGTAACTAGCCAGCTATTATTCTTTTAAACATGTATTGCAACCTAGGAATAACCTAAACGGAGGTTGGAAATGAAATGGTAATCTTGAGGTAGGTAAACCACTGCCACAGCCTACTAACTCCCACTTACAATAGTGACCAACGTATTGATTAGTATTGGGACTAACCGATTAATGTTTATAGGTACGGTATATAACAACAGGGTAATGTCCAGCAGTCAGGTTTTCCTTTTCCTATATATGTTTGTGTGTGTGTGTGTGTTGGCTTTAGACAGAAGTTAAAATGCAGAAATTGTCAGCTTTCCATATTTTATTGTAATTAGAAAGCATTTGTCTTGCTAAGTAGACTTTAGTAAAAAGTATACACGTTCTATATCTATCAAATTTAGCCAAGTTATTTTCTAAACTGCGAGTAATCTTACGCAAATCAGATAGCTGCAGATACACAAAATCTACAAAATCAAGGCTGCCACTATACCTTCGACTAAGATGAGTCATCATTACCTGCGTGTCCAGTTAAAGTAATTTGATGAAAATCAAGTCATTTAATTCGCAAGGGACGTTATATTTCAAAACTGAATCGGATAAATCCAACCGTGCTAAAATAACCTGCATCATTCATGTCTGATGACATTTTTAAATATATATAAATAAATAAATACTAATACTACTACTGCTACTAATAATAATACATAAAGTCCTTTTTATTGGTGTATTTTTTTTTTATTAGCGTAAATGGTTTCAATAATTTGTATTTTCTTTTCTTTTGAATTTATAATTATTTTGTTCTTGTTTCTAAGGAGCAGTTATAATACTTCTTGTGGTGCTTGCTGATGTTCTATAATGGTATTTTGTTCGGAAGAAAATGCATGTTAGTCTCCGTGAAAGAGTGGCTGTTGTGTAACCTATTTTGCTTTAAAGATAATTGTTTAAGGATCTTGGTTTAAAGTGTATGAACTGCAACACGTAGATCACATTTCTTAAAAATGAATCCTGCAGGTTTTTAAAGCTTTCAACACTGTATGTCCTATAGCTAAGTGCCAGTTTTGTAAACAGTAGTTAAAAAATTATACTAGACATTGTGGTCTCAAACAGGCATAGAGGTGTATCAAGGAAAAGGGTTTACAGCATCCTAGGAATCTATCTTCTTTCAATTAGGGGAAAAACACAAACAACAATAAATAACACAACATGTGGAAAGTTTTTATCTACAGTTTATATCGCCGAGAGATTGTACCTTAAAATAATCGAAAAGCCATGATGTTTTGAAAGGATAATGAGAGTTCATTTTTATGTTTGAAAGCTACCCAGCAAATGTAGTGAAGCCACTGCATTATATCGAACATGTAGCTGTGAAAATCGATTATAAATTACCCTTGTTTTCTCAACAAAAGCTATTTTTCTTTAGAGCAGAATCAAGATGTAGACAAACAGAAAAACACAAATTATTGTTGAGATCAATTCACTCTAGCGAACTAAGGCATTAAAATTTTTCAAGACAAACAAATAAAGAAAAATTAACGGGTCTTCATTATTTCAGCTCGTAGATAAAATGAACAATCTTTCTGGCCAAAACAAAAAAAAATCCTAAATTCAGCAAGGCTCTTGAATACAACTGAGATCAATTATATTAAAGTATACGTAGAGGATAATAACGAAGCCTCCAACAAAATAAAACGTTTTTTCATGTTCATTTCCCATCAAACGAATATAAAAATTCGGTTCTTCGATGTTGCAGCTGCTTTTCATGTAGAAAATATAAATCATTCTCGTTGTATTAACACGGAAGAGAAGATTGGAATGTTTACGGAAGACTGCGATATAATTAAATTGGAGTCGAGTTTTCGCCGTAAAAAAAGAAAGAAAGAAGCGCTTTTATTCTAATAACACAATCGCAGTCGAGATTTGCAGGCAAGAATGTACATTCAGGGATGAGTACATATTCCCCAAGAATATAGCCAACATAAGAGGAAATGTGCAATTTTTGGCGTAGCATAATATTACTTGCAGCTTAAATATTCTAACTTTCGAAGATATACATATTTGAACTTGCTACCCAATGAAGTATATCCAGTGCGCACAGAAATATACCAGCATGCCCCTCTCTCTCTTTCTCTCTAAATCCGCACAGAAAACATGGTGGAAATCATTTTTTTAAAATACAACAGAAAAGTTACTAGTACACAACAAAATAAACAACACGCAGCTAAAACTAAAAAAAATTCTACGAATGCCCACTACAGTGTGTCTGGATACAAGCTAATGTGATATATCAAGCTATACTAAGAGCAAAATGAAACCACAGAAAAAATATATAGGAATAATGGAAAGTTAATGGAAATATAGATGTTGCTCATACAAAACGGAATTTAATATCAAATAATATGAAAGTAGGAGAACCCTATCCAAATATATATGCTGAATCAATAATACCAAAAGTGGCATGGAAGAACAGAATAGCAGCTTATATCACCTGAAAACAACATAGCCTTTGCGTATACAAGATACACTCATTCACCCCCCTTCTAGAATAATAAAAAGGCAAAATGCAGGCAGGAAAATAAATTCCTACTCTCTGAATTACCACAAATGGAATCAAAATGACAAAATGATACGATATAATTTAAATCTAGAATAATTACCAGAGCCACCAAAATTCAAAACTGAAAAAATGAATATGCAAACAAATAGAAAAACTAAAAAAATAGAAAAAATAAAATAATGTTTATGCTAAAAAATAAAGGTAATTTGGGCTTCTATCAAGTATGTTCCGTATTGAGGTTGGTGCCATTTCACTGATCGGGGGTGTGTAGAGTCAGTCGTGTTGACGGGCAGATAGGTTATGTGTTCATGATAATTATTTATAGGTTGGTTTTCATCGTGTACGCAGTTAACTCAGGATCATCTAAATAATGTTGCGGTGGTAGAAATATAATCGTCCAGGACACGGATGCGATACTTACACTCAGACCACTGCAAAAACTGTAA
>OZ038486.1:52810255-52830255 GCA_964036315.1 Acanthosepion esculentum
GAAAGTTATATCGCACAAGCGTAAAGAAAAAGAAGCAATAAAAGAAGAAAGTATGTTAAGAAATAACAAATTAACTTTATCCGTCTGTTATATACAGGAGTGTGTTTCTCTCCTAGCCCATTTTCTACGGAATGTGACACTTCTACGTTTCAAGCAAGTTTGGTATCTTAAGTCAACTGATTTAGTTCTTAGGTGTTGGCTTGGCTTCGTTCGTCAGTATAACTTGCTATTGTAGGATAGGGGAAGTCGGGGGTCGTGGAATCTCTCGGTCAGCTTCTGCGAGGCAACACTCTGGTTCCCGCTACTCTAACTGAACTGAACTAACTGAAAAAACTAACTCAACTGAACTGTCGAACGGCCCGAGGACGTTCGTTTATATGGGTACCGTCCAAAACCCGGTGCGGGGCCAGACGCGGCCTGGGGTTCTCGGTAAATCTCGATTCCCAACAAGAAATCTCTTTGTTGTCAGGCCAGGAAAATTGATTACTTCCCCTTTTTTTGAAAATTAATCACTTTTGGTGGGGGGTCTCCCTCGTCCGTGAGGGAAGGTCGGAGGAGAGCTATCCTCCTAAACTCCTCCTCTCTCAGATTGATATCTCGTACCAATCCATGGGCTGTAATAATTCTCCGTCCTAATCATCCATTCACCTCCGCTATTACCATTGCTACCACTCGACCAATGGCATCCTGGCCGTGCGGCTGTGGCTAAGTTGTATAATTAATATTGATTCTCCCTACCCTGTATCGGCAATCGTTTCAGGCCAAAATTTTTATGACCTCCATGTGGTCTGCCCGATATCTTAATGCTTTGTTTTTCTTTCCAAATTTATGTTGTTTATTTATTTATTTAATTAATTTTAACAAGTCAGGGGCTAAAAGCTTCAACCAGAATTTGAACACTTAACGTTATTTTTATTCCGCGTTACTTCTGTGTATTAAACAAGTTACTGAGAAAAATTCTATACTTGCATCAATAAAGGTGCTCCTGGATCGAAACGCGTTGATATAAAAGGTTTTCCTTTTGTCATTTCTTTTATTAATATTATATATATATATATATATATATATATATATATATATATATATATATATATATATCATATATATATATATCATATATATATATATATATATATATATATATATAATTTACCTCTGAATGCGCACGCGCGCACACACACATATAGCGTCTCCTCCAGCTATTAAGCATGACACTTCAAGTTCTCTGATCCCCTAGCCTATTTCCTATGAAGAAAAACGTTAGAATTCGCTTCCATTCCACTGTACGACGATGTCCTAGAGGTAAGCTCTCTGACTGATGACAAATCAGCTTTGAGTCGATCCCGGTTTGAAACAATCGGACTTCTATCCACGCTGAGGAGTTCTGATACAGCGAAATAGTCTGTCTGTGGATGACTATATATATATATATATATATATATATATATATATATATATATATATATATATACGCTCTATCTCTGATATTGATCACTTTATGCCATAAATATAGCACACTTTAAGACTATATTTCTTCATATATATATATATATATATATATATATATATATATATATATATATATATATATATATAACATAAATATATAGAGAGATAATGAGAAAAAAGCAGCCTACCACAGGAGTTAATTTATGACCACACATCCTTGATTATTTTATTCCTGTTTAACCATTTAAAATCAGTTGTTTATCAGACGCGCCCTAGAATTATTGAAGAAATTAAAGATAGAATTAATTATGAATACCGCAAAGATGACAGTGGAAACTCTGCGATATGTCAATGAATCAGACAAACACAGAATTGAAATGTAAAAGAAGGAGGTCATTTTGAACCGCACATGTAACAATTAAATAACAAGTAAATAAGCTTTCCATATGTAATTATAGTTTTTATCAATTATCCCTATGTTGCTCGACTTTTCCCTCACCCTGAATATCATTCTAAATGTGGGTAACTGAACGCGAACATCAGAAATAAATCTGACTTTACTATTTTGTCCAACAGAATGTCTTGTTCAAATTAATAGTATTATATTCGATGGAATTTTATATATCGGTCAGATATGTGCCAAGCATGATACACGCTTAGGCGATCATGTATCTTTCAATACATGACTGACGAGGCAGATCTTTCTCACAGTAGGTTGCCATTTCTTCTGCGGTAGACCAGTTGCCATCCAAGTCGACAGAACCCGGTCTGTCCTGCTTTTTACACATAGCTGGGGCGGGAGAAGAGGATTCATAACATTCCCAAGGGTATTAGCAGGTAAGTGAATGTAATTGATTCGACTGGAATTCGAACTCGGCTCCCCTATTCCTCAATCCGTTACTTCAGCGTGCCTATATGTTTTATATATACAAGGGAGGAAATAACTACAATAAGAGTTGGTTAAATTTTACATCGAGAAACGCTGCTGATACAGGCACGGTTAATTTTACCTTTAATTTGTTTTTAATGTTTGCCACCTGAAAGTACCTGGGAGCTTATTAATCAGCTTGCTGCTTTAATTTTAATATTTATCGTTATTGTCTGAAAATACCCTGCGTAGTTTTTTAGAGAAAATTACTGATATCTCGATGAGGCATATTAAAAAAAAAACAGTAATAAAAATAAAAAAGCGATAGAGATCTGAATATGCTCAGAGTGCTTAAGGTCTTGTTTGATATGTTTTTTTTTACGGCTTATGAACCTTTCAGACATTATGTAAAGCCTGAAAATATTTTTAGAGTGCAAGAATTTTATTTTTAATGATTTACTGATACAATTCCTACTAATTAACCCATATCCGAGGGAGAAAAATTGGAATCATACTTTTCCCAGTTGTAGTTGCGCAATATAAAGAAAAGACCAAAATTGGAACTCTGCTCTCGGATTACCAATTCCGAGCCGTTATCTATTACACCATCCGTACATCCAAGCTTACAGTACCTGATATTCCCCAGTAGCCACCAGGTTCTTAACTTCTAGAATAAAATGTGTATCATCTATAGTCAGCCCCCATATTATAGTTGGGTATTGACACATGTCTGTAGGCTTGTATGCGTACGATCGTACACATTGGGAAAACCGTGCACTGGAACTTAACGGAAGAGAGCCAAAAATGGAGAAAGACTAAATGAACGCGCTACGTTTCATATCATTATGTTCCATATATGTTCAATGGAGGCATATCTGACAATAGTACCCTCTTGAGAAGCTGTTGAAATATTATCATAAAGACGTTTTGGCGGAAAAATGTTTTAAAAATGTTTATGATATTTTTAGTTTTCTGTGATATTCGCACTGTACGACCTGTATTTGACTAATGCTTGTAAAATCTTTCAAATACCTGTGCTTCTTGAAATGTTGCTTCTCATAATTCCACGTAACGTGGCGCTGCTTCCGAAATTGCTTCTGCGTTATAGGTGGAAAAAAAAGACTGAATTCTTTCTTTTATATTTTTTTCAATCAAATTTTCAGAGAGAAAACCGAATGAATATCCCAAGATCATGAATCTGATTTTCAGATCAATAGAATTCTCCGACGAATTCTCAAGTACGTTCGAAAAATTGATTTCAGTTTGTTTCTGAATTCTATATTTTGTTACTATCGATTCTTAAAGATGAAATTCAGTGAGAGCGCAAAGTTTCACAAGAGGAGATCTCTTGTCACTCTGCTCATCCGCTTATCTCTGAGTCGGTTTGTCTATTCGTCAATCTTATGAATTCAGGCCGCAAACTTCAAAGTGGAAATATATCATCGCATGATAAATACTGATGAGGAATCTTTCCCGAAACAAATCTTAAGACATGCCAAGCAAATGAAATCGAAGTGAGTTAAGTGGATACGACGTTTAAAAACACACTATGCAGCCGGGCTAAACCATAAATTTAACAATATAGATAGTATTAATACATAACCCTACAAATCAAAACCTTCCCATATTTCTCACCCACACAAAACAGACATGCTTACGGAGATGTTGAGGCCTCACACTTATACACACACCCACACGAATATACACACTTACACACATCATACTAACTCACTCCCCAATCAGCCAAATGATAACACACACCCACAGCAATATACACGCTTACACATATCATACTCACTCACTCCCTAAGAACCAAATAACACACACACACACTTAACAGAGACACATCCACTCTCCAGGAACCAATAAAACTGCCAACTGACCAAGGGAATTCAAAGCAGCATGAATCCATCCAGCTCTTATCTCAAATAACTTAAAAGAGACTGTTTGACCAACACAAGGAATGTTAAAAAATTCATGTTAAAAAGATAAAAAAACAAATAAAAAAAACAAATGAAAACAAGACAAAAGTTCATTTTCTCCATCAAGACATTCATTTCTGTAGTTCACTGCTGCCAGCAAGCAGAAATATTTTTTCTCCTGATGATGGCCATGTTGGCCGAAACTAGTCGAGGAATCTAAATGAAATAATAATAATAATAATAACGAAAGAATATTAATCTACAACCCAATATGTCTGAAGATTCCAATTTTTTAATAATTTTTATTGTTCAATATATATATATATATATATATATATATATATATATATATATATATATATATATATATATATATACCGCGATTAAAATATAGGTCGATGCAGGTAGATTGATAAAGATAGGCGTATTATTATGGTTAGTTAATAGCAAACGTACGAAGTAGATTAACAAAAACAAGAAAAAACAATAAATATGATATAAGAGGATGAATATGTTACATCTTTAAAAGTATTTATACTAATAGAATTTAATGTGAGATAGTGTGAGGTAGTCAAAGAAAATATTTTAGTTTACCTCACTTAACACTGAAGATCCGTCAGTGATCTGCCAGACTTGATACACCCTTAGGCGATCATGTATTTTTCGATAGATGACTGACTAAGCAGATTTTTTCTCGCAGTAGGTTGCCATTTCTTTCTGCGGTAGACCAGTTGCCATCCAAGGGTACATAACTCGGTCTGTCCTCAGCTGGAAGGAGAAAAAGAGGATTCGTACCTTTTCCGTAAGGTTAGCACGTGAGTGAATGTAATGGATCTGACTGGAATTTGAACTCAGCTCACCGATTTCTCCGAGCCGCTATTCATTACTCCACCGTGCCTCCTAACACTGAAGATAGAAATCAAAAATATATTCCTAGTCCGTTTGGAAAACTAAATGCTAGTTAGGTTATGCGACATATCAACTGAATATTGATCGTTAAAATTTCCAAGCTTTTTTTTCTTTCTGAAAGCATGAAAAATTAACTTTATTCGATGAAATCAGATTATTTTTCAACTGATGCAGATTACATTAAACTTCCTAACATTCTTATCAATACATTTTCACTCTCTTCTCATCATTCTGTCTCCTCTGTTTCAGGTTTTTCTATCTTTCTATCTATCTATCTATCTATCTATCTATCGAGCTAGCGATCTAGCTAGCTATCTCACACATTTCATGTTTATCTATGTTTAAGTCAGTTTATATCTCTCACTCAAAACAGTCATCCAAACGCACGAAACATGATGAGAATAGCCCGAATGTAAATAGTAACTTCTTGGGATAGAATATATTGCGTGCCGAAATCTGTGATATAAGAAATCATTACAAATACTTAAGTATACTAATCTCCCTAATCATTAACATATACCGAAGTATCCCTCGCATGACTAATAATAAATTCCACTAACAATCGTTTTAATCTGTCTTCTTAATTTGTTTTATTGTTCTCTCTCCTTAATAATATTTTTCTCATACTTTAACACTCAGTGAACCAATGCAACTTAGTGGCTTTATTGCCTTTCTTGGGGCGAAATTATTAAAAAAAATTAATACATTTTAAATGGTTTCAAACTAGAAACTTTCCAACAGTCCAAAATATATTCTTAATCATAATATATTCAGGGTTATAATGTTCATACGCTTGTTTAAGATTTTCTTAATATTGACAGAACCAATAGCAGCTGCCAAAGCCGAATGAAATCTGTAAAGATCATAGAGTAAAATGAAAGACATTATTAACCTAGCGTCTCTGGAAAATGCGCGTAGATTAGCGGATTGCTCTCGAGTATTTCGCAAAACTTTAGAAAAAAACATCTAAAAATAAAAATAAAAATCAGGATAACATCTACAATTTTTCATGAAACTTACAGGTATCATTCATGCAGTTTGAAATGATTGAAATTAGTTTTTTTTTTAATATTTGCTTTCATATGAATTTGTTTTTAATGTCTTGTTCAAATAAGTTTTTTTTTTATTTGTTGTTTGAAAGAATTTTTTGAATAATTGTCGTTCAGCTGAACAGTCCTTCCCAAATTTCTTTATGCACCTCTGTCAGTAATGCAGATATCCTTTGCACAAATCCAATAGGATATTTTCAAAACATTACTTCAATATGACTCCAATAATCTCGGCAGGCCCGAGGTCAGGTGTATTTCAAGATATTTGCCTAATTTATCTTTAAAAAAAAATTGAATCATAAAGAATACAGAAGATAACAATTATCATTGTGCGTAACTTTTTGAAGATCAAATTTGACTGGCAAACATGAAACCGGAAGAGCGTTCCACAAGCCAGAAATGTGATAGTAATAAGATATTACTTAAGTTTTATTCGCAAAATCTTGTATAATTATAAGGGTGGCTTTTCCTATAGACTTCTCATTGTCAATCAGAATTCTTTTTCAAAAAATTAGTTTTATCATTAGACATGCGTGGGACACTTCGATGTATGTTAATTTTTAGTGACATTAGTATATTTAAGTATTTGTTATAATTTCGGACTTCATTGGGGTCAGAATGAAATAATTTAAATCCGAAGAAGTTGCTTAAACTCTTAACATTCGGAATATTCTCCTCACGTGTCGGGCGTTGTGATCACCGTTTTGACATCCGGTGTATCTCGATCCGTGTAACCTACACTGAATGTCAACCGGACCCATTATTTAATCTACTGGCGTAGATTGTTCTCGTTCCACTCCCCATGTCTAGGTATATATCGTCTACTTCTTATTTTTAGCAATGCACAGAATCCAAGTAAATACTGTCCGACCCTTGGATTGAACTCACAATTACTGTGTCACCATTTTTATGCTTGAATCCACTAGGCTAATACTCAGTGGAAAATTTGGGGCCTTAAACCTCACCTGCCTGCTGATGAGTGCGGATTCTGTTTATCATACTTGACTGCACACATCAAAGTCTTTATTTCTTTTTTGATACAACTGCTGCTACTTGTTTTGCTGCTGCTTGTGCTGCTGCTGTTGACGACTTCTCTTTCTTTATTACAGGCTTTCATATCTTAATTATTTTGTTCGAGGCCTACTAAGGATGTACTGATAGTCTTGCGTATACACTGATTCCTCCAGACGCCTAACTCTCCAGTTTACTTCCTTGGACTCATTAATACCTTTTTTCCCTCCATACATAATCAGATAATATTTCGCATGCAAATAGTGTAACTAAAGATAAATTTTCATCCAAGAAATTCAGAGAAATTATCCCAAACAGTCGACATATAACTCAACGAACTTAAGCATATTTAGGTTTGATTTATTGAAGGCATTTGGGAGGAAATCACTTAATGATTGTTTAATAGTCTTTGATATTTGGTTGTTTACAAAACTCGGTTTTCGTATTATAAAAGTTTGAAAGTAGGTTATAGTTGTTTTACATCAAGACTTGTTAGTGATACATCGATAAATTATACTCCGCTACATGTAATCTTTGTATTTATTCTCTTAAAAAAATAGGAATAAGTAATCGCAACTTTATCAGTGTCGGTGGATAAACATAACAGGACAATAATTTATGAAGTGTAAACCACTCAAAATGTCCGGTTAGCGTAGCGCTTTTCATTAAGCAAACTGTGCTTCGTGATCCGAGTTTAATTCCGTTCACGGCCGTTGCATTAACTTTCGAACAAAATCTTTTAGGGCCGGTATCAATTGATCTCTACTAACTCCGCCAGATATGAATTAAATAGCAGGATATGCTCAGCCCATTTTACTTGAATGCAAACCAGTCTAGGAGAAGGAAGACATTAAATCCAAAAATTGGACAGCAAGGGGATTTCGTAAATCCACAACACAAAATCATCTACAATTTTTCATGAAATTTACAGGTATTATTATTATTATTATTATTATTATTATTATTATTTGTCATGTCCCTTCTGTGTCCCTTGCAGACTTTAGCAACGTTTTCACCTTTACCAAGATGCCTTCTCTCTATTTTGTTATCCATTCATACAAGCTCATCGGGTAGGTGGTCTGTTGCATTCCCCTGCCCCTCTTTTCTTCGATATAGCCTGAGAATATTAAATTTGTCAAGCCCCCATTCCTTATTATATGTCCAAGAAATTGAATCTCTCTTATTCTGATTCAGAATATGTGTCCTATTTTTGTTTCTACTCACCTTAATACTTCATTGCTTACGTGCCCCTGAAATCCTCAGCATCCTTTCACAGAACCACATTTTACTTGCACCTCGTTTTCTCTTCATCTGTCTGGCGATTTCCCACCATTCTTGAGTATAGATGTTGCATAACAGTTCAGTATTCTTCTGTTTCTTTGTAACAAAATGTTCCTGTGTTGTATCACTTACCGTAATAAGTATTAGCATATTTTAGAACGCTATAATGCACAGGTAGTCTACAGGTTCAAGAAGTACTTGTAGAAATTTTAAGAAACATATGCTATTTTAATTTATCACTTGTATAGCCATTAGGATTTGTAATTATGGTAAGAGAATGACCACATCAACGTTAGCGAATATCAACCTCACTTTCTAATTATTTGCTCATTTTAATGTTTAATTCATTGTCAAATAAGTAGTTATCTTGTGAAACGAAATACTACTGTAGTATAATTACGAGTGTTACTTTTTTAGTTCGTAATTTACACCTTGCTATTGCCTCATAAACAATCGATTATTCAGTTTTAATACCGTGAAAAGACAGAAAAGTCATAATCAGAGGATTCCTTTCGTTTCAAATCAAGCAAGAAAGAAAGAAAGAAAAAAGAAAGAAAGAAAGATATGATAAATGAGGTGTCAATACCGTTATATGTTTAACGTCTAATTCAAAGAAATGGAAAATCTTATCGATTTAAAATATTTTTATTGGTAACCTACTGCGTCTTTTCATAATGATCAGCATTCATAATTCTGGTTTTTATTGCAATATTTTGTTAACATTGTTAATCTAAAATATTTAACAATGAAATAAGGGAATTTCCACGGATATATTGTAGACTTGGACCAATCAGTGAGCTTATCATTCATTCAATATTATGAGAGAGCATAATTTTAAATAGGCTAACCGTGAAGTTTTCGCGAATGCTACCAGTATAATACTCATTTAAGTATGTATTCATGAATACAGAGACAAGTATTGCATTTATGCACTCTATATTCTAGATTTTAGGTTCTAGAACATTGCTAATCTGCAAATAAGGACGCATGCAGCCTATGCTTGTAGGCATTTAAAAACGTAGAACTGAGCAAGAACACAGAATAGACAGAAGCGAGACCCACAGGTGTGGCTTCTCACTGGATTTATTTATCCTAACTCCAAGGACTGTTGGTTCCAATCACTGGAATAATTGCAAAAACACCCCCTCCCCAAATCCATAGATAAAACATACAGATGCATGCTGAAATTTCTTCCTAGGCCAATTGTCGGTCACATCTGACTTAGTTCTGTATTTCTTTTTACTAACGTTTAGCCAATACTAGGCCCAAGAGCCACTCAAGGTATAGGGTTACTGTGTTGAGATGTATCAGTTTAGGAAAGAATAAAGTTTACGAGTACAGAGCTGAAACAGTCTTTAGAAGAAAACGGAAATCCAATCCTAAATAGGAAACCGTGGGTAGTGTAAACTGGAAGATAAGCGAACATATCTACTCCTTTTTCTTGTCTTGAAGTCTTAACCCGAAGATCGCTTGTCTATATACCTTTAGTGTGTTAACATCATTCATGGTTTTTTTAACTCATTGTCTCATTACTGTTACTTTGACTACTTTAGTCTTGCATATATTGTAGAGAAACCGGCTCACAGACTGACTCCATAGTATCATTCGGTGACCTTCATACACGAAATAAACTGTAAATCCAAAATAATAAAAAATAAAGACTTCCCTAAGAAGCCGGTTTGGTATCGTTATTTTATGATATAATATCATTCATTGGCTTTATTCATTGGCTTTAGAAAGGTAAACGAACCGATGGCAGCCTGTCCATTTTGGCGGCCATGTTTGCTACCGATAAGTAAATTACACGTAATTTAGTGGAGTATCTAATGTGTGCTGTCTGATAGGATGTGTGGCATTTAATATCAGTTTTCACATGCGGCTGATATCTGTCCGTAAAACATGTGCATTTATATTCTTTTGCTAACATATATCAGCACAGAACTTAGATCAGTCGCCACCTAAGAGATAGAGTGCTTCGTATTTCCGATCCCAACAACCATTCAGCAGTCAAGCCTGAACCCATTCAATGCGCATTGTTACAGCTACACAACCTCCTTATCTATTACGTCACAAATACATACTGACTCGTCATAGTTATCTTTTTTTATTACCTTTGAATCACCATTAATTCTTGGGTGATTTTCTAAGAGTAACGTAGATGTGGCACAAGACTCTCCATGAAATTCTTGGGTAATCGTTTTTGGTTCTTTTCTCCAACGTGTACAACTCAGAGTTGTTATTTTCCTAAACTGGTCGCCACAAAAACGTAAAAAGACACGTCTACCCTTGAATCTAACCTATATTTTCGGGGGAAATATATGTCATTACCATAGCTATTTTTGTGAAAGTGACACATTCAAATTAGTCAGGAATTTGATCACGGATAGCCTATACAATTTTCCCTGCCGATAAACGTTACTCTACACTCAAATACATGCATACATGTAATACAACTGTTCTTAAGAAAGTCCTCGTTGAATGAATAAGTTTTTTTACGTAGACAAGCTGCAAACAAAAACGCTTTTTACTGATTCGAGCCTCTTAATTTTTAAATCTGACAAGTCTTATTTTCAATCTATGCTGTTTAGCGTGATATGCTATTCTGGCAATAAACCATACTTGACTATACTTTATGAAGTCATATTCCGTTGGAACGTAGGTGTGAATGACTCTCAGAGATTCCTCTTTTCTCCTTTGTCTGGAAATTAAAAAATATTCTTGGGAATATTAACGGAGTGGTTGCCTGTTCTTCTCATAATCTGGTGACCAGAAAACGCAACTCATCGAAATAATATGGATTCAGGCATTTACTAAGCGGATTGATGCGAAGTTAACGGAAGGGAAAAAGTAAGTTGAACTCAACTCGCCGTTCCCACATCCAGTACACTTCCCGTGCAAAATCTTTGCTGCCCTATTTGTCTTTCCTTCTATTTTAATAATGTCAACATGACGGAGATAAGCATTGTCTGTTTATGTATTTTCCATCGGTCTAAGTTTGGACATACGTTACAGTTAAAGTATTAACCAATCGGTTTAATGAGAAGTAATGAGAAGTTAGTGCAAGGTACACAGCTGGAGCTTCGCTCAACTATTACGTTTTCGCACTAATAACCATTACGTTGCCAGTATAAAATACTGTTTGTTCTTACTTTTGGACCTGTTATTTTTGATCAGTATGAAAGAGAGGGGTTGGTTTATTTATAAACGGCCTGAATGCAAACTGACACTAACGTTTCAGTTTGAATTTGAACTCACCATGCCGATTTTATTTTCTGCATCGATAATCGCCACAACACCTGCACATTCAGAGACATTAGTAAATCGCTTATAAACCCATTTCTCTTTAATGTTACTCATATTGTCGTCTTTTCTTCATTTTTTTTCTGGAATAAAGTTATATTGCAATAAGTATATGCATAAGGTATATCAAATCATTCCTATGTCTGGATGTACATCTGTAGAATGGTTAGAAAACTGCGTTTGATGTTTTTCTTTCATTAATCTAATCAAATCTGCAAGCAAAATATTTACCAATACTTCCAATATAGACAGAGGAAAATTAGAGGCCAGAAAAATGTATTCGTTTTTTTTTTAGATTTGTTACAAAAAAAAAAGAGCCAAATATATCCAATAAAAAGATAACGAATAATTACATAATTTTTTTTTTTTGGTGAGGAGGGTATTTGAAATGTACAACTATCTTATATATTATTTTATTTCACAATTTCCATAATATTGTTTTGTGAAAAATTACTTTCTCACGTCGGAAGCAGTCAGAGATGTCTGGTAAAAAATTCATTGACCAGACAATCTCGTCAAGTTATAATGAGATCTGTTACTTTAGTCTGAGTAAATAAATCTAGGCCACTCGTACATATTTCATGAACATTTAAACATGCATTTTAAAATGATTCGTACAAAATCTGCACATATACACAAACACATGTATGGAAATACTTCTAGAAAGGTAAAGAAAGAAACAGTTCAAATTCTTATCTGTTTATCATTTTAATTATTTATGCATCGATCTATCTGAGGAGAAATTGATTCAGCGATCGATCGTTTGCCAACTTCACACGCTCGTAAAGACTTGTAAAGTATAGATAACAATTCGGTTTTCAATATCAATTGATTTATTTGATATATTAGAGTAATCCAGAATATATACAAGGAGTTAACCGTCTGCACTTGGATAGAAAATGGACTGATTTAGTACACAAAATCATTTTTGTATGTGCATTGTCTTCTCAGGATGGGGGCGATGACGGCTCTCTACTATTTCCTGTTCTTTATCAAAAGTTAAGTGCTACAAGTGATACACGCTTGGGCGTTATGTATCTTTCGATACATGACTGACGAGTTAGAAAATGTTTCTAGATGTTGGTTGCTTTTTTTCTTTCTGCAGCAGACTGCCAACCAAGGCTAAAGAACCCAGCCTGTCCTGCTATTCAACCCATAGCTGGGAGGAGAAGGGCATTTGTGCGTAAGTGAATATAACGAACTCGACAGGGATGGGAACTCATCTCTTTGAGTTCTCATTCCGAGCCGATATCCGTTAACCCACAACGCGCATCCTAATGCACATCCATTGCGCATGTACTTTGTATCTCTTAATAAATGATGTCTTTTTGATATATCTCATAAAACAATTCAACTGTCATCTATTTATCCATGTTCGTTATGTAGGTTATGCATTGTTTTCATCTGTCCCTCTTGGTCTTCAAACTGTACTGTGTGTGACAAATTTGCCAAGCTCTCTTTCCACAGTATGATCCCTAGACATTTCAGCAGTCTCTTTTTTAATGTTAAATAGAAGTGGCATTTTGGTTTTCCATTTTCTTTAAAACTTCATTGTTACCAGATTGATTAAAACCATCCATCTAGCCATCCGCGGAGAGCTAGAAGTCTAACCAGAAATGTAAGGTTGGACACAATTTTAATAATATTAAATAGGCAGATAATAGTCTATTGAGTTCAGACATAGAAAGAAACCTCTAAGAATTCTCAGATAAGTATGTAAAAGAATTAACCCAAAAAAGTGAGAAAACAAAATCTATGGCTGTCAGGAAAAAAAAAAACATCCCAAGGTTCGAAATACCAACTGACGATGCCGAAATCAAGCAAGCAGAAAAATATCAATATTTGGAAAATAGATTAAAAGAGCGTTTCGACTTTTGTACGCTCCGTCCTTCTTCAGGTGGTTTGAATGTCAAACTCAACCCTTTATTTCGCTCGCTGGGGTAGAATGTTCTAGTTCTACGTACCATGTTTAATGGATGTCAGTTATCAGTTATCTCCTGTTAATTCCCCAATCCAATTCTCCACTGCCTTAACCGGGTATTGAACTCTCACTCTCTGGGTCCTGTCACTGGATCTAACCAACGCCTTCATCCACTGTGCCATGTATCCTTGAGAACAGTGACAGGACCCAAAGAGTGTGAGTTCAATACCCTGTTAAGACAGTGGAGAACTTTCATGGGGAAATTAACAGGAGATAACTGATAACTGACATACATTAGACATGTCCCGTGGAACTAGAACAGTCTACCCCAGTGAGCGAAAGAAAGGTTTCAGTTCGACATTCCAACAACCTGAATAAGGCCGGAGCGTACAACGGCCGAAACGTTGTAATAAATATGAAGACAATAGTCCGAATAATGTAAATAGTGTGCATATTACTTCATCTCAGAAATATAGATAGATACAAATTAAAAGAGGACGGCCAAGGTGCCAAACTAATCCGACGATGAACTGGAAAAGCAAATAGACTTCCAAAATCAAAGTAATTGTTGAGTCTTGACTCAATGTTGAATCTCGCCTATTGCATGGAATAATAATGCAACACAAAATGTACTTAGAACAAGAATGTATTATAACAAGAAAGTGTACACAATAAGTACATATAGTATTTCTGTATATTTCTGGGAAGACGTTCCTGGAGAATGTGTTGACTAGTCGCAGTCGATCAGAGTCTCTAGTTGGATCTCGTGATTCTTCTTCCTCTCTCTCGTCTTCCGGTATCAACCATTATTTATATAGTTGGTAGTCACCTATGCAGATTAGGTGGATCCCACCACAACAGTAATGTATGTAGAAACAGGAACATTGCGTTACAAACAATGGAAAGATCGTTGAAATGCAATGAAATTACAGTCCTCCTTTCTGGCAGCTGGATAAATTACTCATTGATGAAGAGAAAACTGGAGGCAAAAGAAATGTGACTCTATAGAAGGATTCTATGAATACCGTGTACGGGGTTTCTCAGAGGAAGTTATACGGGAGCAAAAAGGGCGTTCTTACATAGAATCAGAAAGAGACATTTGAAATGTCAGGAATATAATGAGGATCGAAGTCTTAGAAAATTTGACAGTCACAGGAACTATTGAAGAGTGGCTTAGAGGAAAACATAGAGTATATCTGCGCAAGTGACATGTACGTGGATGAGGAGACAGGTAGACATATTAAAAATTATTACTAAGAGTATCAAATGATAGAACGTTCTGGAAAGACAAAACATACCTCCTGAACGAAAATTTGAAAATTCCACCATACTAAATTATATAGGTCTCACCCGTTTGCTGTTGAAATAGCTAAATATATCCGCCACATCTACTCCAAGATTTTTTTTATCACTTCCCGCCTGTGGAATTCTCTTCCGTTTAATAACTTCCCTGATAACAGTAATCTTTAGAAATTTAAATGGAACGTCAATTGCTATCTTCTGTTTTCTTGAAGCCCGTTCATCTTTTGTCTTTTTTTCAATCCTCAGATTTCTCGTTAATTTTAACTCCCTGTGTACCATCCTCATTCGTCGAGGAAATGATTAAAAATGCTGAGGCAAACATTTCGGGAATTATGCTATAACTGTTTTTTTTTCTTATGTAGAAAAGAATTTGCACATTAAAATATAATCTCAAAACTAGAGACCGACTTTGGTATTATTATAAAATAGTATAGAATATGACATTTCAGCTAATTTTCTTCATCATACAGTTCGTTTAATTATACTAGAGACCGGAAAATTTACTTTAATCTGATAAAGGACGTTGTAATAGAATTTAAATTTCGCTGTTTCGGATCGAATTGTTGAATTATCTCTACGTTATGTCGTTATAACTTATTATGAATGAGTGCAGCTCAACTAGCTACTTTAGAATAAATACCCTTCAGATACCTATTTATTTTATGCGTTATTTTTTTGGCCGAGCTTACGTAATCATTGTTCTCTCTTTTCTTGCTCTAGGTAAATTTTACCTTTTACCATTTCTTTTCGTCCCATTTTTGCAATCTGTTAACACCAACTTGCTCCTCTTGCCTGCATCAAATCCTGTAAAATTAAATTTTCTAATCTATATGACCCAGAAATATCCGCTATCTTTTTTTTAATTGTTATTTTAACAGCTTCTTCCCGCAAACCACTGCTCTGTGGAACCGACACAGGAGGATGTTTCCCGAGCAATACTCTATTAACTTGTTCAAGGCTAGGGTTAACCGTTATGTTCCACTGTTATACACACAAAATACCTCCTAACTTAAACCTCTACCTCGAGTACCGCCCCCCGGGTCTTGCAAAGTGTGAACCTTAAAGTGAAAAAATATTCCGTGTAGTTTCGATTTTTAATATATTCCCACTGTAGACATTCATTCTATGATATTCTCCGTATTCTTCGGTAAAACCATATCTCTTTGGATTCAAGTTTCTTCATAATTTTGAGGAGAGAGTATATATATATATATATATATATATATATATATATATATATATATATATATATATATATATATATATATATATATATCACAGCTATATAGGAGATCAGATATTGCATTATCATTCACCACTCTTTTCTCGTTTTCATATCGCTTAATAACTTATTTAATTTCTGAAAGGACACCTTTTTCTGTTTCTTCGTGTCCGCTTTCGTATGTCAGATTTCTGTGGTCATTTACTAAACTAGACAGACGTATAATATCTCTACCTGCTTGATCTTGAAATTCTTAATACGTTGTCACCATATTGGGTTGTCTCTCATTTGTTAATTAAGCATTCGCTTTGATTGTTGTTTTTTTTAATTAATTATAAGTCTTTTCTTCGTGTTTTATTACCTATGCGATCTTTTAATTTTTATTATGGTATCTACAATAAAAAACACTTTCATCCGAGTATTTTATGTTATTATCAATATTATAAAGGTTATCTAATTAGAAAAGACATCAAATATTTGAAGCTTTATAATGTCTTATATCATTCTTACAAAACCTTTAAGTTTACTTCTAATGTTTAACACAAATTTGCTATAGCATTATTTAATTTAAGGTAATTACGTTGGAGCGGCTCGGATTGAGGAATCGTGAGAGCCGAGTTCGAAATCCAGTCTAATCCATTGCATTCACTTATGTGCTAATACCTTTGGGAAATGTATGAATTCTCTTCTTCTTCCCGCATCTATGGGTAAATAACAGGACAGACCGGGTTCTATAGACTTGGATTGCAACTGATCTACCACAGAAACAAAGGGCAACCTACTGCAAGAAAAATCTGCCTCGTCAGTCATATATCCAAAGATGCGTAAGCGTGTATCCCAAATAGCATATAACTGACTGAATTGTCATTTCTGTTATGCACTATCATCCCAGAATATTAAAAAAAAAACTAAACAAACGCAGCAACAATACATTTTATAATTAGATAATAAACATAATTAATCCTTAGAATTGAAAACTGTTTTATATGATAGAATATAGTAGTCAGGCTTTAGCAGAGAATGTTACGGCTGAAATGATAAAAGTACTCTTATGTCATATTTACTAAAATGGCATTGATTAAAGAGAATTGGCATGAATAGTTAAGTGACCATGTAAGAACCCATTATTAATCCACCTGCTCAGGTAAGTGCACGTCATGTACTGATGCGACCTTGACCGTGCAGCGATAAGCAGACATGTTCCAAAAGGTCAGTATTCATGCTATGGAAACATCTGAAAAGCATCTGATTGCTTTAGCCTTTCCAGCACCCACTGCCTTAAGTCTGTAGAGAGAATGTCATTGTTGTAAGTGGATGGTCGATTTGAGAAAAGAGAAGCTTTTTTATTTGTTCCACATAAGCAATCGGAAATGGTTAAATCTTAAAATTTGAGGAACATTTCCTTATGGCTGGAAACGTCGAAGTCGTAGTGAAACTGAACACAAGAACGTTTATTCTTGAGTGGCTAATGAATGGCAGTGTTTTGTTACATACAACAATCATACTTCAGCCAGTATTACGTGGATATAACGCAGGCAATCAATCTGAAAAAAATGCAAACACAGCATAAAATGTTTGTTCTCAACAACAGAAGAAGGAATTATAATGTATTATGGTGTTCAATTAAACTAAACATCATTGGATGTTGGATGATGTCTTCTGATAAGACTGTACTATTTTGTGTTTAATTCAAATCTGTGTTTATGATATATGACATCACGTTATTTAAGCTATGACAGCGCCGTTTCAAGTATTACTAATATTTTAAGCAGAAAATAAGTTTTTTTCAAGTTAACAAGACACCTTCTCAGAATTTTGATTTTCTCAGAATTTTGATTTTCTCAGAATATGAATTCAAATTTTACTAAAGCTGCTACATGTAGTTCCAATGATTATACTATCAACTGACAACCATTTTTCTGTCTGAACACCGAGTAGTTATTTTTTATAAACATCAAATCACAACTTCGTAAGAATTCTATGCAGTTATATACGATTGGTGTAGCATTTGCATGACCGACTTTGGAATATTTTTTTTCTGCTTCAATGTCCGGGAATGTTCAAGCCGCTGAACCATAATAACTAACCAGGAGGTGATTAGTGTTTTCTGAACATTTTGTGTAAATTTAATTATTCCAGAATTTTTTTCAGTTATTTCATTCCAAGCCAAGGCCTCTAACCTCATAGGGTTAAAGTATATGAAAGAATATAAGAAAAGGAGAAGATTATTAAGAGACAAGAACAATAAAAGAACAAGAACAAGATAGAAGTTAACAACTGACATTACATTTAAATATTTGAAGATCAAATTCGTCTTGGAATAAAGAATCCGGAAGAGAATTCTATAAGCGAAAAGCGATACAGAAAAACTGTTAGCATGGAATTTACAGTTACATTTGGCCATTTCACTGTATGCGATGAGACCTTTCCGCAAATCTAGTATTGCGTTTAAATTCATAGAGTCTAAGGAGAAGAAAGTTCATTCGAACAATTACCATGAAAGTATTTATAGACAAGTCACAGCTACGTTACGGAGGTAGAAAAATGACTGAAACCGTTGTACCAGGTAGGACAAAAACAGAATTCATCAATAACGAATTGAGGCGTCTTTGGTTTTAAAATAGGCGTCTAAAATAATGGCTGGAATTTTTCTAATAATGAAACGTTTTGTCCAAGAACTCACGCAGCCAAAATTAAAAGTGGGAAGAAATGTCCTGACTATGTAATAAAAGCTGTGGTTGCACTCAAGATACTGGATTTTTCTTTAAAAAATCATTAAACATCCCGACCCTTCTACTTGAAATTCAAAGTTGAAATTTCAAACCGCCATCTAAGTTAAGGATAACGTGATATGAACAGTTCTCCTTAACTTAGATGTTAGTTTGAGTGATTACCTTCAATGATGAGATTTTTTTTGTTTCTTTCTGGTAAACGCTTAAACTTGAAAAAGTCTAATCTCCTCGTATATATCCGAAACATAGATAACGGCGAAAGCAGACGTGGTAGCATTTCTCCCGATTGGACTGTATGAGATATAGCTCATTATAAATCGCGCCTCGCTATTAAAACGTTTCATGGTTATTTTTCGTTGAAGGTGCCTCAGCCGTGTTCACTACAGAAGAAGGTACGCGTATGCGTCTGTCTTAGAACTGGGGATAAGTGGATGTTTTTTCTTTTTTGTTGGAGAAATTTTTTTTTTGAATTTTAATTAAAATTTGATGCTATTAAAACAGATGAAGTGTGATTAAACACACTCCGCTTCATGTGATTAATTTCTAATTTATTGAAAATGCAAAAAAATATTAAAATATAAGAAAAAATATTATTATATAATTAATTGTTCAGTTGTATATTATGTATGCATTCGTCGGTCTCGGGGGAACTTGGTTCTGCGCTCCAAACGTTTATCACTCACCACTTGCTCGTGGAGGCGAAGCATCTGTCCTGATAGTACCGGCCCACATGCGAGTTACTCACGGGATTTGCCAGAATTAACTTGAATATAACATCGTGCTGTTTTAGGGATTCCGACTCCGGATATGTCCTCAGATTTTACTCCCGAATTCTTCAGTTGAAAATACAAAAAAAAAAAAAAAAAAAGAAAAAAGGATCTGTTTGTTCGCCAGAAAAAAAAATGTTATGGACTTTTCCTTTTTCTAAAGATATTTACAGATCTGATGTTCCTTAGTGCAAATCGCCTATGGTTTACAATGATGAAAACGTTATCTTCGCTGAAAGATTGTAAATGCAATGATTATTTCAATTA
>OZ038486.1:52832755-52852755 GCA_964036315.1 Acanthosepion esculentum
TTTACCGTTTATTTTCCATAGCATGTTGAAGGCTAATCAACTCTGAGCATACAGTTTTGTTTTTAAATTTTGGCGTCTGTATTTTTTTCTAAATTTAATTGCATTTTCTTGTTGTTTCTTGCTAATTACAGAAGTAGGAACAAAGTAAAAAATTCAATTGAAATCAAAGAAACGGCTATGTTAACTTTGATTTACAAGGGGCTTTGCGAAGATCTCATTAAATCTGCATTAGTCATATGAGAAGGAATGGAATAAAAGTCGTATGCGTAAAAATTAATGCAAAAGACACATATATAAGAAATTAAATACATAGTGATATGCATGGCCTTTATTATCTAACGCTACACCCTGCAATAATACCAGTTAGTGCATAAAATATTTCTGCTAATGATACTATTTCGTAAAAGGAACATTTTGGTAGTGATAAAAATTTAAAATGTTCAGATCTAAATAAACTCTTAGTTCTTAAAATGCTTTACCAAATGCTGTATTTTAATAATTATTAATTTTTTGTAAGAAAATAAACAATTATTTTATGGTAGCAAATGACTCGTACAAAATAGCTCATAGGAAAAGCATTTTCTTTTTATTTCCATATGAAACTTTGTGATGTTCCTCGGAGATAAGACTGCTCCAAAGCTTTGTCTCGGTTAATCAGTTGGACGAGGTCAACAGGTGTATAAAGATAGAAATGGTAAGAATGACTGACGGATTTGGATTATATTTTGACAATATTCTCAACTAAATCCAGTTGTATTTCTTCAGTTTCTTTTAATTTTACTGTAATTTTGTTTTGATGACACAGTAAACTTTATTTTCGTCTTTAACTAGACAATAATGATCATACCAAGAGCACTACTACTACTACTACTACTACTACAAATAATAATAATAATAATAATACCAAATGTAATACTAATAATAATAATAATACCAACTATACTACTACTAATACTATTAATAATAGTAATAATAATAATACCAACCGTACTACAACTACTAATAATAATATCAGCTGCGTTAATAATAATAATAAAAATAACAACTATACTACTACTATTACTTCTACTAATAATAATAATATACTGAACGTATATTTGAAGATCTTCAACATTACTCTCAAAATACAATGATCTTGCAGTAGAAATCTTATTTTTTTTTACATGAAGATATCAATAATTCCAGTTTTCGTTGTAGCCATGGTTTCGATTGGAAAGTGTTCTTATTTATTCACTGAAGGGATCCCTTGTAGACCATGTCTTAAAGCATTACACAGTATTGCTCTTGAATTACAGCTCATACTTTACGATGGTTTTATCTATGTAAAACGCATGTGTTCTTAGATTGTTTTATTTCAATTTTTTATTTTTTACGAAAATCTATTTTCTATTTTAATACCCTTACTTCTTAAAATAACGCCCAGCTGTAATTTTTTTTTTATTGTTATTTCAATATTTTGTTAAAGTCGTTAAGCTCAAATATTTAAATATATGATAGCGGATTTTCTAGAGATATTGTGTTGTCCTAGAACTCGCCATGAGCTTATTTAATGATTAACTTAGAAATTAGAATTAATCAGAATTTAAGAAAAGGAAAACCGTGAAATTTCCACTGGTTCAAACTAGTAATAATAAATTCCCTTGGAAAACGATATAAGTTAGCATTACACGAAGAATGATTGAGGAGAAATATGGGATAAGGAAATCCAATCCATTGCAAGGGATACAAAGATGCCGAAGACGGAACAGGCCTTGAACTTATTGTTGAAGGGCCACCTGAGATGTAAAAAAGATAATATATCGATATCCATTGATGATTCCCGGAAAACGAAAGAGATTTTCCATCGGTTGTGGGCAAATAAAGTGAGAATGAGACTGTAAACTTGACTCATATCGTGGGCGCGTTTGGAATGCTTGTATAAGGGGTCAACACGTGGAGGTGTGTCCAAAATTCCAATGGTGAATCAAGAAGAAATATGGAAGTGTTGTGAAGTAGAAATGGTACTGCCAAAGACACGAAAGCGTTATGGAGAAGGAACAAGCAAAATTATTGTGCGATTCCAAAAACAATTCCACCGTAAACTTGAATATAACAAGCAAGATATTACTGCGGTTTATAAAGTAAGCAGTATGTTTTCTGTTGTCGATGATACATAACCAGGCGATCAAAACCTTAAGACAGAAGTTGAGAATCTCAACAGTGGCAAGCCTCTCACCCACGGAAAGTGCTTGGACGTACTACATTCCCTGGTCCTACCGTCAGTTCAAACCTTCACGACAAAGACAGGCCCTGCCACTTACATATTATCAAAACACCCACATTCCCTCCGTATTCAATTGGTGAGAAGTAAATTCCATTCAGCTTCTTCAAGGACAGTTTCTTCCTGCAAGCCACTATTCTGTGAAAGTGACTCCCAATAGGATGCTTCCCCGATCATTACAATCTTAACCTATTCAAGACTATGGTTAACCGTTATCATGTCTGCAAAAATTGCCTACGAACGTTACCATCTAGCTCGCTGGACTGTTATCTTGTCCACAAAAATTGCCTACGAACGTAACCATCTACCTCGAGGGACCCAGGGCCTTGTAAAGCGTGAGTAGTATTGTAAAAATAAAAAATAGAGATCTCCATACTGGGGTGACATGTTTCTGAGATACGGACACTACTACAGTACCGACCATCATTAACAGCGGTATGGTCAATTTCCAGCAGAGTAAACTGGACATAACTGGAATCAAGCACATGTTCCAACACTGAAAAATGGGCATTACTAGGAAGTGCCAAAATCACTGCGAATTTTGATGTTCAAATCGACCAAGAATATAAGTTCTCCAGTGTAACATAATATTGTGCAAAAGAAACAGAAAAAGAATAATAAAAAAAATTATCTGATTCTACCCTCGGTTCGGCACTCTAGATTTCTAATCTTAATAGTTTGAAAGTGTTGTCAAGTATATGCGTTGTTTCGGGGAAAATGGGCTGCATTAGATAACACGGTCAATACCACAGATTTGTTTGTCAATTTCCTGAAATTAACCATTTGGTCATATCCGAGGTCCCCTAGGAGTTGACGAACTGTGCATCTCTATGAAAGGGTGTGTGTCCTTGTAACGTCAATGCTATATCGAGATCATTAGTTGTTTTTTTTTCTTTTTCATTTTTAGGCAGAAAAATGAGTCAGCGTTAGTTACTTATATGTCCCAGCATGATGCTTAGTAACACCTTCATTTAGAAGATCTGAGAAAACTGGGTTACATTTCCTGAAGGTCTCTCTTACTGTCCCCAACATACAATGTCATGCGCTGCTTTTCTCAAAACCTGCCACCAGATCGCATATATTTGTATTTGATGTATGTTTCTAATTCGAAATTAAAAGAGTGGATGACAAAATATCTATATTGTTGATGTGCTACACCTACACTAGATACATATAAAACATGGAAACAGAAATTGCAAGAACGTGGAATTGTACTGATTATAGGAATATCATATATACATGATAAAAATCGCAAGAAACATGTTATTATCTGAGATACAAAAGATTGTATTCTTGAGATCCATTCGCTTCTTCAAAAGACAATTAGAATAACAAGATCAATAACCTATTAAGAAATACCTTCCTTCAAAAATGAAATGCAGAAAAACTTGAAAAAGAAATACCAAAAAAGAGAATGCTCCTTCTTACTGATATGGCAGCCCCTACAGACAGTAATGTATCGCTGGAGATCTTCAAAAACTATCAAAATACAAAGTCATTGAAATCTAAATTTCAAAGATGTGGGGCATCCATAATTCCAGTTGTAGATAGAGCCTTCGGATTGATTGGAAAATGGTTCGATAGATACACTAAAGAGATATCTGGTAGCCCATGCCTTAAAGAAACCCAAAATATTATACCCACAAGTACAGCTCACACACTAGGAAGAGGTTTATCTATGTAAGATGTGTATGATCTTAGGTTATTTTTTTCAAAACATGGTCAGTGGAAAATACCATGATATCACTGCTGACATTAGGTTTCAGAGTATACAACAGAAATCAAAGGAAATAATAATAATAATAAAATAAATATTTGTTTACTATTCTTTGGGATTTTACCATTCATATAGAAATATAGTAAAACAATTTATATAATAATGATAATAATAATAATAATAATAATAATAATAATAATAATAATAATAATAATAATAATAATAATAATTTATAATTTCTGCACAGCACCAATGCTTGTTAACTAGGAATTATCAAGCACATATACTAAAATACTGTGTTAGCCCAAAATACAGATTCTGTGATAAATATCCAGAAACCATTGATCATATTGTATCAGGTTGCAAGTTAATGGCACCCACTGAATATAAAAACCGGCATGACAGAGTGGGCCAATATCTGCCCTGGAAAATTTGCAACTTCTACTGGAAGGAAACTGAAGGAATCTGGTACGAACACCACCCAGACCCGGTTACGGAGATAGAACCTGTTACAATTCTCTGGGACTACACTGACAGAACAATCAAAGCCAACCGCCCAGACATTCTTATTAAAGATCACAAACAAAAAAATGCTTCCTTATTGTTGTGGTAGGATCCACCTAATTTGCATAGCGGAGTACCGACGATATAAATATGGTTGATACCGGAAGACAGGGAGGCAAATCAAGAGATCCAACTAGAGACTCTGCCCGACTGCGACTTAGTCAACACATTCTCCAGGAACGGTCTTCCCAGGAATATACAAAAGACTATATGTAAATATTGTGTACACTTTCCTGTTTCAATACATTTTATTCTAACTACATTTTGTGTTTGCATTATTATTCCATGCATTAGTCAAGTTTCAACACTTATTGATATGGCAGTCCCTGCAGACTGCAATGTATCTTTGAAGCTCGAAAAGCTGTCTAGATACAAGGACCTTGAAATAGAAATCTCAAAAATGTGGCACATGGGAACATCAACAATACCTGTTGTAGTTGGAGCCTTAGAATTGGTTGGAAAAGATTCCAGTAGACTAATTGAAGGGATCCCTGGAAGTCCATGCCTCAAAGAGATACAAAAGAGTATTCTGACAAGTACAGCCCACACTTTACGAAGGGCTTTATCTATGTGTTTTTTTTTTATTTGCAGTGGAAAGTGCCATGATACCATTTCTAACCTTAGGTCCCTGGGCGGGACCCGGAAAGAAATGTGTAAACGCCAGATATCAAAGACAATAAAAACAATAATAATAATAATAACTACAACAACACAGTTCACACGATAAAAGAGTATCGCCCACACAATGTTATCAAAGCTAGAAAAAAAATGTTTGCGCACTGACTGACATGTGCGTACCAAGTGACAAAAACTTTCCTGCAAAGGTCTTTGAAGAACGAGACAAATACAAAGACCTGGAGACGGAAATAAAAAAGAAAATGTGGCATTTAAGAAATAAAACTCTCCTGTTATTGTTGAAGCTTTAGGTCTGTCAAAGAAAGGAATTCTAAAAATAAGAGAAAAAAAACAATAAAAAAAAACAACAAAATCACTGGGAATCAAATATAATAATTTTAAAAAGCACAGTCCATATTGTGCAAAATGTGTTGTCCATTTTGTTAATAATTGATTTTTTTCTTAATTAAGCGGAAACAACAGAAAAAATTACGTTATTCTCTAACCATATCACATTGAATATGACTCAGCATGTGATTGTTAATCAAAAGCAAATCATTTTTTTTTTAAATAATAATAGTTTTCATCCACTACACAGCGATATACCTGTTCTCATTACACTCTTTATATTTCTCTCGAATTGACATCAATAATAAAGAACAATGTTAAATATCATAATTAAGAAATACCTCCAAATTAATATAACATAAATTTTGTCTGCATTTAACACGCGTCTGGACAATCTCCTCAAGGATGAAGAGAACTTGAAACAACATATATGTGGATCTACAGAAAGATGTTGAGGATACCATGGGTCGAACATGTAAGGAACGAGGAGCTTTTGGAGAGAATGGAAAGAAAATGAAAACAGTTGGAATTGAGATAGAAATAAAGAGGGACAAGGAGATAATGACATTAGGACGCAGGGGCTTACAGGAAGTGAATGACAGTATGAGAAAAAGTTCAATAAAGGAACAGTTTTCAGGAAGAGAAAAGATGGCGATTGACGCTGAGAATTGCTCATCAAAACAATTACCATGTAAATGTTTTGTAGAAAAGCCAAAGCGACAAACCACGTCACCTATTTAAAGTGTCTGAAGTCGAGATATGAAGTCAGGATAGATTAGGTTACAGATCTTTTTTGAATTCTGTCAAGATTCTCCAGATAAATTGCAAGAGCACCAGACTAGACAAGGCATTACAAGAGAGAGCCAGTGTTAACGGCAAAGGAGGATATAGTGTACTAATATGCAGTTCGAGTAGAAAAAATGAACATAGTCATGTCGTGTCGAAACATGAGTTAATTTACTGGAACATACGTACATGTTCTGTATTTTTCAATCTTGAGGGAAATGAAGCAATGATCCAGGATTTTAATCATTTCATTTTTGCCACTGCGCGCGCACGCACACACAGACACACACAGGCACACACAGACACACGCACTGGCAAAAATTAAATTCACACGTTTTATGTAGAGAATATATATATATATATATATATATATATATATATATATATATATATATATATATATATATATATATGTATGTATGTATTCTCTACATAAAACGTGTGAAAGAACGTACGTTACCCTGCCCCCGTCACACGCCAACCAGGGGAGGTAACGCAATTTCGGTGGCCAAGGCAGTACTGCCTATCGAGGTGAAGCACGTTTTAAGCTCCGGCCAATGATTCCCACCTTCAAAAGAAGTAAACCCTCGACTGTTCAAGGAATCCTCGGCACAAGATCTCAATAATTATCGCATGACATGTCCATCCCTTTTGCTAGTAGTCAGACTATAGCGATTCTTAGCCGTATTTCTTTGCTCGTGGGCCTCTTCCCTGTATATATATATATATATATATATATATATATATATATATATATATATATATATATATATTAGGAAAGGCATTTGTATAATTTATGTAACCATTTACATACGCTCCTGTTTATGTCTGGCTACGGGGTCATGTCCCATTTATAAAAAAAATATATTTTTTAAAATTTTTGCTTTTTCGCTTAGTTTAAAATTAACCTATGTCATATTTTATTAGTTAATCAGAAGAAAGCCCACAAACCTTATAAACCCCCCTTTATTCGTTTTTCATAAAAAGAGGTTGTATTTTGCTTTTAAATCTAAAAAATCGTTTACTCACCAGTAATTTACAATCGCCTGATAAGATGCATTGTTACGCAACTGTGTAACGATTTTGATGTTTTCGGTCTAATATCCTAAAATACATTATATATATATGTATATATATATATATATATATATATATATATATATATATATATATATATATATATATATATATATATAGGCACACACATATACATATATATATATATACACACACATATATATATATATATATATATATATATATATATATATATATCTGTGCGGAAAATTTACGTTTGGTATCATTTTTCGTGAAATCAGATTGGATATACATGTTACCGTTATAAGGTGGACTTTATTTGAAGCATATTGGCTTAAGCCTCATGGGGAAAATATGGAAAAGCCCGGCATGGGAAAGTACTTAACATCGAACATATATACATATAAATTTATTACTATTCTTATAGGGAACATAGGCTTTATAGCTTGGAGTGTCATTCCAAACCCAATGAGCTGGCGCTGTATGCGTATATAAGTTGCAAAAATGTTCATCTCAAAATTGAAATTGCCGATTGGTCATAGGATTCACTTTCCGACAAAGAGATACGGGTTGAATCTCCCCCTGATGAATTTGGCAGGATTATAAGTTTTTTTTTCCTTATCAGCCACTGGAGAAGAAATCAACGTACATCACCGTTGGATAGTGTCTGAAAACCATACCACTGATTGACACAAACGTTGTGAATAACATTGAATAGACAGTTCTGTTCAGGAGCCGTCGAAGGTTGTGTAGCACGAACTCACAAGTTATTGTGACCGACGGTGTTGGTGTACTGCGCTGTTCAAACTGCTGGTCACGACAGATTTTTGCCAGAAACTGTAACTATAGCCCGCTCAGTATAGTTGCAGTATGAACCACAGATGAGATCTTTGGGTGAGAAACAAAGACAAATATGCCTTACCAGGTGTCTGCAACAACGATTGGCTAGCCGGCCTAATAATTAGGTGTGCTTAGAAGACGGTCATTATATATGTGTCGGATATATATATATATTGGGTGTATTATGTGTGTGTCTTAACTTTTGATAAGCCTATCTGTCTATGTCAATGTCAATGCGTATCTATTTTTGTGCGAACTTAATTATCTATTGTCTATGTAACTAGAAGATTTTTTTAACCCTGAATTATCAGCGATATTCTTTCAATAATCTTTCAGTCGTTTATTCGGCGGAAATACCTTATCGATTTTCATAGACGATTAATTCGTAATTTACTTTGTATATATTGCGATTTTGATAACGTCCAAAGCCCTCCTGAGTAAAAAGAATAGAAAAGAAAAAAAAGCGCTGACAGGAAAAATACAAATTAAAAAGGAAATAAAAATGAAGAAAATTATTTTTTTAAAAAGTTAAAAAATATCGTTGTTAGTGGCATATAAAATATAAGGTGCATGCTCAGAGAATTCCCACGTGAAACGATTATCATGATGATGATGTTGGTTGTCGCCTTTAATTTAGAGATTGCGTTGGCGACACAATTCATCCATCATATTGCATTCCTTAAATAACTGATAATAAAGTCTTCGTATCTCTTAGATTTCAGATATTATGAAGATATTATTTTCAATGCGATAAAATCCTCCGAATTATTGGGAAAATAGAAAATTGTTCCCATATCTAGAGAGAATGGGGAAAAAAAGGAATAAATCTACAAAAATTATAATCAATGTCTTTAGACCGAATCTAAAAATCTAAATGTTAGCTTCAGAAAACTTGATTAAAGCAATTATATTATCAGCAATATCATTTTTGTTTAGGGCTTGTTAATAATCTAATAAATGCTTCAATAACTTTGAAAGATAACATTTAAAGAAATACTTTCAACAAATATTACACAATTTACACTATTTATATTGTTTCCAACCGATCCCTATATTTCGTTCATGGTAGATTGTTCTAGTTCCACATGTCATGCCTTTTCAGGATATCTCATTTTAAGTTATTTTCCTTTAGTAACTCAACTCTCCAACTTTTTGTTCACCTCTGCTGTGGCCAGGTATTGAACTCACATCTCTTTGGGGAATATATTCGAAATTCCAACATATATCACCTGTAGGAGGGCGGAGCCTACGACAGCCGAAAGGTCGTTAATATGACAATAAAGATGTGGACAATAGTCCGAAGAATGTAAACAGTGTAATTAATTACAATGCTTCATTTCAGAAATATAGAGACAAATATCACACAAATTTACAAATCTATATTCAAAATTAGTAATAAATAAAAAATATTTAAAAAATACAAATGTAATATCAATAAAGAAGGTTTACTAAATATTTTCAAGCCAGCGACATTCAATATACGCTATATATGATCGAATTATTTTTTTTAAAATCTGAAACTACCATCGGATTTATATAGAGAGCATGATCGATAAGCCCATAGTCAGATAACCAGTTATTAATTAAATATATACAGAAAACATAACAATATCAACCTAGGACTTGCAACAGAAATTTATAACAAAGACTGATAAAAAATCCATAGAAATACACAGATGAATCTTCTTGGAATATATGAACAGAAAAAAATGCACTTTTACGAAGACACACATCCACAATGAATTGGCCGTTAATTCTAATGAATCTGACCATAATTCCAGTGTACTATACGGAGTCTTAAAATGTAAAATGAATAATTAATGTGAAATTTTATAGAAAGAACCATCATTTCTGTGTCTTCCGCGGTAACTTTACTTCTATGTTCAAACAGTATCTAATCTTTATTGACAAAAAGATGGCAATTACAATGCGAGATATTTTCAAACAACAGTGATATAAAATGGTAAAATGTTGGATGAAGTCAACCCTTTTTTATTTACTATATATTCTGAATTACCTAGGATTTTTATCAATAAAATATATTCTATTTCTGCATGTTAGAAATGATTCTGCTTTATAAATCATTAAACGTCAAATAATAAAATATACAATGAAAGAAAATGAAAAACAAAATAAAATATTAGTTTGATCTACCATATTTACTAGTGAGATACTCTTTTTGAAACAATCGAACTCGTCCCTTACTGAACTTGTTTAAGGCCACCTGCTACAATAAAAATGATAATTAACAAATAAGGAAAATCAGGCTGCAATATCGATAAATATACAAAATCACTGTGCGTTTTATATTATAGAATAAACCTTACATGGCAAACATCCTCAGTTATTTCTTTTAAAATCTAACGTAGGTTTCACAACACATAACAATAATAGTATTAAGTATGCAGAAACAACGTAGACAATGTGGACAAAAGGAAGCCATGCGCCCCCAAAAATACAAAGATCCCATTGAGAAAATTTTGGAATCAAAAGTATAAATTTTAGCATACAATTGAAATTAGAGGAATAATTAATATTCGCTAGAAAATTTTGCTGTAGGTGATTGTGCGTATATATATATATATATATATATATATATATATATATATATATATATATATATATATATGTGTGTGTGTGTGTGTGTGTATATATATATATGTATATATGTATATATATATGTATATATATACACTAAAGAAAGAGCTGAAGTTTTAACGAATATTGATTTCAATCAGTCCACAGCTATGGCCATAAGAAATCTTATATTAACAAGCAAATAAACGAACTACAAAAAGAATGATGTTGTTAATAATAATAATAATAATAATAATAATAATAATTATTATTATTATTATTATTATTATGATACATTTTATCACACAATATTTCGTATTTACAATGTTTCACTATTTACTGCCGTCGGACATGATTTAGGTAGAGTTGAATTTTATTGTACAATTTGCCATTGTAAATGTGGGTATTCTACTATTGTGCTTAACTTTACAGATTTCTCATTCATTTTAAAATTCGTTTTTTTTTTTCATTAAAATAGGTTAATTCCGTACCATGCATGTGTTTACGTTGGGATATAAAAGCCACATGAGTCGGAGTGAAAACACCAATTTGATATTTGAAGCAGACATTGTTAACGAGTGTAAGAAACAAATTTAATTATCAAAAAGAAAAATAAACAAAATCACTCTGGAAAGGCGATTATTCAAAACGAGGCTGAAGATCACCGACAAAAACTAACTGTAACAAATTATGTAATATTAACGGTGATAAACACTTCAGAATCTTTAAGCAATGAGTTTTCATTCACAGTTTTTCCTTTTCTTTTTCATTTTATTGAGAACTTAATAGTGGAAAGAATTGGAAATATGGACCCAGCATTATTTTAAAGACAATAAGAAGCTTTTTTGTTTCATAATAATGCAAGATTCCATTCGCATCAGTTCTTAATCTAAAATAGAGGTTAGTATTTAAACGTATTCTGAAAATTGATCATCTATATAATAAATGCGAATGTCAGTGTGTCACTGTGACACACTTTTTCAATTTTAATCCTAGAGGCTGCAGCCCGGCATATCATACCGTTTTGGAAACAGGCCACCTCAGTGAGCGAATTAAAAACATCCTGGGCCAGATCAGGACGCGCAGTGCTGAAATTTTGTATACCCAAGTTTTCATTGCTGTGATTGTTTTCGGCGATTTTTTACACGATTTTTGCGACATATTTTTTCTTTTTTGCGATAACAATTTTCATAGCTTGTATATAAATTTGGGAATAATTTAAATTAATTGCGAAATTCAGCGAAAGTCACCCATGAAATAAAAATAATTGTTTGTACGGAAAGTATGGATCGATGCACATCAAATTGTCTTTAAATTAAGTGGCGACAGAAACATTATTGTTGAACTTTTAAAAGTTAAGTTTAAATATTAATGCAGTACTTAACTGCAGCGATCAATTTTGAACTGTGTAGTTTATTGCTGCCTATCGCAACTACTCCTCCTTATCTATTTTGACGAAGGCCCTATCAAGAGCTCATCACATGAGCTAGTGTAAATGCCTCAGGATAGGGCGGCTTTTTAGTTACTTTATAATACACGTACAGCCATTCACATTAGGGATATTTTGCTTTGATTCAGGGTTAAAAATTATTTTGCGATTAACAGATTCAATACCAATTTTTCTGTCATATAAACCAAACCCAGGTATCTTGGAATAGTTTCAGCACATTCGTGTAATTTAGGAATAGAATACGATATACCTCATAGATTTTTATTCTACAAAGCCAGCCATACGCTTTTTTTTTCATTTTGCCTATCCATTTACAAAAATATCTCCTTAACGAAAACACGCCAGCATTTTTATCTTTCAAAACGTTCATTAAAGATAATCGTCTTTACAAGGACCGCTTTATCTTTCTGCTTTTTGTTTGCTTTTTTGCAGTCTGGAATACACTTATTTTGTGGAAAATAAATATAAAATTATCTTTCGATAAACAATACTTTTGATTGGCAGATTTTGATATTTCCGCAAGTATATCCAAAAAGATTTTTTATTACCATCGAATTAAATCTTTATTTTTTTTTCAGGATAAATGAATAGTTAATGATACACAAGAAAAAAAAATTGGGACAAGGAAGAATATTTGTTTAGGAGGTATGGATGGATCCCAGCACATTTCACAGTCGTGAAAAACAAAAAGTAATGCTATGAAAATAGAACAATATAAGTAATATACATTAAAAATAGAAGACGGATTGAAATAAGCGATAAAGGAAGGCATTATTAATAAATCTGGAAATACTGTTATATCACTGACGTTGTAGTGTATTTACCACTAACGTATTCTGCTATTATTCTTGCCTATTTCAGGAAATATATTGGTGCAGCTTTTAAAGGAAAACTAGTTCCGACTCGTTAAAATAATCATGCATCACAGTTTTCTTTCTTTTTTTTTCTTTTTTTTATAATGATTTAATCCTGTTAATTCTTTAAGCTAAACTTATTAAAGATTACTAATATTTAGTAATGATGTGAGGTAGTGTTACGGGTATCTTTACTGGAAGTGGAATCGGCTAGCCGAGTTCAAATTTCATGCTAGCATGTTGCGTCACTTTCGAAAAAATTCCCTCGTAAATTACATGTATCCGTCTGCTCTATCGTTTCCAGCACAGCTATGGGCTAAAAATAACAACGTTCAATCGCTTTTGCTGAATTCCAAAAACCACGAAGAAAGCAACAAAAAACTATTCCACAATATTTCGCAAGAATTCAGGACAGTTACATATGATAAAGAAAAACTATCTATAAAGTGACTTGATCGACAGCGTCCTGAATCGTCATAACAATGCAAATAATATTTATTGCAAAAGTAGATATGAGTGGACTGGAATCGATGTTTCATAGTAACTGTGCAAATGAAAAAAAAATCACGTTAAACAAATTATATCAGACGTAATTGTGCATAAAACGTAACATTCCAAACTACAAATGATTCATATCGTTCAAAAGAGGAGACCATCCAATGCTGAGACAAACAAATAGAAAGAAAACTATCAATGTATGTTGAAGGAAGTGGAATTAATTTCAGTTTATTGCCTCAGCACTGAGAACATGGGGAAAGATAAAATTATATTTCGTACCAGCAATGATACCTGAAAACTACCAGCAAGCTACTTGTAACTGAAAATCTATGTCAGTAAGATACAGAGAGGCAACCTAACGGTGTTGGGAAAGTGACTGAAGCCGAGCCGCCAGATCAGGGCCAGTAATATTGCTGATTCTTCTTTGGATTTTATCAGGGAGCTCAATGTAAATAGCAGGGACACCGGCCCATATATGACAGCCATACTCTAAGCAAGGGCGACTGGTAGACTTATAGATATGCAAGGTAGATTCTGGAAAGAATTTTTTTTTTTTAAGCGTATCACCCCAAGCAAGGCCGGTGGCCACTATCACGCATGGGGTTACAGAAGGGTTGGAGGAAGCGCAGATAGGAGTGGTAAAGGAAGGGATGTGGAGAAAGAGAAGGACGGAGGGTCGATTGAGGCAGGGGGGTTACGGGAGATATAGAGCGAGAGCAGATAGGAATGAAAGATGTCAGGAAGTGGATAGATCAAGGCAATTGGAGATAACGATTGACGCTACACTTAAACCGTTGGAGATTGTATTTGTCAGGGAAACAGTAATAGGGAAGGGAGTTCCATAGGCGAGATGTGCGAGACATGAAGCTATTGGAGTAGAAAAGACGTCTACATCTAACAGTTTCAACGGTGGGTTAGCAGGCATTAGTTTTTAGCAAGAACCAGGTAAAAAAAGAAAAAAAAGAAAAGAAAAGAAAATTAAAAATAATTATTAATAAAGTATTTATTCACTGGAATTCAGTTTTAATATCGACGACGAACGAGCTTTCTTAGCGGATGGCTTAGCAATGGATTCAATATAGTGTTTCCACTTCATGTCAAATGAGAACGTTCGCCCGATAAGGCGCAACTTGTCACTTTCCTAGTAGCATCATTCATGTTGATGGAAAGCAAAGAACGGTCTCTTAAATGATTAAAAACTTTGCTTTAAAACGTTTACAGAGCAAGATAGGAATTAAAGTTCGTATATTTGATTTGATGACTTAGTTCATGTTATTTAGGTTATTATTCTCTTTATATAAAACCAACTCCTGAACCTAGAAAATGGATGTAATATCTCAATATATGTTCGTAAAAATTTTTGCTGAGCCTGGAAATGTTCTGAAAAATTGGACAGTCACATGCCAATGTTTGGAATGCTATCACTTGACCATATATTCCAGTGTACCAAAAGAGAACTCCTAAATAAATTCATCCAAAAATAAATCTGCGATTTAGTTCATCGGTTTTCGCAATCATTTACCTTCTTTCACAGACAAAGAACGGAACGCCGAAGGCCACAAATTCATGCATTGCAATTGCATTTTGGATTAAATCATTGATTTCATTAACCAACAAGTCCGACCTGCATGACCAAAAAAAATATGCAAAGACGCCACGGAATTTATCGATCCAGACAAATTAGAATTTGGAATACGCTGCTTGCTTAATTATGTCAGAATCAGATACCATTATCAAGAATAAGTTACTCACAGATACCCACACATACATATGCAAAACCCTCACATATAAAATGAAACACATATACAAAAATATATACACACCGATAAAGAGACATACAGTTGCATATCCTCACTTACATGCACAGATGCATAAATACAAGCACAAACATATAAACACATAAGCACACACACACACACACACACACACACACACATATATATATATATATATATATATTTAAAGACATTTATATTATGTTTAACGTTATAAATAAATAAATTGTCGGACAATGTCCAATTCTAATATATATATATATATATATATATATATATATATATATATACACACACACACACACACACACACATATATATATATATATATATATATATATATATATATATATATATATATATATATATATATATATATATACACTTAATGACTACTTTATTAAGTGCACGTGAATAATTTCCCTTTTAAGCAACGTTCTAATCTGCCAACGACTTGGCAGCAATTCAGTCTGCCGAATTTCATTTCAATTGTTAGTTTGAAAAGAAAGGTGTTCAAGTTACTTACTTCTAATCATTTAACCCCAAGCAAGACAGCAAAGCAACTAATACAGAAGGGGTGAACCTGGGTGAAAATTATTAAGGGCCGAGAACAATAAAATAATTGGAATCAAGACAATATATTACGATTAACATTGCATTTAAATCTTTGAAGAACAAATTTGGATGGAAAGCATGGAACAGGAAGAGTGTTCCACAAGCGAGAAGAGCAAGAAAAGAATCTCTTAGCATATAACTAACTGATGCTTATAGCCGATACATGATGAGACATTGTTGCCAATCTAGTACTGCGCAAGGTACCATAGAGGAAAGTTCATCAGTACAATTGATTGTTATGGTCCAGGTTAGGTCCAAGGAAGAACAACACGAACACAAGAGTAGAAATAACGAAGATATATTACACGAAATAATAATACAAGATGTGGAATGTGTTAGTATGACTGTCAGTCCGGTTTGGAGTGAACTACTATTGGCTCGACTCGATTCGTCCCTCTCTCTTTAGAGGCGTAGTATACATAGTGTTAGGAAGAGTTCATTCGGTAGTTGTAGGTAAGGACCCATAACATTAACATGATAATATTTATAGAAAATTGCAAGTGGCTGAAGCCGAGATGCCAGGTTAGGACCAGTATAACTGCGGATTGTTCTTTGGATTTTGAATGTGGTATCTTTCTTTGGTTTACAGGGGACGGTCAGGAAAAGAGAAGGAAGATCCACTGAGCGATTTGAGCAAAAATCCTTTGATGACGAAATATATCGAATAAGAATGTTGGGAGTCATTCAAGCTGACAAAGAATCAACAGTATCTTTGATGAAAACACTTTTCAACGAAGATGTTGCTTTACAACATTGCCTCGGTGAAAGGCCGGGTTTCTTACGATCAAAGAATTTAAACAACATCAAGTCAGTGTCTAGATGAAAGACCGTATTGGAATACTAGGTTCTGTAAGCTTGTATGTGCGGGTGGGGTAATAGATAACGACTTGGAATTGGAAATTGGTGGGCTGAGTTTCAATTTCCATCGAATTCGGTACATTCATTTACACATAAAATACTCATGGGAAAGGTAGACCTCCATCTCTTCCCCCGGCTGTGGGTTAATTATTAGGATTGTATTCCGTAAATCATTATTATGTAAAGAAATAAATATCTTATAATCTAAAGTAAATATTTGCGGGCTTTAAATACCATGCAAAATGTAGGTAAACCGTAAATAAATTGAAACAAAAAAAAAGAACTTAAGTGTTTTAACTGTTTAGTCAGAAGAGCTACAACAGCAGACGACCGTGCGTGATCCACTCCTGTCAGGTAAGAAGAAAAAAACACAAATTTGCTATAACAAAAATTTGGAATTGAGACGATTTAAAGGGATATTTAGTGGGTAGGATCTGAATTTAAGGTAAACATGAAAGTGCGGATATAACGAGACGTGTAAAAGCATTCATACAAGTGATGCTGATGAAAAGGAAAAGGAAATATTTTCCCGCCTTAGACGGGGACACATGGTATGGGAAAAAAGTCGTTTAATTGCCTTTATCCACCTGGGTATATCTGACAACGAGCCTGGATATATGACAGCGTTGCGTCCATCCTGTTTTAAACGCTTCCAGCCAGACAATCCACCGTGTCACAATAATAAATCGTGGTCTATTTGTTCTTGTAAGACAGCAATGAATATTCTATGTTCAAGTGGCTTCCTCGGTCACAAGGGTTCAGTTACATTTGGCATATTTTGGATGTAGCAGAATGTAAGATTCGAATCCTGGACGTACAACCAAATATTTAATAAGAATTGCGGGGTGACATAATTCAATAAGAGGAATTTCTACAGAGTTCTTCCAAAAGATGTTGTAAAATACCAAGGCAGTTCAAAAATGAAAAGTGCATTCAACCGGGTTACTCGAAAGCCATAGCTGAAAAAAAAACTGCCCGTTGTGTTAACACAATCGATAAAGCACACACACAGACACGCACATACGCATATATATATATATATATATATATATATATATATATATATATATATATATATATATATATATATATATACAACCAACTTCAAAATGTCTAAAGACTTTTTAGACAACACTGGGAACAGCATTCTTTACAAAATGTTGTACACGCTCTTGGACCTACCAAAGGTCTCCTGTAAAACATATGTAATTTCCGTTCACCGTGACGTTAAATGAAATAGAATTCATAAAATAATAAAAAATATAATAATAATAATAAAAGAAGGATTGGTGCAAATACACACACACACACAGAGACACAGACACACACACGCACATATATATATATATATATATATATATATATATATATATATATATATATATATATATATATATATATATATTTCCACAGGAGATGAAAATGATAAAATTTGCAGTCAATTGCTAAAATCTCCAGTACGATTGCAAAAGTGTTTATCTACACATCTCCAGTGTCGATGTGCTGAATATAAAACCTAATATTATTAATAAGATATATATATATATATATATATATATATATATATATATATATATATATATATATATATATATATATATATATATATACACACACACACACACACATATGTATTTATATTTATATATTTATGTGTATAGGTAGGCAGAATGTTTTCATTCAAACAGGGTTGTTTAAATAATTTAGATACATCATGCCGATTTATTTTGGTTTTGATCCTTTCAGTTTCCAGGATTAATGTTTTAGTAACTTTAGAATATTGATTAAGAAAAATGCCAAAATTTTCTTGAAATAGTTTTTTTTATTTTCCCAAGTACTTTCAATTTCATTTGGGGCCATCTCTAGGGTTTAAATTTTCTAACAGGACAGAAGACATGCTCGTCAACAGGCTGCTAAAGAAGAGTGGCTAAACAAAAATGTGCAGAAATAGAGAGATTGAGTACCACCACCAACAAAGGAGATATGCTTAATCACATAACTAGCACGACAGAAGATATGCTCGTCAACAGGCTGATTAAAATGAAAGGATGGAACGCTCATATTAGAGAAGGAAAATTTCTTCAACTCTGCAGCGATTATATTGGGAAATTCTCCCACGACGAAAGAGAACAACCAGCAATACACAGAACTACCGACGGACTTGAAATTCTATAAACCGAAGTAGAAAAATTGAACAGAAACAAGGTGGCAGGGCCAGACGGAATTGTAACTGAAATACTGACAGCCCTAGATGACTTTTGCATAGAAAGATTACAGAAATGGGGATATACCGGAAGATCTCAGCAGAATTATTTTCATGGCACCGCCTAAGAAACCAGGCGCAAAAGAATGTGAATCCACCGAACAATCAGCCTAATGAGCCACGTAACAAAATTCATCATTCATATTCTGATGAATAGAGCAAGCAAAAGAATCAGGCCAGAGATAGGACAAGAACAGTGCGGGTTCGTTAAAAAAATGCTCAGGCTTTTATCAGAAAGAGCAATACAAATGCAGAAAGACGTGCACCTGTGTTTTATAGACGACGCAAAGGCGTTTGACAAAGTACGCCATAAAGATCTGTTGGAACTTCTCAGCAACCTTGATGTATTTGGGAAAGGTATTAGAATAATCAAGAACCTATACTGACAATTAGTTCAGCAGATATACAAAAATAAAATGTGCGTAAGTCAGGTATGTGTCTTCTCACCGGACTTATTCAACCTATACAGCCAGGCAATTCTAAGAGAATTGGAAATCCTACCAGGATACAGCCTATAGGCCAAAGTCTTAACAACATAAGATACACAGATGACGCAGTACTGACAGCAGACACGGACAAAAATTCTAATACCTACTACAGAATTTAGCGAAGGAGAGCGAGAAGGGACTAAGTATAAAAAGAAGACAGAATACATGGACATCAGAAAAAGGATGATCCCGAAATGTGATTTTCAGGCCGGGGACACTATAATCAAGCAGGTACAGAAGTTTAAATATCTGGGAAATGTTTTGACGGAGGACAGTAAGTTTGACGCTGAGATCCGAAGATGTATTGGGAATTTGATACTCACAGGTCGAATAGAGGGAAATCAACGCATGATATACCTGGCGAGCTTAGGAAAGTGGATGGCAAAAACCTCTAGGGGAGGTGGCAGAGGGGCGAAACTTATTGAGAGCTACAAAGAATAGGAGGAAGTGGAGA
>OZ038486.1:52857755-52892755 GCA_964036315.1 Acanthosepion esculentum
ACATTTTCTAATGTAACAGTATATAATATATATACACCCCCTGGCCAAAATCTTAATACCAGATACAAAAGGCTTAACAAATATAAAATACTGTTACTTTAATCAAAATATATTTGCGAAATATTTACATTTAATTAGAAAATATAGTTTTTTTACAAGTGATAACTTTAATCTTTCAACTGATTAATTTAAACAAACATTGAAAAAGGATTTTTTTGTTTGATCATAAAGTTAAGACCATAAGTGGAAAAAAAACAAATTACTAGACAAACATTTAAGAACTAGTCAGTTTTTTCATAGCTTCAGGCGTCTAGACATCTTTGTAGCTCATTTCCAGTATTAGATTTCAGATTTTAAAATGGCTAAGGATAAAATTATAACAAATTTCGAACTAGGCAGGATTGTTGAACTTCAAAAACGCATCTTTCGCAAAGAGCAATTGCAAATGAAATTGGCCGTAGCAGAATTGTCATTGCTAACTTCATTAAATATCTGGATGCGTATACTTCTAAAATATCAAGCGGTCACCCCAAAAAAAAACTCACTATCTCTAGACAGACGCATTAGGCGAGAAGTTAAGAGAGATTGAAGCTTAAAATCCAAACAGATAAAAGCTAATACAGATGCTGACTGCAGCTCTCGGACAATTCGACGGCATTTAAATATGAAAGGGTTTAAGAACTTGAAACGACTGCTTGTGGCTTCGCCTTCTTCTTCGCCATAAAACCTCCCGTTTAAAATTAGCTTCAATCTTGGAATATGGATAAATGGAAGAAAGAGTTGGTCTCAAACGAGAAAAAAAATTCAATCTTGATGGCCACGACAGGTTTCAGCCTTACTGGCATGCAAAAGTTGTCCCAAAAGAAATTTTCTAAGAAACGATACAGTGGAGTTGGATCAGTTATGGTCTGGGGTTAATTTTCGTACAATGGAACTCTTGAGTGACAAGCGGTAAAAGGTAGTCAAACAGCTGCTTGTTACATTGACATTTTAAGAAAGGCATCGCTAATTACTGAAGGCCCTCATCTATGTGGAGAAATCAGGATTTCCCAGCTGGACACTGCTGTAATCCAAAACGCTCTCCAGATCTAAACCCAATCGAGAATATTTGGGTATGGACGGCAAAAGTTGTTTAACATGGATCGCAATTTGAAACTGTGGATGCACTTCGTGCTGCAGTTTATGCATCCTGAGCGAGCATCCGAAGCACCCTCATGCAGAAGTGAATAATGAGTAATACGCAAGAATGAAGGATATACTGAGAATTAAATTGTGGTTGTTCAGTATTTTCTATTTTTATTTATGCGGTCATGTATTTATGACCAACCAAAAGAATCCTTTTTTTCAATGTTTGTTGAAATTAATCTATTAAAAGCTTAAAATGTTCACTTGTTTGTTGATAAACTACATTTTCTACTCAAATGTAAATGTTTCGCAAATATATTTTGATTACAGTAACAGTATTTTAAATCTTTGTTAACCCTTTTCTATCTTGTCTTAAGTTTTTGACCCGGGGTGTGTGTGTGTGAGTGTATATATATATATATATATATATATATATATATATATATATATATATATGTGTGTGTGTGTGTGTGTGTGTGTGTGTGTGTGTGTGTGTGTGTGTGTGCGTGTGCGTGTATGTGTGTGTGTGTGTTTCGTTAAAGACGACTGATAATGTACTATGATTAAGCTTTTTTATCCATTTTTTTTCTTTTCTGGAAACAAAATCTAAAAAACTGAGCAAATGCATATCTGAGCTCTTTCGACTCCTCTTTTAGCCATTATTATGGATAATTTTTATTTTCATCTGAATCATTTTTTTATGTATGTAATAGGAATGTTTTATTTTCCAAACAGGGCCAATACGTTGTTCTTATTTAATGTTATTTACTGTTGGAATTTCCTTTTTTTATCAGTGCTTTCATTATTTTTAATCTTTTATTTTATATGTGGATGAGGCTATTAGAATTATATTTTCTACTAATATGTTACTAATGGAGTTTGATATGTTACTGTGTGTGCTTAAATTTGTGTCCAGAAAAAAAAAACACTTGTAAGAACAAAAGAAAAATTAAATAAAAATCTTAATCCCAGTAACTTCTTAGTCGTCTTTAACGAAATTTGTATAAAAGAGGAATTGCTAGCCAAATAATAAATTCACACACACACACACACACACACACACACACACACACACACACACAAACACACACACACACTCACACACATACACACACACACACACACACACACACATATATATATATATATATCTGTTGTATCAGAAGCATACGGGCGTAAGTAAAAATCATGTCTGCTAGCTGACGATATGAATGTTAATCGGAATACTTCTCATTTAACTCACTAGTACACAGGTTAAACTTTGAAGACCGACTAGCTACAAATGTACATGAATGATAAATGTAACCTAGTCTACATGGCAACACAGCGCCATCTACCACAAACGTAATTTCAACTTAATAACTCAAAAAATATGTAATTGCGGACATATTCGCATTTGTCCTTATTTTGGTTTGAGTAACACACACACACAATGTATAAAATTATTTTTAAACCCCCTATATATATATATATATATATATATATATATATATATATATATATATATATATATATATGTGTGTCTGTGTGTATGTGTATGTGTGTGTTTGCGTATCTCTAGCTATATGCTTGTGTTGGTTATGTATTTTTCTGTGCGTGTTTAAATGTAGTATATTTAGAAATCAATCATTCATCTAAACATTCTATTAGATAAAACAGACTCAAATATCTATGGAGATTTTATCCTGGTATCGAATTATTCACTATATTTCAGGTGGAAACTTACACTAGCTCTGTCTTTGTGTGTAAGTGTTTGTGCATGTGTATGTGTGCATGTAAATGTGCTTGTTTGTACGCACGCGTTTGTAGATAGGGTTATCAATTTACTTATGTCTGTTCTGGGTTTCTGGTGTGAAGTGAATAGAAATTTAGACCTATGTTCGTGATTTTATTTATTAACAACAGCCACATGTACTTACGTATATTTGCACAGAGACGAACACAAACGCACACGTGTGTGTGTGTGTGTATGTGTGAATAATGATTTTGAGCAAGATGTGTGGTGTTGAAAAAAGTTAGTGAGACAACGGTGATATTTGATATTGTACAAAAGCGATCTTATCGCAAAATGGTGTTTGTCAGTTGTTGTACGTCATGTCGTTTTTACGACAAAAGGCGCTTTTATTTTACGCTGATCATTGCACGCGTCTAATTTCAACCCGTCTCTGTCGAACTTTATCAAAGTGCTGTCTTATCAAATATCAGACAAATAGTGAAAACGTGTTCTTGATTTTTCCCTCCCTCGATTCCTCCATCTTTTGACGCGTCTCATTTTCTAGGCAATGCAATGAAATATTTATTCCGACATCAGTTGATTTCATATAAGTTTGCTTGTACACGCGTGAACATCTATGTGTCTATATTGATTTTTTTATTCATAATTTGAATAGAGCAAATTGTAAAAAGAGTGCAAATTTCCTAAATTTCATTATATTGTTAAAATCGTGTGCTCATTAATTTTCTATACGTTTCGTTCACACAGTACCAGACCCATGAGGCAAACAAGTGGCGTGCAACAAAATGAGATGTTGCAAGTGTGTAAAGAGGTAAAGTAAGAAGAGAATATTATAGAGTTATGGGAAGATAACGCTTGAGTCTACACTAGAAGTTTTTTTGTTTTTTTTTTCAGTAAGGTTCACCCTGTACAAGGCCCGGAGGCCACTCGAGGTAGAGGATTACGTTAAGAGGCAATTTGTTCTGATAGGAAGGGAAGTAAAAGTTAGCCCCTTACCTCGAACAGGTGAAGATTGCAAGTGGCATGGCGGCTCAGAGCTGTGATGATGTTGCATAGATCCTTCCTGATAGGTGTTCTCCTGGGCGACGGTCTTGAGGCGATCATGATGAAGTTGTCTTCCTTTCTTTCTTCTCTCGGTTGGGTGATCGCTAGTTGTTTTTTTGTTTTTTTTCGGAGGTAAAATGAAAACTTCTGTAAAATGATTTTAAACTTATCTATTTTATCAACCACGTCAACGTGTACATTTTTATCTAGCCAGTGAGGCTGCTCTATCACTTCCACTAGAGAGTAAATTCGAAGGAACACGAAATAACCACGTCTGATCTCTTCAACGTGTAAAAACTTACACCCTGAAATAACTTTCTATCTCTCTAGTCCGGAGTATGACGATAAACTACATCCGCGTCCTGGGTAAGAGGATAAACTACATCCAATTGCAAGGCCTCTGATCAGGAGGTTTTGAGGAGCATGGAACAACCTTTAATTGCTGGTATTCCAAGGTCCACCCTGACCAGGGGTGGTGGCACCTGTTAGGATCCCAGCTATGGGAAAATAGTTACCCCAATCTGGAGGCAAAACACTGCGGAAATGTAAAAATATGTTTTAACACCAGCAAAAATTTTTTGAGAAAAAATTATTACCTGCAATACATTTTTGAAGAAAATAAATATTACCAGCAATATTTTTTTGGAAAAAATATTTAAAGTTATATATTTTTGAAGAAAAATATTACCAGCAATATATTTTTGAAATAAAATATTATCAGAATCAAAAATCTTGTCGGCATTAAATAACCCATTTAGGTTAATATGCCGTAAACCAAACTAAACCAAAACAATCTAACCGTCTCACGTTAGTTTAACTAATAAAAAAGGACTTCCTTTTTTTGTCTGCCATCTGCTCTTAAGGTCAAAATGAGGATGTCAGATGAAAATACAAATCTTTAAAAAAATAATAGTCACTAGACTATTATTTAATATTACTTACTTAACCATCAGAAAAATTCATTTATGAATTTTATTTCAACTACATTATATTTAACAAGGGTTTGAACTGGTGGAACTAAGGAACGTAACTCACCTGAACATTCGCCATGAAAATCGATGTGAGTCAAATTCTATAATATATTTTGCAATGATAGATTTAGCTTACATCTTTAAGTTCTCATTAACAAACCCTGTTACAAAAAGTTGGTTATTCTGTGTAAAAATCAATCCACTAGAAGCAATATTCCATCTGTAGAATAAAAATTGTATTTATAGGTTTGCGATTACCGGAATTTTAAAAAACGTATAAGTGATCGAAATCTCTTGCACGATAATATACAGATCAGAGGTTGAACAAATATTCAGGGACATTCAATATAATGATCAATATGTATATCTCTAATACGCAGCAGTGATTCTGAAAGAAAGTGTATTCTAAATTAAATGGCGCCGAAAAATATTCCGATAATTCGGAATGAGAAATCGGTGATTCTCTCTTCTTTCTATGTGTCATGTCCTTTCAGAACGTAAGCGATCATCGTTCTCTACCTCTCTCTATCTCATGCAGCTCTCAACAAGTCCCTTCCCTCTGCTTCTTTACACAGACCACGTTCTGTCATCCACTTGCTTAAGTCCCCTAGGTATGTTATGCGTTGTTTCCCTTGTCTGTCTTTCCTTCTATCCGACTCGTGAGTATCAGATTCTCCAGGCACTCCTTCCTTAATATGTGTCCCAGAAACTTCAGCTGCCTCTTCCTGATGTTAAGTATAAACCTCCTCCTTGTTTGTATTCTCTCTAAGACCTCATCGTTGCTCACACGCTCGGTCTATGATATCCTTAGGACCTTTTTGTGTAACCACATCTCCGTCGCCTCAATTCTCTTCTTTACTTTGAGGAAATCGTCCTATATTCGCTGCCGTAAAGAAGGACATCACGTAATATAATATCTCTGTATTCTTTCCTTTGTTACCAAAGAAATCCTCCTGTCTCGCAATACTCTGCCATCCCAATTCATCTACGTATCTCAGTGTCGCATTTACCATCCTCTGTCAGAACGCTTTCAAGTTATTTAAACTGACACGTCTGATTGATTCTAGTGTTCTCGACCTGCAAATCGCATTTCAGGCTCTTCCTTGTACTGATGACCATGCATTCTGTCTTCTTGGAGTTTATGCTTAGTCCTTTCTTCTCACTCTTCGTCGCTACCTTCTTTAGGAGATTTTGTCATTTCTTTTCCGTCTCTGCTGTCAGTGCTGTGTTTTTTCTTCTTTCGTGTTCAATACATTCACTTCTACTAAATACCCATGGGAAAGGTATGAATCCATCTCTTAGCGAATTTTTCAAGTTATGGCTTAAATAGTAACATTGGCTGTGTTCATCAATCTTGAGTGGCAACCATTTTATCTAATTAAAAGATCGAAAAGTTTACAACGATTCTATGATCCCAACTTCCTTACAGGTTGTTATTTCGCAAATTAAGTTACCAGAAATTTTACATTGTTCTTCTTATACTTTGGAATATTTTCTCTCAACAGCCAATAGATGAATAGTAGAATAATATATCGGTAAAATATATATTCCCGGATAAAATTGGAAAATTATCATTATAAAGGATAACAATTATGTCCTGACCCCCCACACACACACACACACTAAAAAAAGAGGTATTGAGCAAACTGTCATGGAAAAATTAGCTCAGGGAGAGGTGTAGTGTTGGAATGTCCCACTTTCCCTATCGCCTATGTGACCTGATATTATCAGTAGTTATATAGTGATTTTCCAAGCGTAGTTTAGATGTGGCACAAGGCCGAAAGTAGGGGCATCAAGTGAAGATCGAACTCACTAATCAGGCGTAATTTTTGTTTCGAGACAAGCTTGCTAACCATTACACCGCCTCGAAGTGCCCAATCAGTAGGTATATATAGTGAGCATAGGATATAACTGGGAGATTGCTTCGCGAATTCCTAGCCTGCCACCCGATTCCGTCTTTCAGTATTGTCTTCTCTTTTACAATATACCCCTCTTTCATTCATCTACGCACGTGTTGCTGTTCCTACACTCGAGTACCACCTTCGTCTTTTTGTAACGTCTTTAAGAATAAAACAAAAAAAACATTTAGTTCATAAATACTTTTTAGTTCATAAATTTTAGTTCATCAATTTCAACATTATCTCATTGTTTGTCATTTCTCTTTAAACAACACTTCGACATCAATAATGAAATTCAGACATGATCAAATGAAAAACTGAAATCAACATTCTACAAATAAATGTGTCGATTTCCGGGTTTATTGATCCAATCGCGTATAAATAAATTATATTAGACTAAAACACAAGAGCTTAACAAAAAGCGAATGAAATTCGGTAAGGATTACTGAGGAATAAAGTAGAGAACTGGGATAAAATCGAACAAAAATATAACGAAACGCTGGAAAAGCGAACAGAAAGTCACATAAGACGGAAAGACAAAAATAACCATAGCAAGAAAAACAGAATAAAATCGAGAAGTCAGAGAGAGAAAAATATTTTAAAAAAAAACATGCAAAATGAACAGAAATGCAAAATTACAAGCACTGTAATAGAATTATATTTTTCGTCTCGATTGTTTGTCAAGGAAACGGGCCTGAGAATAGGTGAAAAATAGTAACCATGCTTCCTCAAAGATAATTGGAACCAAATTCTATCCATCTTAGAAGTAAGATAGGATGGAGGAAGGTGGGAATGATAAAAGCAGGAATAGAAGAATTTAGCAGGGAATAAAGACCTGGGTGAAGGAAGGAAGAAAAGCAGGAAGGAAAATGTAGTGAATGTAGCAAAGTGAAGAAGGAACTGAATAAGGAAGATAGAGAGGAAGGAAATAAGATCCGAGTAAATATTGAAGGAAGGAATGAAGGACGAAAAATTGTACTGACGGAATGGAGTGAAGAAACGAGGAAAAGAAAAAAAAGGAAAACAAAAGAAGAGAAGGAAAGGAAAATGAGTGAGTTTGAAGAGCGGAAGGGTGTAAAGCAACATGAAATAATGAAAATATTGGAGAAAGGAAAAGAAAAGAAACAGCGCAGGGATGAAATAAAAATGTAATGTAAAAGGTAGCAAAGAAGGAAGAAAGAACTGATAAGCGAGGTAGGAAGGAAGCGGTCATTAGAGAAAGAAACGAGCAAGTGAAGAAAGAATCATGGAAGAAAGGAAATAATTGAGGACACAGGAAATTCAACTGTCTCTTTCAGGTCCCAAGTACAAGTATAAATTTTGTTTCCATTTTCCTTAAGGAAAGAAAGAGAGTAGCTGGTAGAAAGGATGACGGAAGTTAAAATGATGTACGGGAGTGATTTAGTAAAGAAAGAAAGAAAGAAAGAAAGAAAGAAAGAAAGAAAGAAAGAAAGAAAGAAAGGAAGGAAGAAAGAAAGAAAGAAAGAAAGAAAGAAAGAAAGAAAGGAAGAAAGAAAGAAAGAAAGAAAGAAAGGAAGAAAGAAAGGAAGAAAGGAAGAAAGAAAGAAAGAAAGAAAGAAAGAAAGAAAGGAAGAAAGAAAGGAAGAAAGAAAGAAAGAAAGAAAGAAAGGAAGAAAGAAAGAAAGAAAGAAGAAAAGAGTGAAGGAAGTAATGGTGAAAGTATGAATGAGTGTGTGTAGGAAAGAGTGAGGTAAGTAATTGAGGACGCAGGAAAGAATATTTCCTTTTATTTGCCGTGTCCCTTAAGCACGTGGGTAATCCTTTCTCTATACAATTTCATATTTTTATTGCATATAAAATTTTGTAGGGGGGGGGGGGCTAAGTAATTTTTGCTCATTTTGTATTCCCCTGTTTTTTCCTCTGTCATTAATTTCCTTTGTGAGTGTCAATGTCTCCAAGCACTCTTTCCTCGTTATATATCCCGGAAGTTCAACTGTCTCTTTCTGGTTCTAAGTACAATTTTTGTTTCCATTTTTCTTAAGATTTCTTCATTGTTCATATGATTTCCTTCTTGGAATCATGAGTAACCTTCAATATAATCACATATCCGTTCTCCCAAACAGATTCTTCATCTGTGAATAACATTCAATCTTATGGCGGACGATTGATATTACATAGTTCAGCCATATTTCCTCTATTTATAAATAAGTTTTCCTTCGTGACAAAGGCCTTGTCGATTAAAACGTTGGTTTGTGTATCTCATGAAATAGAGATTGTGAGTTCTTTCCCGAGTCGGGCGGTGGGTATTTGCACTCCGTGGAAATGGGCGTGGAATAACTGAACAGTATTAATAAGCACTGGAAGATAGACATGAACAGTGGAATGAAATCTGTCTAACACCGTAGTTTAAATAAATGTTCAGTTCAGAATTCTCTGTACGTTACCCATATCGATATATGTCTGGTAATTGATTTCTAAACAAAAACTCCTAAGATTTTACATTTTTCTAGGCAGAAACAAAATTGCTATTATAATGTATTGCTACTAAATTCTGCTGCCTAGAAACTTTTTTCCCAAAAATATAATATTTCACCATACACAAATGAGTAAACAGCAATGTTATATATATATATATATATATATATATATATATATATATGTGTGTGTGTGTGTGTGTGTGTGTGTGTGTGTGTGTGTGTGTGTGTGTGTACTTTAATTTGTCGTGTGCGTTAAGCACGTAATTGATCCTTTCTCTCCACAAATTCATATCTTTTGTAGCACATAATATTTTCTATCGCTAAGTAATTTTTTGCCCATTTTTTTATTCCCCAAGTTTTTCTTCTGCCAATAATTTACTTTGTGAGTGTCAATGTCACCAAGCACTCTCTTCTCGTTATATATTCAACAGTCTCTTTTTGGTTCTAAGTTCAAGTATAATTTATGTTTCAATTTTCCTTAAGAAAGGGCAGAGAGTAGCTGGAAGAATGGATGACGGAGTTTAAAACGTGTAAGAAGAATTTGTAAAGAACGAAAGAAAGAAAGAAAGAAAGAAAGAAAGAAAGAAAGAAAGAAAGAAAGAAAGAAAGAAAAGAGTGATGGAAGTAATAGTGAAAGTATGGATAAGTGAGTGTAGGAAAGAGTGAGGGAAGGAATGAAGGAAAGGAAGTGTGAATAAAATAACGAGTAACAAAAAGGAAAAGGAAACCTTATATATGTAAAGAGAGAAATTAAAAAGTGACAGGTGGCTGTACTGTATTCTGAACGAAAGCAAATACAGGAAACTGAAAATAAGCCAAAAATGTTTTGAAACAAGAACAATTTCAAGATGTGCCAAAGCGAGAAAAAAAGTTAGAAGAGAAAAAAATTAATTCCACATGATAATGGAGAATTGAAATAAGATTCAAACTCGGCAAGCGACATGAAGAATACGACAGAAATAAGAGATCAAAAGAGAATGATTGTTTTTCAACGTCTCGCCACCGCGAAATACTTACTGAAAAACGAATCAGTTATTTTTTATAAATTGACGCCTGCACAAGAAAGTCACACAGTGAACAAAAGGAAATAAAACAAAGCAGAGTGGGAAATGAAAGAAAAGAAAATATAATAAAATCGTGAAATTCCGATTAATATTTAAAATAAAAAAATATCTGGACAAGATGTTCAAAGTGAAAAGTCAATTTTGGAAGTAGCATTTATTTTGTACCTGGAAATTAAACAAAGAAACAGCGATTCAGCTTCCAAGTCTCGATATTTTGCAGGTAAATTTTGAACGGATATAATTATTATTTAATATTGTGATTTGCTAGAATCAGGAATTATTTTATAAAAGCCAAACAATATACCGCTATTGTTGATACCGCTCTAAATATTATTGTAATTATGATGTAATAGATAGATAGATAATGTGATAGATAGATAGATAGATAGATAGATAGATAGATAGATAGATAGGGATATATATAGATACACACAAATACATATGTGTGTGTGTGTGTGTGTGTGTATAAGGGTCAAGCAGATCAGTTACTTGAAACGAAAGCCTTAGATTTGATTATAGTGGTGAAGGATTTGTGCAAAAACATCCACACTTTTTGATGGGACGAATACAGAGACCTGGTGCACTACGGTCCACAATGTCCTCAAACGACCCTCCACAGGTTTTGAATTCAGGGTTGTTCTTCTCCTGGACCAGTTAGCATCCAAGGGTAGACAAACCGTCTGTCCTGCTATTTACACATAGCTGGAGGGAGGAGAAGAGGATTCATACCTTTCCCAAGGGTATTAGCACGTAATGTATTCGACTGGAATTCGAACTCGACTCTCCGATCCCTCAATCTAAACCGCTATCCATAACTCCACCATTAACTGTTTACAAACTCACACTTCTTCCCTATAGAGATCTACCAAAATAATTTTCCAGGGACATATATATTGTCATCCACAGTCAGACTGTTTCACTACATCACAGTTCGTCTGTGTGGCTAGACGTCCGGTTGCCGCTAGCTAGGAAGGAAACCTGTCTGAAGTGGCATCAGTCGGAGGGTCTACCCCTAAGCCTTTGGCGCACGGCATGGATGAATGTGAATTTAAGCGTATTTATTTTTAGATGAAAATAGTAACTGAGAGGACTTGATTCATTTTATCGAAGAATATTGTATATTACATTATATTATATCTATCTACCTATGTTTCTATTACATCTCAAGTACAATCATATTCAGAGCGGTAGCAAAAGTAGCATATCTTTTGGTTATTTATGAAATAATTCCCGATTCTAGCAAATCTCAGACTTGAATATTAATTATATCCGATGAAAACTTAACAGCAAAATATCGAATCTTGCCAACGGAATCACTGTTTCTTTGTTTAATTTACAGTAACAAAAACATGCTACTTCCAAGATTGACTTTTGATTTGAAGCGTCTTTTTCAGCTATTATTCGGAGTCTGACTACCGAGCCTCAACTCACCCATTGAACAATGTTGGCCACTTGAAGGTTTGTGATCAATATGTTTAAGAAACCACGTTTTAATCCATCAGTTAATTAAGAGTTGATTGAACACTAGAAAAATATTAATGAGCAAAAATTCTAATAATAATCGGTTATAATTACCATTAAAAAATTCTATAGAAACAAATTACATAATAATCCCAAACTAGAGAAAAAAGATGAGAAAACAAATACATCGATATATATATATATTATCTACTGGGAAAAAAGTAACAAATAAAATCCATTAATGAACACAACTAAAAATATCCCACGTAATCAGCACAAACACAAAAAAATCAAAGACTCATGTCTTTAAATTCGTTCGCCAACATGGAGAAGGCCAAAGTAAGAATAATTCATTCATTGGTTACAAAACCAATATCGTATAGCACCATTTAACTTGCTATTTATCCGATATTATTTTAATTAAATCACTATTTTACAACCAACACATCTACAAAATAAAATAAGAAATCCAACAAATCAATTTCTGTAACAGAAAATACTATATCATGTAAAGTGTAAAAGAACTACAAATATTAAAAGTACCAAACGTTAAACAATTAACCCAGAATCAATAAATGAATAGGTTGGATTTAAGAAGAAAAACATTAATTAAATAACATGATCATCTGAAGCGTGAGCGTGTGATAATTTAAATAATCTTCATGAGGTGAGAAGACGCGATAGGTGTAAAAGGGTGAATGTGACATAATGGCTTATGAAATTCGAAATAGACAGACATAGGACAATTTATATTCACGTTTGCACTAGGAATCAGGAAAACCTAGAGAGAGAGAAAAAAGAAAAATCCTTAACAAAAAACTTAGATTGATGTTTTATCAAACTTGTTATATATGAAATATTACTTCTCAAATACACGCAACGCTAATGCGCGCACACAAATACACAATATAATAATGTCAGATAAAATACCCCTTAATTCCTCATGGGCTCTCGAGAAGGTCTGTACGAGACGACGTTTTTCTTTTCTTTATGTGCTATGTCCCATCAGGACATAAGCAAACATGGCTCTCTCCAACTTCCTGTCCCTTGTAACTCTTAATAAATTTTGTCTTTCTATTACTTCTCCTAAATCCTGTTCCGCCATTCATTTACTCAAGCTCACTAAATATTTTAAGCATTGCTTTCTTCTATCTCACTTGCTTTCAATCTTTCTCCAAGCCCTCTTTCCTCATTTTATATCCCAGAAACCTCAAATGATGTTAAGTATAAGTTTCCTTTTTGTTTTCATTTTCTCTGAAACTTCGTTTTTGCTCACATGTTCGGTCCATGGTATCCTCAGCATCAATCTGCATAAAATGTCTGTTATTTCAGTCGGGCAGCAGCGCGCGGCGGGCGGCGGGCAGCGGAAGCAAGCCGTCGGTCGTGGTGCGGTGCGTTGCTGGCGTCGTTTCGGGAGGGAACACGCAGCCACCCGGTGTTCGTTCGCCGTCGCTGGACCAGCGTGGTGCACCTCGGCACTGGTCGGCGTCAAGTCTGTTTTTCATCTCTGAGGAGATTGTCCAGCATTCACTATGAGGAAAGATATTACGTAACAGTTCAGTACTCTTTTCTTGGGTGTTTTTTTTCTGTTTCTTACTCATATTTCGACCGGATCAGGGAGCCAATATGAACGACCCTTTCTTTAGCTCTAGCGTATCTCCTACGCCAGGGATACATACAGTTTTGAATTCAGAGTTACTTTCTGGTAGAATCAAGTCTATAGAACTCAGTCTTTCCTGCTATTTCCACATAGCTGGTGAGGAGTAGAAGAGGATTCAGATCTTTCCAAAGTTTCGCATGTATGTGAATGTATAGGATACGAGTGGGATTCTAACTAACTCTCTCCGATTCATTAATCCGAGCCGCTATCTATTACTCCACCGTGTCTAATAATACTCTGTTTATTTTTTGGAATGCTTCCTTTGGTTATCATAATACGCCTTCGGATTTCAATGCCACACATTCCAACCTCTGTTAAAACACTTTCCAGATATTTAAATTTCCGCACTTGTTTGATTTTGATATCTCCGATTTGCAATTCGTTCTCTGGGTGCATCCCTTTGCTAACATTCTGTATTATTTCGCATATATTATTTGATAAAATGTCATATTCTCTGAATATTATGTTTCCTTAACCAATAATTAGTTTTTAGGATTAGATCATTAGAAAGAGTCTAAAACACGTAGTGTTAAGTGCGGAGAACAGCATCTCTCACTAAAACGTGGAGGCAGGTTATAGACGTATAGTTTTTCGTACCACTTAAGATACTTATTTGGAATCTTTTATAGAACATTTTGGATTATGACAGTCATAATTTATTTACAGAAAACAGCTATTTAAGAGAATTAATGAAGCTACCAATAAGTACTGATTTAGAAAGTGCTCAAATTTTGCTAAACTTTAATTTATCTACAAAAAGGTATTATATGAAATATTGTTATGACAAACTGAATTGCTAATAATTTTTGACACACCTGAACAAATATATTTGCGAAGAGTGGCATAGTTTAACACAATATACTTGATAAAATCCAAAGAATCTGCAATGTCATTAGTCCTTATCTAGCATCTCGGCTTCAGTTACTTTTCAACAGCCGTATTTTAGTTTCGTTGTGCTTTTTCTATAAATAAATCTATAGTAATTGTACTGATGAACTCTACTCTATGATACCCAGACTCAATGAAATTAAGCGTAGTATTAAATTGGCTGCTAGGTCTCATAATTTTACACTTGAAATGGCTAGATGTAAATGTAAGTTGTATGCCAACAGTTCCTTCGCCCACACTTCTCACTTGTGGAACTCACTTCCGGATTCTTGTTTCCAATCATGTTGGATCTTCAAAAGTAAATCGTTAACTTTTGTCTTCTTATTTTCTTTTCTTTTATTTCTCTCACTATTTGATAATGTTTTCATATACTCTTTCACACACAGTCACCCTCTGCGCGTTAATGACTTCGTTACCCTGCTCGAGGTTGAAATGACCAAAAGAAAAACAAACCTGAACTCGCTATAGCGTCGTTATTATCTACTAAACAACCTTGTTGAATATTGCTTTAAAGCGATGAGCACGATATCACGTTGTGTGACACGTAGATTAATAATAACGAATATAAACTACAAATATATAGTCGTCTTGACCGGAAAGCTCTCAGATTAGTATTAGCATACACACGAATAATATAATATTGTATATTATTGTCAGATTAATTTCCTGTCGCTGAAAAACAATAGGTTCTGCTCGCCTGACTGCTAATGAATGGAATCAATGTAATGAGATCAAATATGGGTTCAAATATTTTGCATATGACCTAACGCCTTAAGAGATTTATTAAAAATCCATCTCTTCTCTCTCCATATATGTGTAAAAGTACAGCCCAGCTGTGGATCACTAGCCTTGTTTAGAATCTAGTCTAGAGCAAAGAAAACCGTAAATTAAAACCAGTAATGGAAACCATTGATTCAGCGGGAAATCAACATTTACTACCTTCAGGCAACATATCTGGCCAAGTTCTGCAAAAACCTTATCGTTTTCCGAAGTGTGCACCGAGCGAGAGGCTGCTGAATCTTCGACGGACTAAGCAGACATGGTATGGGATTAAATATAAATTGCTCACTTAAAAACTTGAAGTGAATTTTCACTCGACACCACATCGTAATATCGAATGAGTAAAAACAAAAAATCAATATCAAGCGAAGATATATGCGTGGAAGATATGTGTGCAACCCTCATTGAGAAAAAAATATTTAAAGCAACACAAACCCCGCTGAGTTAAATTTGCACAAATCAAGAGACGGTGATAAAATGTCGATAACAATATAAAATTTATAGTCTCCTAACACGGTTTCTTTTTTTGCTGTTTTATATTCTATGACTATTATTTACAGCAATACTCCAGAAAAAAAACCCCGAAAAAACAAACAAAAAACAAAAAATAAAAAAAACGATGATAACATACTGGAAGTTGGAACTATATTCAAAGAAAAGAAAATGTATAAAAGACTTGAAGGAAAACAGTGAAAGAGAAAAAGGAGTAGAGTATAAAAGAAAAAGGTAATTACGATGTAATAAAGAAAGAAATATTGTGGAAGGAATGTCGAAAATAACGACGATGAGTAGGAGGCGAGGAAAAGAAAACGGAACAGAAGACAAAAAATATAAGAATATGAGAAAAAAAGAGAAAAAATGAAATAGAAGTAAAAAGCTATTAAGCAAAGCAAATAACAAGAATAAATAGAAATAAGCAGAAAAAAATAAAGAAAAAAGAAGTAAGAAAAATTAAGGAAATTCTATTTCAGAAACATTCGTTGGGAAACTCTCCTTGGAAATAAAGAAACGATTGCTCAGCTGCTATATGGTATCTAATCTCCTACACAGCAATGAATATTTGACAGCTTCCCCCACAGATGACAAAGAGACATGAAGCAACAAAGATATGTCTTTTACGATGAATGTTCAGGTTAACATGTGCACGATATATGAGAAATCGACGAAGATTTAGAAAGAATAGCAAACTGCAAAGAAGAAATTTGCCAACAATCAGAAATCGATTACTGAAATTCATGGAAAATATGATTTGGAAAGAGTATTAAGAGAATCTAACACTCACATGCCACAATAGAGCTGGAGGATGCAGTGAGTAATCTACTTAAAGATGTTTCAGGCAATAGTTGGCAGGAAATTAGAGAGTTCAATAAATCTAGTTATCTGGAAAATATTTTGTCATAAGATGGAAAATGTGACATAGAAATTAGCCTGTTGGAAATAGTGAAATGTGCCTTTCAGAATCAAAGCAAAGTATTAAGAAACATGAAAATCTTCGCAGGAAAAAGAGTATTGAATTGCTATATAATAACATTCATATTTTTAGCAATAGACTGCTGAATACTTACCTCACAGATAATGAAGAAACTTAATTCTAAAGAAATGTTGTTCCACAGAAAAATACTCCCTGATTTAGTCTAAGTAAATTGCCGAACAGCAGCCTGTTGATTGAGGACCGCTCCACTATACAGCACTTCCCCGTTGCACTCTCGTACTTTGATATTGCGGTAAAATCCAAGGGAACCAGAGAAATTGATGATGGGTTCACATTGAAAGAACGACAAATGATGTTTTAGACTGACACACATATACCTTCTACCAAAATTTCTAAAACAAAGTGACAACTGCTCTCTCGATTATTTGGTATTATTTGATAGAAATTACTTAAAAATCATTATAGGCAGATGATGGAAGCAACGACAAGTTTTAAGGAAAATAGGAAGCTAAACATACGTAAAAATTAGGATATAAACAGTTGAAATATCTGGGACACATGATGACTGCTGGGAGAATTTGATACGCAAAATATTTATGTTAAAAGCATGAGAAATAGAAGGAAACATGTGCCATCTAACTAAAGAATTGGTGTAATTATCATATTGAAACGAAAGTTGTCTAATATTTTGAGGTTAACATTTTGGACAAAATTTATTTAAATATTACTCTTTTATGTTGTTTATTATTGTCCCGACTATAAGAATCTCATTCGTAATATAGTTATCCATCAAACATTATTTAACAACAACAATAATAAAAAAAATCTTATATATCTGATAATAATTTTATACTTTTAATATTTATTTTTTGTTTTTTTAAATAATAGCATAAATGTAATACATTTAATGACGAACTGTTTGAACTGACTGACACTGTAAAATATACATGAATATTGATGCATGTATGTTTAATGTGCATACCTTTGTTACTAGCTCCTTGTGTTGGTGGATGTGTTTGCGTGGTCCAATTAATTTGAGAGCGATGTTGTTGATAGTTCTAAACAACTACCAGGGCCACCCTTGGCTGCAAGATGGAAAACGAGGATCCAGACTAAGCGCGACCAACCCCAAAGACCAGAATGGGGAGACAAGCAGATGACGATTGCAACAGATCTCAACGGTTGAACCAGCGGATGAATTGGGCTACGCATGACGGACATGATATAGAAGGCGCCACTCGAAATTATAACAGCGTCAGCGGCAGTCCGTTGCATCTTCATAAATTGATTCTACATGATTCATTCTTTGCCTCATGAAATTATGAAATCAAGTGTATAGGTCACTTCCTGGCAAGTTGGGAATCACATAAAACAAATTCAAGCCATTGGCAATTTTTCGCTGATTTCTTTCACCTTTTACCATATCTTGCAAAGCGAAACGGCGATAGAAAATGGATGACGGGAGAAAGTTTTGGTGAAACTGTGGCGAATTTAGACTTTATCGCCATCATAAAGGAAGCGATCAGCAAAGAAGAATATCTTGGATACAAGATAAAACCGACAACGTGTTCGGAATTAGACCCTATCTTCGTCTTAAAGAACGCATTTGAAATGTTGTACTCTAGGAATTTTGTAAACGTCTCAACGTGAGAACAGCAGAGAAATCAATGCAGCGCGCTTATGAGTTCGATACATTGAGTAAAAAATTTTCGGAAGGTGGTTATCTCTTTTCAAAACTGGCAATTTTAATTTAAAGTCAAGTGAAGACCGTTTAATTCAGAATCATGCCACTAGATATAGGAAACACAGCGAGAAATTTCATATTAGTCACACGTTTCAGTGGTTTGAAAATGAGTTCCGCGTGACCTGTTTCCAGAGAAACGCCAATAACCTTTCAATTGCTGCTTGCCATTATCTACACGATAATTTAAACTGTCCCTTTTTGACTGGCTTATTTTGTGTTGAGAAAACGGTTCATTTACAATAATGTTAAGCGCTGTCGTCAGTAGATCATACCTGCTCATCAACCGAGAGGACAACTTCAACTAAAGGAGATAATATTGAATGTATAGTGTGTTAGTCAAAGAATCATCCATTATGAACTGTTAGAAAATAGTAAAAATCAACGTTGATTAATCAGCAACTTCGTCTTTTGAAAACAGCTTTGGAGTGAAAACGGTCATTTTTAGTCAATTGGGAATTGTCTCCACACGGTTGATTAAAGATATTTTATCTCGGTAGTAATACATTGCTTCGTCGTTCATATTGCTCTATATGTTTATTACTTGTTGATGTGCTTGCAGAATCATTTGGATGGCCTGAAATTGATATCAACAGAAGAGGTTTAACATCAGTTAGTCTCGTATTTTACATCAAAACCTAAAGAATGTTACAAACGCGGCATCTATAAACTCGTTGACAGAGGGAATGATGTTTTAGGAAGCAATGGTGGTTATAGTAGTAAGTAAATAGCTATATATGTTGCAGTATCTTCACTTTTAATACACACGATATAATCGGATAAAAATTTCGTTCAGACCTGACAGAAGGGAAGAAAGAACAAGGACTCGGGGCGTGGGGTAATGGAATGACAGTGCTTCGAACTACAAAGTTCCGAATGACGGGAAGAACGTGATTTCTCACGTTCTAAATGGACACGGCACATTCAAGAGTCAAACGAAAAATGGTTTCCTGAACAGACAAATGTTCAAACATATTTTAAAATCACAAACACAAATAAATAGATCTCCCTTGTTCAACGAGTACTGAGAAAATTTGGTATTTAGCTAATTAGTGTCTGACTTGGGGATACACTTTCATTTGATCGGATCCTTCAGAATAAATTAGCATAGAGGGATATATTTTTGCGAGTGTATTCTTTGAAAAATATTGTCCTTCCTTTATTATTTTACCCATTGCTAACTCATGTATTTATATTACCCATTGCTAAATCATATATTTATGTTACGCATTGCTAAATCATATATTTTATTACCCATTGCTAAATCATATATTTTATTACCCATTACTAAATCATATATTTATGTTACTCATTGCTAAATCATATATTTATGTTACCCATTGCTAAATCATATATTTTATTACCCATTGCTAAATCATATATTTATGTTACTCATTGCTAAATCATATATTTATGTTACCCATTGCTAAATCATATATTTTATTACCCATTGCTAAATCATATATTTTATTACCCATTGCTAAATCATATATTTTATTACCCATTGCTAAATCATATATTTTATTACCCATTGCTAAATCATATATTTATGTTACTCATTGCTAAATCATATATTTATGTTACCCATTGCTAAATCATATATTTTATTACCCATTGCTAAATCATATATTTTATTACCCATTTCTAAATCGTATATTTATGTTACCCATTGCTAAATCATATATTTAGTTTACCCATTGCTAAATCATATATTTATGTTACCCATTGCTAAATCATATATTTAGTTTACCCATTGCTAAATCATATATTTATGTTACCCATTGCTAAATCATATATTTTATTACCCATTGCTAAATCATATATTTTATTACCCATTGCTAAATCATATATTTTATTACCCATTGCTAAATCATATATTTATGTTACTCATTGCCAAATCATATATTTATGTTACCCATTGCTAAATCATATATTTTATTACCCATTGCTAAATCATATATTTATGTTACTCATTGCTAAATCATATATTTATGTTACCCATTGCTAAATCATATATTTTATTACCCATTGCTAAATCATATATTTTATTACCCATTGCTAAATCGTATATTTATGTTACCCATTGCTAAATCATATATTTAGTTTACCCATTGCTAAATCATATATTTAGTTTACCCATTGCTAAATCATATATTTATGTTACCCATTGCTAAATCATATATTTTATTACCCATTGCTAAATCATATATTTATGTTACCCATTGCTAAATCATATATTTTTATTACCCATTGCTAAATCATATATTTATGATACCCATTGCTAAATTATATATTTTTGTTAAGACGATCGTGGAGTTTGTCTGCGATTTTTATTCTTACTTTATTTTCGAACTACTTTCTAGTAATGAGAATATTTTTGATTAAATAATGTGTTTGCCCAAAATAATTTAGGCATGGATGATTCTTTGTTTACGTGCTACAACATTCATTATTAAAGGCGGATACTTTACAGTTTTACAGTATGGCGTTCATTATATTTTAGTAAATAATATAAAGTCGGATCTAGTATTATAAATACTTTGCTTTTATCTATATATTATGTTGTGACTATATTACTGGGAATGTTATTATATGACGAAATATCTTGTCAAGTTTCTGCAGTGATACAAGAGATGTTTATATAGTTTATATCTTTTCTGGCAGAAGCAAACTTAAGATTTAGTGTCTGCACCAAGTCATTGCGTAATATTATAATCTCAGTATTTTTCGCCTAAACACGAGGGAAAATGTAACCAAAATCTGTTTATATTTGGAGATTTTATCTTATGTGAGTGTATAAAAATGCTAGCGTTCTTTCCTCTTGAAATGAGCAGGTTGTGTCTCGGTTAGTTCGTGAATTAAACGATTTATTAAATCATGATGTTGTTTAAATCCGAATATAAGAATTATGTGTCAATAAATTGTTAGATACGTAGAAATTTTCTAATATACTAGATTAAAAGAAGTAGAACATTGTTCTGTTTAAAACATGTTAAAAAATGTTCAATTTTATCTACGTTTATACGAGGGTCAAAAAGGTAGACAGTTATCCTAGATTCGAAAAGGTAAACGTGGGTATGATTTAAATTAGAGTAAAAAACATATATATATATATATATATATATATATATATATATATATATATATATATATATATATATATATATACTTAGAGGCGACATTCTGTTTCATGCTAGATGCAATCATCGGGCCCGATTTTATATTTACACACGCTCTATCTCTGATATTGAGCAATTTATCCCATAAATATAGCACACTTTAAGACTATATTTCTTCATATATATATATATATATATACATATATATATATATATATATATATATATATATATATATATATATATATATATATATATATATATATATATATATATATATATAGTTTACACTAGAGTCAATATTTAAAATATAGATACATGTATGATCTACATTACGGACCCAAGAGTAAACGTATCCACGGCATATAGGTCATAAATGAGCTCCTAAGGGTGGTGTAATTGTTAGAAAGCTTGTCTCGCTAGAACGCTTACGACTGTTTGGTGAGTTCGATCCTCACTGGGTGCCCATACTTTCGGTCTTGTGCCACATCTAAGCTACGCTTGGAAAATCTCTATAGAAACCATAAACGTAGATGTTGACTCGGTTTACACGAGATTCAAAATGGCAGACATTGGTCCACTTTACGTTAGAATAGAAAACGTAGATATAAGTATATGTTATACCAGTGACAAAACTGTTGACCTTGGTCGGTTTTATAACTGTGTCTGCAAGTAACCGCCCATAATGTAGCCACTTTTTACAGAAAGGTTTCACCATTTTGAAGGAGATGCAATTAGCAATCTCTGATCCCCGCCGACAGATCAAATGCTATCACGGATTTAATATATCCTTTAGCGTGTAAGTTTTATTTTTCGATATGTTTTGATGATATAGATTCTACCGAGACGTGTGTGTGTGTGTGTGTGTGTTCTGAGATAGAAAGTAAGTCAGTAGCATTGCTTGTTTGCAAATGTGTCATATATTTTTACATCTTTCTAAAAATAAATTAAAACTATGAAAATTTACCTCAAAATCTAATTTATCTCAATTTCAAAAAACAAAACAAAGGTTTATAAGTGTGTCTGCAATAACTGCCTGGGTTGTTGTCACCTTTTACAGAACGGTTTACCACTCTGAAGCGGGCGCAATTAGCAAGCCTTAAAGGATATAATAATCCGCATAAGCATAAAATTATTGCTTATATGTCGTAGCACTTTCTTTAAACACTCAGTTCCTGATAAATTGCCGTCTTGGGTATGACGATAAACTACATCCGCATCCTGGGTAAGAAGATAAATTTCGTCCAGCAGCAAAGCCTCTGATCAGGAGGTTTTGAGGAGCGTGGAACCACCTCTTAATTGCGGGTGTTCCCAGGTTCACCATGACCCGGGGTAGGGCCCCAGCTATGGGCAAATAGTTAACCCCCAAAGTGGGGTAAAGACACTATGAAAGTGTAAAAATACGTTTTAATACCAGAAATAATTTGTAAAATATCATTAGCAGCAATACATTTTTGAAAAAAATATTACCAGCAATACAGTTTTGAAAAAATATTACCAGAAATACATTTTTGAAAAAATATTACCAGCAATACATTTCTGAAAAAAATATTACCAACAATACATTTTTGGAAGAAAATTATTACCATCTATACATTTTTGAAAAAATATTATCTGCAATACATTTTTGAGAAAGTATTATTAGTAATACATTTTGAAAAAAAAAATATTACCAGCGAAGGAAAATTATTACCATAAATAAATGTTTTGAAGGAAAAAATATTACCAGGAGTAGATTTTTGGAAAAAATATTACCAACAATGAAAATTTTATTGGCATCAAATAACACATTGAGGTTGATATGCCGTAAACCAAATCAAACTTGATTAATTATTATTTTCTAACTGATGGGTTCACTACACTCTCTCCCCTCTAATGAATGTGATGAGTAGTATGAGCCGTCACACCTGTTGACAGGGATTAACTCTAACTATTGAATATCTCGTTGTGTCTCAACCGGTCAAGTGTATATTTATTGCAATATAAATAACAATTTTGGCATAAGTGTGTGGGGGAAGAGGGATGAGGCTCGTCTTCATTGACTATCATAAATCTAGCTAATCTGAGTTGCGACCCGTTTATGCATTACAATTTACTCAGTCACCACAAGAATTAATCCATCACTATTCATACAACATATACCACAATACTGCATATTCACCAGGATCCTACTACCCATGATATAAATATTCCGAAGTAAAGGTTTTTTCATTAAGACGGATTATGTATAAGTGTGTTTCATTAAGACGGATCAAAGTCAGCAGTAAATAAATCAGTGTTATTTTTTAAAGTTTATTTATTTCTCTATTGGATCATGTTATTTAAAGTCATGTCAATTATGTGTGAAAAATAATATCGCCCAAATGTCCGCCAAATCTAAAAGAAAAAAATCATTAGGTGCTGAAAATCGGTTCAAGTTATTGGAACACCCTTTATATATAAATTATTTTTCTTTCTTTTTTCTCATAAAAAGTAGATAAAAATATATGAAATGAAATGAGGAGGGGGAGGGGAACCCAGTAACTAAAGAAAAGAAAATACAAGAAAACATTCAAACTACAATATAAAATAAGTTAGTAGGACCCCTTCGACCCACAGAAAAATAAGTGTGGCGAGTGTATTCTGCCGACAAGCAAAATCAAGACGCTCACTCACTAAAGGGGACAAGTATTATGATTAACTGAAAGTTCAGTTTGTTAATGTAACAGAAGTAAACATTGATCAATCCGGGTGAAATGTAGTTCTTGTTTCATTTAATAGCAATGTTTTGATTCTTCTGAAGAAAAAGCGCATTTTTTTTCTGAATAAAAAAATTCAGTCCTCAATGGGTGTCCCATACCTTCGGCATCGTACCACATCTAAGCTACGCTTATTACCATCACTGAATTTTCACCTCAGTATGAAACAAGTATTTCAATCACTTGGTAACCACCTAATATTTTAACTTCGTATATGTACGTTACAGTTAGCGTATTTTGAATCCACACTTCTTGATCTAAGTATCTGAAAATAAAGCCATGCTCAATTATCAGACAATAGGTATTTATTTTCCTTCAAATGTAAAACTTGATTTGCAATCACCTACGCCATCAAACAATCCGACGCCATGTTATTGTGACAACTTGCTTATCTGAGAAGTTTATAATTTGATGGCTTAAAACTGGGGAATTACTTGGATGAGAGTTGTAAGAATCCGAAACAAAAACATTAGCGAAAGAATGTATTATTCAAACTTCAAATAATACCTGGTTTATATGTCGAAGCATAAATACCTGAGACAGACTGACAGCTATGCGGGCACGCAGGGAAAACTTGCAGGGAACTTTTCGGTTTTTGAAGAAGGAGAAATAAATAAGGAATGTGTGTAAATCAATGGCGGCTAGAATCAGGGAAGACGAAGAGCAGGCATTTCGGAGACAAGTGAAGCGTGAAAATGTAAAGTTAATATCGACAACTGGGAGACAATGTCTGCAAGAAGGAAGCCGAAAGCCTACTGTAAAAATGCAAAAGAAGAAACACTCAACTCAATGATATATAGAAAAGAATGAAGGTAACAGAAAAAGAACGGGAAAAAGAGATACAGAGAAAATAATACTGAAATACAAGAAAATAAAGAAAAGGGGGGAAAATGGATGAAAAGATATCCTGGAATGAAGTTAATAGGATTGGGGAAAAAAAGTTAAGCGAAGGCTAGAAATGTGGAAGAAAATAATTTTTGGAAGATTAATAATTAGCCAGATAAAGATAAAGTTAAGGGAAAAAAAATGAATGAATGAAAGGTATGTTATAAAAACGATCTCTAGGAAAATATACTAACGAAGATATTTAGAGGAGTTTCTAGATGGATATGAACATATGCGCAAGCGTGGGAGAAAATGAAAGTGACAGAGGCTTATAAATATGTAGTGTAGAATATTATCTGATAGACTTGTACGAGCGATGGAGATAGGGTCAAAGTGAGATAGAGAGATAAAATGCCTGTTAGAAAATCTGCAAAATATAGATGCAATATATATATATATATATATATATATATATATATATATATATATATATATATATATATATATATATGATGGCTACCCACATGTATCCGAGTATGTCCGTCTGCCTAGGGTGACTAGACAACACATTTTGCAGATGCCTGCTCAGATATATTTGTGTTTGTTCAGAACACGTACCCCGTGGTGTATATTGCAACAATGCTGAGGGAAACTTATTTACAGTGTCTGGAAGAGAGCGCATTATGCGGCGTAATCGGATGGTCACGATGACGATGACTTGTCTCTTCGTGCTAGCACAATTATCGACGGCTCCCAAATGGTTCCATCTACCCAATTTCTCTCGCAAGATGGGATCAAAGGGTTTGGTTTTTAAACTCTTTTCAAATGTGCGAAACGTAGGGATAACAACTCCTGACAAATTGACATTGGTGAAAATCTAACCCCTGTCTAACCACTTAGTTACTGTCTGTGTTACTCTCTCTGTCTGTGTTACTCTGTGTGTGTGTGTGTGCGTGCGTGCGTGCGTGCGTGCGTGCGTGTATGTTTTGTTTCTATGTAATTACCGATACTATTGCCAAATGTAAGACCAGGCATCTGATAATTCAGGTTAGAAACATCTTAACAGTAAGCATTTTTTAAATAAAAAGCGTGAAGTACACAACAATAAATTTGCCCAGTTATTTAAAGCCAGATAATATTTTGAGATTGACAGAATTCGTTTTTTGGATAATAATTGTTCCAAATTTAGCAACAAATAAAATGGATTGCATAATTAAATTACAAGGGAAAAAATAATATCATAATAAGTTTTTTGACTTTCCATGCGACATTAAACAAATATTTAGGAAAGAAACTCCCATCAAGAAAGAGATATAACAGTTACTGCACATAAGAAATCTACTTCACTGAGGTTTTAAGTGCAAGATATTATAAAATTAAATAAAGTAATGTTGTCTCAACTGAAAATCTGTTTTACAATTAAAGAAATTGTTAATGACAATAAACGTCTATTATATATATATATATATATATATATATATATATATATATATATATATATATATATATATATACAGGGGTTGGAAAAAATAATTGAAACACTTGATAAATTTAAAGAAAATTTATTTAATATGGAGTTGGTCCTCATTTAGCCTCACATACAGCTTTAATACGTCTAGGAATGGCATCATACATTCGTGACTTCATCCAGGGGAATTTTCAACCATTCTTCCATTAACACCTGCTCCAGCTCTTTAAGACACGACGGTGGAGGATAGCGTCACCTAAATGTCGCTCCAAAATGCAGAACAAATGTTCAATAATATTGATATCTGGAGATTGGGGAGGCCACTCCATGTGTTCTACTTCACTTTCATGCACTTCATACCAATTCTTGGCCACTCGAGCGGTATGTATTGGAGCATTATCCTCTTGGAAGATGCAGTCACAATCGGAGAATAAATTCTGGGCCATTGGATGAATATGATTTCCCAAAATGTTCAGGTAATCTTTGCTGTTGATTCTACCATGCAGGACAACTATTGGACCGAGGCATTTCCATGATATGGCTGCCCAAACTATCACTGATCTACCTCGATGCTTCGCTGTTGGGAGAAGGCAGTCAGGATTGTAAATTCTTTTGGCTACCTCCACACATAAACTCGTTCTGAAGTTAGGAAAAGAAAAAAAACTGGATTAGTCTGAGAATATGACTTGCTTCCATTCGTCTGCACACCAGGCATTGGGATCACTGAAACACTTCAACCTCTTCTGAATATTGCGAGTGGAGAGAAGAGTTTTCCTTACGGTGGGTCTTCCATGATATGCAGACTTATGGAGCTCACGATGAAGAGTTTTAGTAGAAACTGGACTATTCAGATGATTATTCAACTCAGCAGTCACTTTGGCCGCAGTAGTCCGATGATTTTTGCCACATTGCCTTCCAATGCTCGTCGGTCCCTGTCAGTACGTTTTCAAGTCTGGCCCGAATTTCTAGAGGATTTGCAGTTTCTCGAATTGCGTCATAGTTCTTTATATGGTAGCTCTTGAAAAACCGTTCAGCAACCTTAGTGATCGAGGCTCCTTCCATGCGAGCTCAAAAAATTTGCCCTGTTTCGAACACGGAGAGGTCACGCATTTAGTTTAATTATTACTAAATTCTGAAAATAAAAAATACAAATAAACGTATTTACAATCGATATAATCAGCAATTGCAAAGTTTTAGTTAAAGTTTTTAATATAAAAGGTCTTTGAAATATAAGAGTGGATTTGCACCTGTTCCAATTATTTTGTCCAACCCCTATATATATATATATATTTATATACATATATATATATATATATATATATATATATATATATGAATATATATATATACATACATTATATATGAATATATATATATACATACATTATATATATATATATATATATATATATATATATACACATATGAATATATATATATACATACATTATATATATATATATATATATATATATATATATATATATATATATACACATACATGAATTTATACATACATACATTATATATATATATATATATATATATATATATATATATATATATATATATATATACTTAGAGGCGACAGTCTGTTTCATGCTAGATGCAATCATTGTGACTGGAGGGGATAATTCCGAGGCGCATATAAATCCAAGGAGAGATCAATGTAGAATACAGACCATTATAATGATAATAAGATGGCGGAGCCTTTAATGATCCATTTTGATTATAATTTATTTCGTGAACACCGAAGTGTTCAACTCTTCAGATCGAATATATATATTATATACATACATATATTTGTGTGTGTGAGAGACTGAGAGTTTTATATGTAGACGGAGAGTATTTATATATCAATAAAGCAAAGCCTAATCTGCCAATGGTCACCAAAGAGGATTAACCTAGTGAATATCTAACTTACTTAAAGGATTAACATGCTGATCTTTTCGGCAGACTACGCGGATGGAAACGCATATACACAGAAATATTTTATATATATATATATATATATATATATATATATATATATATACATGTGTGTGTGTGTGTGTGTGTGTGTGTGTGTGTGTGTGTGTGTGTGTGTGTGTGTGTGAACGCAGTGATTGCTTGAGGCTCCGTCTCTGAAATACTACCAGTCGTGACACCAATCACTAAATTTATATGAACACACACACACATATATATATATATATATATATATATATATATATATATATATATATATATATATATATATATATATATTTATAAACAGCTTACTTTGTACTAAATCCTTTATAATATTTACTCACACCAATTTAGCCAATCTTCATCGGATTACAACGCACTGCTCGAATTAGCAATAGATTTCTAATATATATATATATATATATATATATATATATATATATATATATATATATATATATATGTATATATATAATGTGTGTAAGGGACATGTGTTTTTGTTGCGAGATAGAGACATCGGCCAATAGACAGACAAAAATGTAGGAAACTTCTGCATTCAATTTTTTGTAAAGATTTATTTTGGGAAAATAATAGTAGGCATAGCATTATCAATGGGAATAAAAAAAATAGTAAAAAAGTTTAATTCCCAAGCGGATAAAAATGGAAGTTTTAATGAAGGGTTCCATGGGAAGTTTTCAGTTAGGGAGAAATAATTTGCTGCAAAAAAAAAGACAGGTATTATGAATAGAATATATATACCTCTGTAAATACTGGTTAGGAAGTATTGATACAACTAAAAGGGACTATTAGACAAAAATGTGAGAATACAAAAGAATAAAACGAAGGCAAAGAAGAATCCTTTCAGGGTTAAACATAAGAAAGAATACGAGAGAGAAAGAAGAAAAAATATTGATATGTGAAAAATATTGGGAAAGGAAAGAAAAGACTGAAATGAATGAAAGAATAAAAAATAAATGACTAAGTTTAGAAATCGAAGACAAAAATATGTTTTGTGATTGGAAGACCATGCAGAAAAAGCAACACAAAATGCTGACAGAAAACATGGAAATAGCAAACGGCATCTGAAAGAAAAAAATACGTAAAGGAAAACACATGATAAGCGTAAACTGATAAAATCGGAGAATGGAAAAGAAACGGACATTGGATTTAGAGGCAGATGTGAAAAGCAAACAGAAAGACAAAGACATTCGTGGAAGGAAGAACAACTATAAAAAGTATATGGGCAAAAAGAAAAGAGGTTCACGTTGGAGAAAGAATATACGTGGGGAAAAGAACGGGAGAAATTGAAAATAGAAAAATAAGCAGTAATTAATAACGATACGACTGTGAATGTGTGTATTCATGGGATCAATATATATGTAACCTCACAAACAATCATTGTCTGAATTTTCATTTGAGATTTCCGGACGAAAATGGTCAGCGCAAATAATATTAACGCTCAGTTTTTTCCTTAATAAGTAGCATGTAGCAATTCCTATTTCTGTGTTTAATCAAGTAGTTTGCTGAATAGCTTTCTATAAGGAGTTCCCGGTTGTAGTCAAAATATTTCTGTAAATTATATGCAGTTTATTTGTTTACTGAAAATAAAAAGAAAACATCTGTTTATATTTCTCAGATGAGGTATTGTAACTAGTTACACTATTTGCATTTTTCGGACTGTTGTCCTCATCTTTGTTGTCATATTCACGACGTTTCGGCTATTTTATTCACCGGCCTTCTTCAAATGATTGGAATTTCAAACAATCTACCCAGGTGGACGAAATAAAATGTTCGAAATATGTAAATAGTGTAAAGAAAATGAAAACAGTTCTTGCGTATTTGAAATTTGGAAACCTATAAATTCATTCTTAAGATTGGGCTATCATTTCGATTTTTCTTGGTCATTTTTTTTCCATTTATAATTAACCTAAACAACAGGAAAGATCACTCAAAACAATATATAAAATAAAATTAATTACTACATGCGAGATATTTTCATCTCAAATGTGAAGCTTGAAGACACACACCTTGGCAATGCTGTTATAACGTCCGCATTAATATTAGGTTGGCCAGAATGTCCTGACTTAGAAACGGAAAGAAAACAAAGAAATTGTATGGAGCAGCAGCCAAATTTATTCTTTAAAATAAATTCGATTATTCTCGGTGATCTTCTGCCAGCGATCAACCATTATTCGAATCTGCCCCAGATGCCAGTCTGCTAGCTTTGAAAAAAAAAATAAACTCTAAAGAATCTTCCTTCAATTCATCAAAAATTTTCAATCGCTGGTCGCGTATAAAGTGTGTCATTGAACGCAATGGTTATATTCAATCGGCAGCATCGTGATTGAACTTGGATGTGGAAGAATTTCAACACCGTCCATCTGTTTGAACTTCTAAGTGAACCTGATAATGTCTGGCCTTGCATTGTCTTTCTGAAAAAAAAACCGACCTCGATTGTCCAAAGCAGGATATTCCTTCTTTAGTTTATAGTACACGCGGTCTAGCTGCTGGCAATTCAGTTTAGCGTTGCTAGTGCGACCATGTGGAAAAAGCCGAAATGGAGTTCGCATTGGAAAATCCACCAGACAGAGATAAATATTTGTTGTTTTCTTTCAGCTTCCTGAGTCAGAACTTTCTGGTCAAACTAATCACAGAGCTTTAAAAAAATATATTTTAATCTTGGCAATGACACCTTAAATCATTTTAGCTTACTCTCTTGGAAAAGCCCTACATTTAACAGGACAGTCTCTGCTCTTGTGGAAACCGTTATATATTTTAGATATAAATATTGCTACCAATTTATTTGTTATGTCTCCTTAAGTTTGTCCATTATTTGAAATCTTCTTCTTTCAATGACGACTTTAGCCAAATCCGGATTGTATTTGCCGAGAGCTATATCTGGAAATTTCGTTATGAAATGATCAACATGGATGGTCAAATATTTTGATTAAATCACTTTTAAATTACTGAAGTATTTAGCAGCGTACTTTCCAGGCAGTTAGGGGAATACGCAGATATCATTTTAGTTCACGGGCCACATATTAAACTAATTTCATTTCAAGTGGGCCGGGCCAGTAAAATCATGGCATAGGAAGCTATAAATAGCAAATTGAAAATGTTATTTTTGTTTTATTTTCATGTTTAAAGAGCAATTTTCTTTGCAAAACAATGAACAAATGAAAGTTGTAACTGTTAAAGAAGATTGAGTTATCACACTGCCTTTTAAATGTATACAATTTATAAATTAAAAAGAATAACATTAAAAGTACTTTTATTTTTATCATTTTATGTTCTTGAAATTTGGCATCTTTTTTCCTTTTCCAATTGCATCATCATAAGACGCCAAATCCTGAGTAGCAGCCAATTTCAGGATGTGTTTTATGTGCTTATGTGTGAGCGTTGAGAGCAGCTTTGTTTTATTGATGCTCATTACAGTGTAAACATGTTCATAAAGGTAGGCAGACCCGAACATGCACAAAACATTCAAAGTAAAGGCTTTCAATTTGGGCTAATTTGACAAGGGTTATTGATAAAATGGGTCCAAGACTACTGAAGTAAATTAGTTCTTCAAATCTGAACCACATTAATTCAATCATTTCAAGTTGAATCTTGACGGGCAGATCAGATGCGTTGACTGTGAATGACGAGCGAAAAATTGTTAAATCTGTTTCAAGTTCATCAAAAATCTGAAACCGTTGCTCAATATCTCGCGGTAATTTGGTGTTATTATTTTTTGTACCGATTAATGTCAACATTATCTCCGGTCACAACCACATTTTCAGACAAGGAAAACGAGGACGTCACCACCTGACAGTCATACCTCCCCCAAATTTATTTTTAACTTGAACGCGCGTATATTTTGAAAATACAGTGTGACAACATTTTGCGGCCTTGCAGCATTTTGTTCAGATTATTCAAGTGCTCTCTAATATCCACGATAAATGCTAAATTGTGCAACTGTTTTGTTGATCGAAATTCCAACACTGGTTTGCCCCGTTTCTCTATGAACTGTTCAATTTCTTCTCGTACATTAAGGAAACGCTTCAAAACTGCACATCGGCTTAACCACCTTAACTCTTTGTGCTATGGCAAGTCATAGGCAACACCTATATCACTGAGAAGATTGTCAAACTGACGGTGATTCAAACCTCTAGTTCGGATGAAATTAATAGTTCGGAAACCACTTCCATGACATGGTCCATTTTTGAAGACTTGCAACACAATATCTCCTAGTGCAAAATGCAGTGAAATATCAAAACCTCATGTGCTGCATTTGCAGTTTGTATTTTCTCTCTGAATTGCGTCACAACCTCTGCTTTTTTCCTAGTCATTGATGGGGCGCCATTTGTAACCATGCTGACAACAACTGGCCCAGTCCACTCCAACCCTCGTCCAGAACTCCAACGAGAGAGATGAAAATTCCGTTTTCTGTCGTGGTTTACATCATAGGAACCAACTCCAGGAACTCATCAGTGACGGTCAAAATCTCATCTACACCACAAATAAATATGACCAGTTGCGCGTGCTCTAAACAACTGCAAACGAACATGCAATAAATGACTTGACTTTGTGCTTCAGTTTCCTATGTAAATCTGCAGAAACATCTGAAATACTATCTGCCACAGTGTTACTCGTCATTCTAATGTTGGCAAAAATGTGTCGCTTCTCAGGGCATACAATTTCTGCAGCCTTCAGTATGTATGTTTTCACTAACCCTCACAATACTGATTTGATGCTAATGCTATATGCTAGCCGAATTACCGGCACCTTGCTGAGTGCCACACATTTTTTTGGCTAGAAAATGATGATTGATTTTAAATCATTGTTATACTTTGTGGAGAAAAATTATGCATTTCAATATTAGTCAATGATCTTGCTGATGTGACATCCATCTTCTGGTTTTCTCCTAGTATATTTTGGATAGGAGTCATTCCCTTTTTTCAAATTTAAATTTAATTTAGTTCAGAGGGAAAACAATTTTCAGTGGACCTCTTTGGTATGTATTTGATGCTATACTTGATTGAATAAATTTATGAGTAGATTTCAACATTGATATGCCAGTTGAATTGTCGCAACAAATATATACTGAAAGGCACGACCCACAGTTTGGTGATTTCTTGCTCAACTTGGCGTCTATATTTTGTCATTTGATATTGTCGATGTGACCTCCATCTTCTGACTTTATCCTACTATATTTTCCATAAGAGCAATTCCATTGTTCTAATTTAAATTTAATTTATATAAAATGGGGAAAGATCAGCGGGCGGTTGTTCTCCACGATTACCCTCATTCATCAAAATGACATATTTATTCTAGTACCCTAAGAGTCAATCCCTTGTTCAAATTTAAATATAATTTATATCAAAGGGGAATTTTCTTTCATTCGGTGGTGAGGGGGTTGCCCCACACTGGGATCTCCCTATTATCAAAATAAAATATAATTATCCAAGTATCTTGGCTAATGTAGTTTCAACATATATGGTTATGGGGTTTACCTCCAAAACCCTAGGAGAGTTTCGATAACAATCAGACAGACATACACTACAACATAGTTCTCAATGCGTCATTTTCATTTTTGACTTCAACTGGATTCAAAATTAATTGTTTTAATTCCGTGACGGAAAGTATTGACCCAAATATATTTCGTTAATATAGTTCACAATAAAGAGGAAAGAAAGAACAAAGAAAAAAAGAAAAAATTACAAAGAAAAAAATTACAAAATGAAATAAAATTAACGTGGATAGTCAGGCGGCGTAGGAATGAGTTCAATCGAAGCTGGAAACATACTTGCTTTGATTATATAAACAATTTTTTAAAAATCTCTAATGACTTTTATGCCCTGTTTTTCAAAGAAAATTTTTTTTCAAATTATTATCCTTAAATGTCCATTTTAAATCATTTATTCCGTACAGTATATGTGTTTTTAGCGGAATGTATCAATCACCAAAGGGAAAATTGCATTAAACCCAACTTAATGTCTGCGTGAATCAAAGAAAGTGGAAGTACAACATAGTTCTTCGTCAACTGGAGGGTTAGTGTAAGGAATGTGACTGGGGTAGTGTTGGGGAAATATGATATCAATGAGGAGTACTGATCGTAAAGGTAAAATAAATTAAAGTAAATATTCACAGATAGAGAGATACATAAGCACCCTAACGTATAGGAATATATACAAACACACACTCGAGATAGATACACACGTTATTTTAAAAGACAAAACAAACATATCGGGCTAGTACATTCAACAAACCCTAAACGTTAAAACCAAGATGTGTTTTCTCTTTTAATTTCATGCACAGATATTTTGAAAAATTTTATATTTTATTATGAGTAAAGGGATCAATTTAACTTCTAAGTTATACCAATAGTATATTTTGTTAAAGATAGTAATGAACCTGACAAACATTGATGACCTAGATTCGAACCTGATATATATATATATATACATATATATATATATATATATATATATATATATATATATATATATATATATATATATATATATATATATATATTTCAAGAGCTACACAAAGAAAACGGAAGACATGCCAAGAGCTATTGATCTCAGATATTCTGAACTACCATATCTTTCTCTTCAACCGTATTAGAATTAATCGAGCGTGTCAATGTCATTGTCTGTATATTAAGAGAAATATGAA
>OZ038486.1:52902755-52905255 GCA_964036315.1 Acanthosepion esculentum
AGAGCCTTTAACTTACTGGTGACCCGTGGCAATCTGTAAAAAATATATCAGTAATTAGAATATTTTATATTTGTATGTACAATATGCGGAAGAATCCTCCAGTTGTATAATAAAACTTTGCAATTTATTCAAGTCATGTAGATAATTGCGCTGATGTAAACTGAAGGTTGAGGGATATATTTAATTTATAAATATGAGTGTATCCTGTAAATGTTATCACAATTCTTGAGTTCATAATAATTTTATTGTGAAAATATTTATTTACATAATGTCTACCTGTTTATTCTCACTCACTCTTTATGTAGGGATTTAAAATTTTATTCGCGTCGCTGTCTAAATAGATAAGTAAAGAGAAAGGTGCCAAGATAATATAGAAACGATATGCGGAAAGCGTGCGAAAGAAAAGTGAAAAATCAAATAAAAATCAAAGCAAAATGGAAATGTGGCAATAAAAGAAGAGAAATTGCAAAGTAGAATCATGCCCTCTGTTCTAAAGAATGATTTGGTGATAGATAGATAGATAGATAGATAGATAGATAGATAGATAGATAGATAGATAGTATGAGTGAGAGGTTGATATGAACTTATTTAAACAGAGATAAATATGAAATGATTGAAATAGGTATTAAATGACTAAAATAGATTGATATGAAATGAATTAGATAGATATGAATAAAGAAATAGATAGATAGATAAATAGATATGAATAATGAAATAGATAGATCGATAGATAGATAGATAGATAGATAGATAGTAGGAGTGAGAAGGAGATATGAACTTACTTAAACAGAGATAAATATGAAATGAGTACAATAGATAGATAGATAGATAGATAGATAGATAGATAGATAGATAGATAGATAGATAGATAGATAGATAGATAGATATGAGTGAGAGGATAATATGAACTTGCTTAAACAGAGATAAATATGAAATGAGATAGATAGATAGATAGATAGATAGATAGATAGATAGATAGATAGGAGTGAGAAGGATATATGAACTTACTTAAACAGAGATAAATATGAAATGAGTACAATAGATAGATAGATAGATAGATAGATAGATAGATAGATAGATAGATAGATAGATATGAGTGAGAGGATAATATGAACTTGCTTAAACAGAGATAAATATGAAATGAGATAGATAGATAGATAGATAGATAGATAGATAGATAGATAGACAGATAGGAGTGAGAAGGATATATGAACTTACTTAAACAGAGATAAATATGAAATGAGTACAATAGATAGATAGAAAGATAGATAGATAGATAGATAGATAGATAGATAGATAGATATGAGTGAGAGGATAATATGAACTTGCTTAAACAGAGATAAATATGAAATGAGATAGATAGATAGATAGATAGATAGATAGATAGATAGATAGATATGTGTGAGAGGATAATATGAACTTGCTTAAACAGAGATAAATATGAAATGAGATAGATAGATAGATAGATAGATAGATAGATAGATAGATAGATAGATAGATAGATAGATATGGAAATTTGAGGTTCAGAAAGAGATGTTACATATCGAAGAATGAATTTCAAAAAGCGAGAAATGACGGGAACAAATAAGGAAAAGATGCTCAGAGATATACTGTACATTCAGGACATGGAATAGAACTAAAGTTTAACCGGAGAGCAAGAAGATTTGTGAGCAGGGAGAGTTATAGAGAGGAACGTGCAAGGCAGGAGTGCAGAATCGGGAAGAAGATTGGCAAGGAAAGCAAGGATAAGACAAAGCTTGCTAAACAAAGGCAAGGAATGTCTTCGAAATCAAGATCGAACGAAATGTGGAACAGGGGTCGGCGGGAGAAATTCGAAAAGCAGAAGACATGAGGACAAGCTGACATATAGAAATACGGTGAACAAGGGGTGGAAGATGAAGAATGATGGGGGTGAATGGGAGGTTGTAGGAATCCTGATTTGTCAGGAAAGAAGGGAAAGACGGCTATGGAAAAATAAGGAAAGGGGCGTCTTAGCAGGTCGTGCAGAATTAGATGAGTTGAGGGTTGGTTGTAGGGATGCAAAGAGGAAATGGTGTGGGCATGCGCAGAGTCCCTTCGCATATCTTATTTCCGTTCTCCTCATATACATCTCTTTAACTGATGCTTTTCATCTTCTTTCTTTTGCTCCCTTAAAGAACAGTATATCTCTTTCGCGCTCCTTCTACCACAGTGAGTTCCTTACTTAGTCTCTCTTGATTGAATGCCTTGTCTGGGATTGTGTGCCTTTTTTCACTCTCTCTTTCTCTCTCTCTCTCTCTTTCTCGATATATATATATATATATATATATATATTATATATATATATATATGTGTGTGTGTGTGTGTGTGTGTGTGTGTGTAACTTGATTTTCTCTTTCTCTTAACCACTGTCTATCGTTATATCATATATTGGCTATCACTTATTGGTTCTCTTTTCCCGTCTACCCATTTATACAGGGTTTATTTTTCGTTCTCATGTTCACTGTTAGGAAGGTACATA
>OZ038486.1:52912755-52980255 GCA_964036315.1 Acanthosepion esculentum
TCCCAGTATTCAAATTCTCCTTATTAAATGCTAAAAAAGCTTTTAATTTTTGATGTTTCTTTCTTATTAAATTTTTTTGAGTCTCTATTCAAATAAGTTGTGCCTAACTACGCAAAAGGTGTATTTTTCTTTATTTTCATTAGAATTAAACTGTGTGTGTGTGTGTGTGTGTGTGTGTGAAATATAATTGAAACTCATCTATTTTATTACTTAAAGAAAAAGGATAAAGTAAATTTAACATATATTTCATTCTTGGTGTAGGCTCCTTTTGCTTTTATAACCGCCTTTACGCAATTTCGCATATTGGAAACCAACTTAGCACAAGTAACTGGCTCGATTTTCTCCCATTTTTCTTGAAGTTTGGTTTCTAATTCGCGTTTTGAAGAATATTTGTGCACCCTCACTCTTGTCCTTAATCATGACCACAGCTGTTCAATGGGATTCGGGTCAGGGGATTGAGGAGGTCACATAATTACCCTCACTTCTTTCTTTTCAAACCAACCCTTTGAAATTCTGGATGTGTGGCATGGAGCGTTGTCTTGTTGGAAGATTACTCCATCTGGTATGTTATTGTTGAAAATTTTCTCTAATGAAGCTTGTTAACATTGGTCTTACATGCTTGTGTAAGTGTTGAAATTCATTCTAACCTCACCTGTGAATAGCATTCCCGGAAGACGACATGCGGCCCCAAACCCGTACGCTTCCACCTACAAATTTTACAGCTGAAGCAATACATTCTTCCCCAACTCCTCGACGAACACAAACAACTCCAGAGGTTCCAAGAATGTGATAAAAATGTTACGGATAATTTACTATTAAATAAAAATACAGTATTAATAAACGTAATAAAATCAATTATGAACAATAAATTAATTTCAATTAACAAAGGAACTTACTTCAAAATTAGTATTATGTACACTATTTACATTATTCGGATTATTGTCCTCATCGTTGTTGCCATATTTATCACAACGTTTCGGCCGTTGGACGCTCCAGCCCTCTTCAGGTGGTTGTAATGTCGAACTGAACCCTTTATTTCGCTCGTTAGGCTAGACTGTTCTAGTTCCACAGGCCATGTCTAATGTATGTCAGTTATCAGTTATCTCCTGTTAATTCACCTCTCCAAGTTCTCCACTGCTTTAACCATGTATTGAACTCACACCGTCACTGGATCTAACCAACACATTTATCCACTGTGTCATGTGTCCTAAAGGACATTTGTGTATGAATTTCTGGGAGTTATAAATTTATTAACCAAAGATGCCCCCATTCTATCCAACAATATGGTGGGCTTGGAAGTGGTGAAAATGTAAACAGTATATATATATATATATATATATATATATATATATATATATATATATATATATATATATATAAGTTTGGGATTGGTATATACGGAGTGAATTCCAATAACCAACAATTACTATTCTTTAAAGAGTGCTCAATACAGAGTAGAGCAGATATAATTATTTATTTGAATATTACAACATAAATATGTTATAAAATCACGACAAAAATAGCCATTTTGTTTCAACACTTCTGGTGTCTTATCAAGTGATGATGTAGAATATAGAATAAATGGTTTTAACAGTTTCAAATTAATTAACGATCCTTAGCTAGGAGTAAACGCTGTTACATAAGCTAGAATGACCAATCAAAATACAAGTATAGGGTAATTCGAAAAATTTGACAACTAAGCAAGGTTATCATAGATATTAAAAGATTTATAAAATTTGAAATTAAAATTAAAAGTAAAAAATTAAAAATTACCTATTTAGAAATCTAAATCAAATCTCCATTAAGTTTTAAATTGTAGAATTACCGAGGAGAAAAAATATAAAAATAAAAATAAAAGATATATATGCTATTTAATTTATATTTTCATTGAAATTATGTTAAAAGGGATGTTCAGAACCCCAGACAGAAATGTATACACTTTTAGTTTCATTTCAACATGTTAGTCGTCTCTCACGCGAAATCATTCGAACATACGCAGGTTATAATACATAAGCGCTCAGACGTATTTAGATATATACACACACATAAAATACGGTGACGAGACACGACCCTTGATAATATATATATATATATATATATATATATATATATATATATATATATATCTATATATCTACACCACATACAACCACACGTACGCAAATGCACTTTCCTTACACATAGACATCAATACACACAGGCACATACATCCACATTCATTATGACCTAGACGGTCAGATGTCATAGCTGATATATATATATATATATATATATATATATATATATATATATATATATATATATATATATATCAGGGGCTATTGTGTGTGTGTGTATTATCTTTTCGCAAGAATTTTTATAAGCCTCGAATACGTTGTTGTAATGACCAAATGATAAGTGCGGATAAACTGGCGAAATGCCGAGTTTGTAGTCTCTTTTGATTCGTGTTGTAACCACCATTGTATCCATTATCAAGAGTTTTATTTCTATCACTCGGTTTTAGTATTTGCTTTCTTTTTCAAGAACCTTTACAGAAACTTTTTTGCTCTTGATAGGCTAATGTATATCAGTACGAAAACTTTTTTTTCTGTCTTTGATAATATTGTCTGAGCGATTTGATTACATTGTTAGATCTGTGTTGATAAAAAAAAACCCTAACTGATGTTAACTCCCCCTACTGCTCCCTTAGCTAATGATTCAGCATAATGTGCATACAAGTTTTCAGCTGTGTTTATCTCCAAGTTTTGACGGCTAATTCTAATGTATATATTGATCTACCCTGTCATGACCTTGCTTTTCTTTTACTCATTGCGTACCATTATAGAGCATCTTGAGATAAGGTGATCAATAGTTTCAATGTATTGTTCGCATAACGTACATTTTGGGTGCGTAGTCTTATGCAATATATTATTTTGATAGTTGCGATTAAACAAGAACAGCCCTTCCGTCTTACCTGTATGACATGACCTCGTTAGCCACTTAACATCAGCAATTTTCTTCCGAGGTGGAACTAGCTATACAAAGGATTTTGACTCCAACTTACTTCTATTTGGGTAGGGCCTAGAATTTTTGCTTCTTGTTTCAGATTTCGTGCTGTTTTTTTGCGACAGTTGTATCTACTTCACCTTTATTTTCGACATTTAACCGGAAGTATCTTACATATTTATAGCCTCCTTTTAATATGGAAATTCTTACTTTTTTCATGCGCAATTCTAGCATCCAATCGCGTATAGCTGCAAGATGCGTATAAAATACCACTGTTGAAATTTTATACGACAATGCGAGTATAAACATGCTCCAACCGCCACTGTTCTTACTCTATCTAATTTCTAACTGACACATGTAGAAAACAAATTCTTCAATAAATCCACCAAGCAACCACGAAATACTTACGTTATATCGAATATAACTTCATATGTCATAGATGAAATAAATAAAACAACTAAATAAGCCATTGAGAATAACGTCATTCGACACTTTACGTAAGATTTTAATAACCATAAAAAACAAAATAGCATTTTCCCGACATTTTAGTCAATATCAGTCATCGTAACTTTAACGCCCACGAAAAATTTAATTCCGGTCGAGCACTCTTGGGAGATAGCAGGAATTTATAAACAATGACTACTATGACGAATATTGCAAATCTCTTCCATGAGATCCTTCTCTGTCATTGGCATGGTTATACGAAGAATAAGTACATAAAAATTATCCTTCCTCTCAAACGGGCGCTGATAGCCAAATCAGTCGGGTTTCGATCCTTGCTTGAGACAATCGGATATCCAACCACACTGATGAGCTGTGATACAGCGAAACAGTCTCCCTGTGGATGACAATACATCTCTTTATGTATAAAAATAACACTAGCGGCAACTCGTATCTACTCAACTACAAAAGTGATTTTCCTGCCAGATACAAAATAGCTATTATATAAAACATGATTTGCCAGAACATAATAATCTCTTCTTAGGAAATATTATTCTATAAGGAAGTACGCAACATCAGTCAACGTGTAATGAACAATAAACTCCCTAACCACGTCGGCGACGAACAAACAAAATTAGGCGGCTTAACGTAGTTTAGAGAAAAATAACTTAAGGAACCTATCTGATGCAAACAAAAATAAACACGGCATTAAGTTATTCTATCGTAACAGGATGAAACCTAATTATAAATAAGATGAAAAAGCAATTAGAAACATAATTCGCGGGTACATACCACTCAATGATCCTAACAAACAGCTAAGATTTATAAACTACCATAAAAAAAGTTTAAACATCTAATCTAATTATTACAAACAAGACGTGTAATACCCGCTGTGTAAAAATGTTGTGACCAAGTAATTGGTTAAGAAATAACGAAACTAGATGTTGCAGATAAATAGTGTATTGAACAGTAAATACAGCAGAGTTGTATTACGCAACTTGGGAGTGTGTATCGGTTGACCAGCGTTCTGTATATATCACTGCTCCCCCGAGGCTTACTTTTCCTACTAACTTTATAGAAAGTGAAAGAGTCCACAATAGACTCATTAGAGGGAGGTCACCAAAACAGAAATAATGGAGTTTTTAAATTATCATGCCATTTTCGAGATTGCATCTACAACATTAAGAAATAAAAAACAGCATTAAATTGTTACTTCAGAGACACGTGCACAGCACAACACGATCTGCGTTGTCATCAATGTGGAATCTATGAGCCGTGTTCAAATTCCGTGTTTTTTGCGTTCATTTTCACCCGAATGCTAAGAACAATATATAAATCTTTCTCCTTTCTCTTCACCTACAAGCTAGTGTTTAAAAGCATGATATACAGTAAGTGCTTTCTAATATTGATTGACAACAAGTGTAGGAGAAGGACAATACAGAATTCAAAACCGGTTGTACGTGGAGTTAGAAACGCTACTATGCCAAAATCTACTTTCGGCAGAAACAACACGTAACATGTCGAGGCTCGGGCTCTATACTGCACACGGAAGTTTACAGGTCGTACATACGTGGAGAACGCTAAATGTACGGGAGTGTTAAGTCAAGTTCAAATTCTAATAATAAAAATGATTGGCTTCAACTTAATGTGCTTGAATGTACCCGCCTATCAGAGCAATTCACATTAAAATTTAACTACTGAATCCTGCTCATTGGTTACACAATACTTTACAATACGTTGTAAATTTTAGAATGCTGAGCAAAAACTGTTTGCACATGTCTTGCCCATTGAGGACAGGAACGTTCAGGATTCTCCACAGATTAATGTAACAAGGTAACTTATTTGTTATGGCAGTGTATTCTATATTTCTGTTTTTTGGCGGTAGCGAATGGAACAGAAAAATTTGATTGTGAAAATATATGTGGTTCAAAGGACTGCAGAATTTGACAGGCGACAAGATTTGTTATGTTTATGTTCACTTAAAGGCTTATTAGACGAATATGCAAGGTTGCTATTTTAAGGTAAATTGCCTTAGAGGTTGGCGATATTTAAAGTCTGGATAAGTTAAAAACAATACAGAGGAAATAACAGTTTTTGACCCCTCTTGTGATCAAAGGTTGGGTGAGAAAACGCCTGGGTAGATGGGTCCTTATTTAGAGAGCATTTTGGTAAAACGGCAGAGAGTGCCAGCCATGAGACAGCGGATAGACAGCCGAGACATAGCGGAGAGACAGCGGAGATACAGCCTGAAGAATCGAGGAGGCATACATCGGAAATTGACAGATCAACACACATGCAATTCACACCCGCCTGAAATTAACTCGATGTTCGATTCTCTGGTAATAGTTTGAGAACGCACTTTGCTTCGAAGTCGCTACAACATCCAGATGTGTTAAGCTATATCAAACTTATGTAAATACTCTACATGTATTTACTCTTATTAGAACTATCATTTTCAACCAAGATCAGGCCTTCTCCTTCTTCCGACAAAAGCACAACTTTCTTTACTTCAGCCCAGTAGTCAAAGAAAATACCACGTCTAACTAAATCAAAGGGGAGGGCGACCCGCCTTTTCCTTGTTAGTAAGAAACACAACACTTACCAGCAACTCTAGACAGCATAACTGCCACTAAATAGGGAAATAGACCGGAAATATCTGGGTAGTGTTTTGACGGAAGACGTTAGGTGCGACGCTGAGACCCGAAGACGGATTGGGATTGACGAGGACGCATTCCAAAAGCTGAGCAGTGTACTGCGAGACAGGAGGATTTCTTTAATGACAATGAAAAGAGTGCTGAGATGCTACGTAACATACGTCCTCCTATACGGCAGCTAATGTTGGACGGTCTCCTCAAAGATGAGGAAGAAACTTGAAGCAGCGGAGATGTGGTTCTACAGAAGGATCCTATAGATACCATGGAGCGACCGTGTGAGCAACGTTGAGGTCTTGGAGAGGATGCAAACAAGGAGGAAGCTTTACTTAACATAAGGAAAAGGCAGATGAAATTTCTGGGACAAGTAATGAGAAAGATGTCCTGGAGAATCTGATACTTACAGGTCGAATAGAAGGAAAAGAGACATGGGAAAGCAACGCATGACATACCTGGCGGGCTTAAGCAAGTGGATTGCAGAACGTGGTCTGGAGGATTTGGCAGAGGCATGAAACATATTGAGAGCTACAAGGTATAGAGGGAAGTAGAGAGCCATGATCGCCTACGTCCTGAAACGACACGGCAAAAAAAAGCAAGAAGATATTCCTGTACATTGTATCTCTTAGCAATATCTGTCATTTTGGTGTCACTCTTAATGCCTGTGCCCGCCAACCATTTACACAAGCCTTTAGTTGGTATATTTGCTGCTCTCTTCTTTCCTTTTTGCTTTCAGTATGTCTTACAAGTGTCAAATTTTCCAAAGACTCTTTCTTCATTTTATGCTCTAGAAATTTCAATTGTATTTTGTTGATGCGAAGCATAAATGTGTGTTTTTGTTTCCATGTTCAATAGAACTTCGTCGTTGCTCACATGTTCAGCCCATTGCTCTTGAATCATGTTTCTTCTTCATCTGTGATAAAAACATTTTCCAGCATTCCCGGCCATATAGGAGGAAAAATAAATACATAACATTCTATTACTCAGTATTTACATTATTCGGACTATTGTCCTCATCTTTGTCGCCATATTTGTCACAACGTTTCGGCCGTTGTACGCTCCGGCCTTCTTCAGGTGGTTGGAATTTCGAACCGAACCCTTTATTTCGATCACTGGGGTAGACTGTTCTAGTTCCACGAGCCATGTTTGATGGATGTCAGTTATCAGTTATCTCCTGGTAATTTTCCCTCTGAAAGTTCTCCACTGCCTGAACCGGGTATTGAACTCACACTCTTTGGGTCTGTTACTGGATCTAACCAACGCCTTTATCCACCGTACCATGTGTACAACGGCCGAAACGTTGTGACAAATATGGCGACAAAGATGAGGACAATAGTCCGAATAATGTAAATACTGTACATAATACCTCATCTCAGAAATATAGACAGATTCTATTACTCTTTTCTTTGTTTCTGAAGGAAGTTTCCTGTTTTTTTAATACTTTGCTTACCTTTTGGAAGGTATTTTTATATAACATAATAAATGCCATGTAGGATCCAGAATTGAACCCAGACTAGGTCATGGAGAAGCGGATTTTGTCTTTGGAGTATATTATATTTACTTTTTAAAAAAATCTAGCCATTATCTGAAATGTAATTGTCTTTCTCGGTTGATAGGGCTTTAGCAAATATCTTTCCCCATAACATTAGGTGCATATTCATTTATATGAATATTGCACTGTATAATGTGACACTTCATTCATTACAATAGATTGTAGTAAAGCTCGGAAAAGCAAGTTCCGTCTCTTTGTTTTCATATTCCATTAAGGTGAAAGCATTCGATAAACATTTCCCGCTAATATTTGAAATAAACAGATTTGATGAAAATGAGTTCGAATGACCTAGTGTTTTACATTGCATTTATTGTTGGTTCATGATGTTTTGTAACGAGTACATCTGATTCTAATGGACATGAGAATTTTGAATTTTGGTAGAATTCCTAAATTACACGAACGTGTGTATTTGAGCATCTCAAAAAACTACAACATATACGAGTTGTGTTACAGTGAGAAAAGGGAGACATCCGGAAGAAGCGTGGCACGTGGAACTAGAACCACCTTACCCTGGTGGAAGAGATCAATGGTACAGTTGAAAATTCTAATCACCTGAAAACGCCGAAGCGTACAACGGCTGAGACGACAATAAATATGAGGACAACAGTCCGAACAATGTAAATACTTTAAATATGTATGTTTGTGTGCGTGTGTATATGTGTGTGCGTGCGTGTGTGTGTTTGTGTGTATGTGTGTGCGTGTATATGTGTTTGCGTGCGTGTGTGTGACCTGAACCTTGCGTTGAATCATACAAGAGAGTGTCGCCTCTCAGTGTTGACCTCAGTGTCCACTTTTATATCTACATATGCTGTATCTCTGATATTGAGCAATATTACCAATAGTGTCCTACTATTTTCCCCATAGCTTGGGGGAGAAGAGATCGCTTCTCACATTTCTCATGCGTATTACTATGTCTGTGAATGTAATGTATGCATCTGGAATTCAAACTCGGCTTTCTGATTCCTCAATCCGAGCCACAATACATTACTGCACCGCGTCTTCATCTAATAAATCCTAAAACTTTTTCCGACACCCATTTAGTCAAGCTCGCAAGTTAGGTTATGCTTTGTTGTCCTATTGCATCAATCTTTCCTGCGAGTATTAAATTGCAACTGCCACTTTCTAATGTAAACTATAAGTGTCCTTTTTGCTTCAGTTTTCTATAAAACGTCAGACTTTCTAACATGTTTGGGCCATGATATTATCAGCATCCTTCTGTAGAACCAAATTTATGATTCTTCTTCTGGTACATTCATCTGTGAGGAGATTGACCAGCATTCACTGCCATATAGGAGGACTTATATAACAGTTCAGCACTCTTATCATTGTCTATAGCGAGATTATTCTGTTCCTTTATACTTTGCTTAGGTTTTCGAAGGCAACTTTAGCTAACCATATGCGCCTTCGGAATTCAGTGTTGCAGTGTACGACCTTTGTTAAAACAAATTTCTATATATTTAAATTGTTATACTTGTTTGAATTTGGCATCTCCAATTTGTAATTTACGTAAAACTGACATATGAAGTAAGTGAATTTATGTATATCTCTGTACGCCCACTCGACATAATCTGGTACAAGGCCTAGTTTATAGGGGAGCTCTACCTGTACATGAAACAAGGAGTTAAAATTAGTCCAATCTTTAAATTCGGCAATTCCAGTTTGGAGATTCCTCAGGTGACAATGATCAACACTAGTTCTCAACCATGGTTGAGGTATTTCCTAAAGAGACGGTAGCCTGGGTCGAAACATATCGCTACGCGCACTAAAACGAAATTTTACACAAGGCCGAATTTAAACTGAAAATTTTAGTCTTTACCATAGACAAAATATATATTCGTCAAGATTTCTCATTGACAAGGCTTCAGGCCCCAAGGATTAAACTTAGCTATCTCATATGGAAGATGTGTAAACTATGCGGATGGCCACTGGATCTGAGCCCCAATGAGGACTGCGTAAGAACTAGACTTTTCTCGTTTATGTTTTACTGCATGTACATTTAAAATTTAGAGGTCCCTGCTTAATGAAGATAATTAATTAGCATATTCAACCTTAAAATTCAAATTTCAAAATATCTGTTTGTTTTTCATTTACAAGCTAGATTCTGAGATCGATATAAATAAGCAATTGTTAGATCGATTTCTAATACAATTATATTGTTTTGTTATTCTTGTAAAGTTAATTGGGGGGGGGGCTACCAGTAAAATTTGCGTTTCCATAATTCGCACTGTCCTTTAGAAAGTTGCAAATCATAGTTTTACTGCGATTCAACTTATCGCCCGCTGTGATAAAACATGATTATGGAAATCTAGAATTCGAGCACGCTCAACCCCGGTAATTTCTCTTGCTTTAGGCATGGTGACACATTTACGCAGTGATTTCTAATCTCTAACTCAACTACAAACATTGGAATCACCCTATATCTAACAATTACCCCTTGGTCTTATAATTTTCATCAAGTGTAAAATGCCTCATTTTATAAAAATGTCCATTTCTGAATAAATTGATCGGATTATAACTTTTTGTCTACATAACCTTTTAGATTATAGAATTATTAACCTTAAGTAAGAAAAAGTTTATAATGTATCCATGACAAAGTCTCTAATAAAAAAAAGTTTCAAGTGGTCTTAAATTTTTGATCAGGTGTGTACTTACATAGCTGAATATGCATTGTATTTTGATGGAATAATAAAAATCAAATGCCAACTATTTTACAATTGTTTATTAAGCTGGACAAGGAATTGCTACAGGATTCGGCTCTATGTAATAATGTTACTCTTCAATAATGACTTGCTCAAGCACACTTAAGTCTCCATGATATTGAGCGGTTTCGAGCTGTTCAACTGTCGATTATCTAACAGCATGATAGCAGGAAATAGAAAATACTGGTCCATCCCTGACATTTGAGTAATTATTAGGTAGCTAATGAGAAAAGCAAACGACTAAGAAAATGTCGTTTTCTGAACATAGACTGATAAGAGCTATACAAAGAACACAGCACTGTGTACGCAAATTTGAAGGAACCGACGTAAAATGTAAATATCTGTTGCTTGCTGAACTTCGCTCATGCAGCCCCTACCATAAAATCTAGTGGAGGTATTGTTGTAAAGTAATATATAGTGGTGGCTGATACTCAGGTAATTATTAATTCAAACTGAATATAAACAACGTTTTTATCTGCAATTTTATTTTTTATTATTTTTGTAGAATTCTTTTTAGAACGTTATTTCCAACTAGATCAAAATCGACAACTACATCGAGAATAGGGGTAGATACGTTCAATCATCGTCCGGTTCACACTCCTCTCCAGTCATTTGAACAGCAGCGTGTCCGTTTTTTTCCTGTTTAGGATTTGGTTTCCGCTTCTTTCTAAAGTTTTCTCATTCTCTTTCATTCCCAGTAGACACTTGCGTCTTCGTGGCATTATCGCCTTGCTTTGGGTTAATTGATCCAATTTTAATGTACCTTCAAAATTGTCCATGATTTTTAGAATTGATCCATCAATTTCAGAAAGCTGCAAAAGTCTCTGAGATAATTTGTCTTTACCAATATATTCCCCAAAACAAAAGTAATTTGGAATATTTGCAACTTCACAAAATGTTTGCAACGTGTCCCTCTTTATGTCTTCACTAGCGTTGTCCATCGTAATCTCTTCACTGGCGTTGTCCATCTTCATGCTTTCAATACCGTTTGCCTTCTACATATCTAGCTTGTTCTATTTACATTTTTATTATGATTGAAAGGTTAAAGCCTATACTGACATATGTAGAAACGTGGGCAAAAGTATGCTTTCTTTTCACTAAAAAATCCAACATTAGGTCGTGTGATATATCGTTTCATTTTAAGTATAACATAACATAACACAATATTTCAGATTTTACGTTTCCAATTAATAGTGACAACAATAAAAAAATATATATACATACGCTGTTTTCCTTCTCACAAGGAAATACCATTTCCTCTCATTCGCGTAGAAAGTAAATAACAAACCCAAAATCACTGTTTTCATTAGATTCATTAAGTTGTTTAATATACGCTATAAGACTCATCATATGTGTTAGCCTCTCGGATATCATTTTCCTTCAGCTGAGAAAATAAAAATAAAAAAAATACATCTAATAGAGCAAATACAACGGCCCTTATCCCAGGACAGAAATTGCAGGTCCCTTTAGAGTTTAAGCCTATACATTTTATCTAAAAGCTATTTAGCACCCCTTTCCCCGTATCCTCAGCATTCAAAGTTTCTATTTACAGCTGTTACAGTAACACTGAGATATACAGAATTACATATTCCATTTAATAAAGAAATTTACTAGGTGTGCATCATGTTAGTGGGAAGATTTTAATTTTAAGTTTGTAGGATTATGAAACCAAGGGGACTGTAGAGTCACATTCATAAATGTGGAAATACTTTCAATCGCAGACCGTCTTAGCATACTGACTTATCGACATGAAGGTATTTTGTAATTGCGCCCCAGTTGAAAGATTATTGGCTGCTTTTATATAAATCTGCAACCATAATTGGCTTTGAGGCATGTGCCTCTTATATCTTGTTCAGGCTTGATGTTTTCAGGCGTATATTATACTCTGTATATAAATATACTTCACTACATTGCCGTTCGTCGAAAAAGCTACTAAAGTACAAGGATCTTGAATTAGAAATCTTAAAACTTTTTATACTTGGAGTAATTTCATTTGTGCTTGTCGGCCTGGTTTTGATTGGAAAAGTGTTGATTGATTTATTAAAGGGGATCTTTAGCAGCACATGCCTTAAATAAATACAAAAACATTGATCTCAAAATCTCAGCTCACAACCTAACAAGAGATTAAACTATGCCATGTAAAATGTGCAAGCTTTCATCGATTGTTTTTTCTTACACAATTGTGCTGTGGAAAACGTCATGATGCCATTTCTCAACGTTGGTCTCTGGATTGGACCCGGCAGGAAATGAATATACATAAAAAATTAAAGGATATGTCGATAATAATAATAATAATAATAATAATAATAATAATAATAATAATAATCTGTGATAAATATCCAGAAACGATTGATCATCTTGTATCAGGTTGCACGTTACTGGCACCCACTGAATATAAATACCGGCCTGACAGAGTGGGCCAATATCTGCACTGGAAAACTTGCAACTTCTACGGGATGGAAACTGGTATGAACACCACCCAGACCTGGTTACGGAGATAGAACCTGTTACAATTCTATGGGACTACACAATACACACTGACAGAACAATCAAAGCCAACCGCCCAGACATTGTTATTAAAAATAACAAACAAAAACAATGCTTCCTTATTGATATGGCAGTCCCTGCAGCCTGCAATATATCTTTGAAGATATTCGAAAAGCCCTCAAAATACAAGGACCTTGAAATAGAAATCTCAAAAATGTGGCACATGGGAACATCAACAATCCCTGTTGTAGTTGGAGCCTTAGGATTGGTTGGAAAAGATTCCAGTAGACTAATTGAAGAGATACCTGGAAGTCCATGCCTCAAAGTGATACGAAAAATTATTTTGACAAGTACAGCCCACACTTTACGAAGGGCTTTATCTATGTAATATATATATATATATATATATATTTTTTGGCAGTGGAAAGTGTCATGATACCATTTCTAACCTTAGGTCCCTGGGCCGGACCCGGAAAGAAATGTGTAAACGGCAGATATCAAAAGAAATAAAAACAATAATAATACTAATAAGGAATAAACAAATGCAGTTAATATCATAAATAATGCTGCTGAAACATAAGCGTTAAACTACTGTTAAAACCCTAGTTAACACAAGGCTCTTCACAGACGATATTCATCCAAATTATGCCGATGTAGGTATATACAATACAGCGTGTGAAGCGTCCAAAGGTAGAAATATAAACGTTTTGAGACTGTTAATCACTGATTATCAAGCTGTCCAATACTTGCACCAAAAGTATACAAAGATCAACCTCATAAGATTGGGCAAAATCTATATTGCCATTCATGTCAATATTATGTGTTTGATCATCATACTGCACCATTCGTGGAAGGCAATAAAGTCACTATTCTTTGATGCTTTATCCTACCAAAAGTAGCTTATGTGGCAAGCGGTCATCTTGACTGGAAAACATTTGGAGAACACTCATTATTTTATCGTGCTTGTGCAAAAGAACAAACATGAATGCATCTTGATATTCATTGCGGAATTAAGTGATGCAAAGATCATTATGAGCGAGTAACTGAAATGCGAATAAAGAAATTATGTTCACTATTTACATTATTCAGACTATTGTCCTCATCTTTGTCGCCTTATTCATTACAACGTTTCGGCCGTTGTACGCTCCGGAATTCTTCAGGTGGTTGTAATGTCGAACTGAACCCTTTATTACGCTCGCTGGGGTAGACTGTTTTACTTCCCCGTGCCATGTCTAATGGATGTCAGTTATCAGTTATCTCCTGTTAATCCACCGTGCCATATGTCCTTAAAGACACATGGCACATTGGATAAAGGCGCTGGTTAGATCTAGTGACAGGACCCAAAGTGTTGTGAGTGCAATACCTTGTTAAGACAGTGGAGAACTTGGAAAAGGGAATTAGCAGGAGATTACTGATAACTGACATCCATTAGACATGGCACGTGGAACTAGAATAATCTACCCCAGCGAGCGAAATAAAGGGTTCAGTTCAACATTCCAACCACCTGAAGAAGGCCGGAGCGTACAGCGCCTGAAACGTTGTGATAAATATGGCAACAAAGATGAGGACAATAGTCCGAATAACGTAAATAATGTACATAATACCTCATCTCTGAAATATAGAAAAAACAATAATAATAATAATAATTGCTCAGAACCACTCATACTCCGAGAAAAACGTGCGTTATTAAGTTGCTTATATGAGCTGAGATATAGCTATGATCACCCAAACATCTACGAAACACCGAGGATACCAAATAATCATAATAATATTAATTAACTGAATCCATATAAATTCTACGGTTGACAGGTTAACACCTCATATTTTGCCTTTACTTTTTAAGCTGGATATATTTTAAGAGTTCATTAAATATACATACTGTTATAAACAGCATATCACGTTATAGCAATTTTTCAAATAGGCTTTTATGACATAATCATGCAGAGAAGTCAATCGTCGTCTTTTTTTCTAAATTCTGTTATTTATTGCCTTTTCTCTTCGCTGATGACCTTTCATAAACTCCAAGTAACAGCATATGTCTTAGAGGCATTATTGCCTTTTTTTGGGTTGAAATTATTATTTTTTATTTTACTAATGTTCATCCAATACAAGGCCAAAGAACCACTCAGGCTTGAAGTTAACAGTGTGGATTAACGAACAAACATAGAAATGAAGTATCCTTTGGGAAACACAATCTTCATGAGGAATTATAAAACTCTACTCATGTTCGAAAATCCGGGGAGATGTGTTAACCGGATAATAGGCGAACTTATCTGCTCCTCTTGGTGGTGGAGAGGAAACAATAATTAGTGAACAAAATGTCAGAGTTCAGGCGCAGAAGTTAGGAGTACAGAGCTGAAGCAAAGTTTAGGAGGAACCCGAAACCCAATGCTAAACAGGAAACAAGGTGTGTGAACACGCCGATAGGCGAAACTCTTTCCTCCTATTATAAAAACTATGATTAAATAAGAAAAGAGCTTGGCACATGAAACTTCGAAAATGTTTGCTATTTTTTATTACTGAAAATATTCATTTCGGGCTGACATATTTCATATGACTATACCATTTCAATAATGCACCGTTGAACGCACGATGGCGTTATCGCTTCATCTGTCTTGCTTTTTGTTATTTATTTATTTCTATAATAACATATTTATGGCTTCAACACAAACAGAATGCGGGTTGCCGGAAGTTGAAAAAAGGACAGCCATTTACTCTGTACGTTAGTGATATACGAAGAATTCGGGAACTGTAGACAATCAAGGCAGATTTGTAGGCAGAGCCCAGGCAAATTAGGACAGGGCATATCGTACTTGATAACTAAGTAACAGATAAACAAATAATAATAATAATAATAATAATAATTATTATTATTATGTCAAGTATGACATCACCAGGAAAAAAGAGTACCTGACACTGAACACAAAAGCATGTGAAAACATCAAAATCAAAAATAGATTAAACGTTAACATCGAAAGGATAAATGCCAACAACTCAGTGGAGACACATGCAGAGGAAAAAATAGAAAACTGTAGTAATAATCCAGCTAAGTTCCACAAACAAATAGAGAAAGATAACGCCAAATATGAGAGAGAAACAGTGATGACAAAAACATCCGATATAAATTTGTAGATTATAAAAGAAATGTTTTTCGAGGAAAAGGTAACAATTCTAAAAGTAGGAAAAAACCGTCAAGTGAAGGAAACCATCAACCTCGCTAAAAAATGCTATTAGGAAGAGAGTAAATGAAAATACTGATGAACCTGACATAATTTGACCATCTTATATAGGCGGCATTGGCAACGATTGCAGAAAGGAGAGGTGAAAAGTTAAAACACAACGGAAACCTAAAAGAAAAATGCCTGTCTGGAAAGAGAAAAGAGAAACGACAATAAATAAACCATGTGGACAATTATCACTACTAAGTGAAGTAGACAAACACTCCAAGGTGAAAGAAAGAAAAAGCAGACAACTGAAACGAAGTCGACACATAAAGAATAAGACTGGCACATAAAAAGTTAAAGAGAAGCTGAAACAAAAAATTCAAGCGTAAGCACAAAGAATAAGGCGTTATGAAAAAAGAAACAGATTCTTCAAAGATGCCAAGGAAATATATCGTGTCCTGGGAAAAAAATAAAATCGAGATAAATGACCCACCAGGAATCCAGGAAGTCGAGGAGTTCTGGAGTAAGATGTGGGAAAACTGAAAAGTGCATAATGAAAGATCTACATGGATCAAACAAAAACACGAACAGCACACACATATAAAGTGCCAAAATATATCGGATATTAATATTACTCGAACAACCGTTGCGTTCTGCAAAACTCCAAACTGGATTTTAAAAGATCCTATCTAGCACCCACCAAGACCTCGCACGGGCATACAATGATATAATCATAAACCCAGAAAAATGCCCCAAATCTGCAAATGGCTCACGTAGAGAGTAACATCTACTCCCAGAAACAGAAGAGACGCAGAACGCAAAGAACTATAGGAACATCACCAGGCTACCAAAAATGTGTAAGATCCTCATAAGATCCGATGGGTTATAAAAAAAGTTTTGCGTGCAAGGACAAACTAATTATCAATAAAACAATATCGTATGAGGTGAAAAAAGGAAAATAATAAACTATAGAAAGGCATTCGACAGTGCGCCATTCTCATGGTTAGAGAAGAGCCTAAATTATACCCAACGGTCAAATTCATAACTGAGAGCATGAAAAACGGGAAAAACTACACTATACGTAAAACATACAAACAAATCTTTAACATCGAGACAGAGCAACTTCAAAAGCAGTATCTTCCGAGGAGATTCATTGTCAACACTACACGTTTGCGTTGCATTGGCGCCACTCAGCTGCCTACTGAACAATAGTAACTACGAATAAAAGTTACAGAATGACAAACCAAATCCCCGAGTTTATACTAATGAAATTAAAATGTTTTGCAAGTATGACAACCAGCAGAAAAGCCTACTCACCAATGTCAAAACCTCCAACGAAGACATTAAGTCCGGAATCGACAAATGTACCAAAGCCACCTTCATGGGCGGTAAACTAACGAAAACTGCAGATTTAGACCTTGATATTAACAAGAAGATAAAAGAACTAGACCAAGATATTACATACCAATACTTAGGAATTAATGAAAGAGACGAATACAACATTCAGTTATGAAGCAAAAGATCCTAAAAATATATTAGAGCAGCGTGCGTTTGATGCTTGAAAGCGAACTTAATGAAGCCAATAAAATGATGGCTATCGACACCTTAGCTATACACGTATTAACATACAGCTTCAACATTATTAAATGGAAGTTGAATGAAAGTAAAAAAAAGATTGGATGCCAAGACCAAAAAAAGCTTACCCAGATGAGGATGCACCACACGAACTCAGATACTGATAAACTATGCGTACCAAGAACTTTAGGAAGCCGAGGTCTGATTCAACTTGAACTAAATCTAAAATCTACAATCGGATTGGAAGCATACCTCACAAAACTAATGACCCTCTCCTACAAACAGTAAAAAAATGTAAAATCTACTCCATCAAACTGAATATATAATATATATACCTGAAACCCTACCAACAAATACACCTGAAACCCTACCTGCAAATACAAATCCAATACTATCTAAGATAACTGGGTAAAACAGAAAGTAAAAAAAACTTGGCTAAAAGTAATTACAAAAAACTGGAAGGACATGGCTTTGCATGGCAAATACTTAAAATGAACGAAAGAAGCATATGAGTGGCTGAGGAACACCAGATTGAAAGCTGACACAGAAGAGGCCTAATTACCGCAGCTCAGGACCAAAGCCTCTCAACCAAATCATATCACTGTCACATAATCAAATGTTTAATTAAGTTGAAATGCAGGCTCTACGGAAGATATGATGAAAATGTCGACCATGTTATCTTAGGATGTCCGGAACTAGCCAAAAATGAATATACTCTCATACATAACAAGGTAGCGACATACGTGCACTGTAAGATATGCAAGAAACACAAATTCGAAACCATTGAGAGATGGTATGAGAACCAACCAGGCACAGATGTAACTATCATCTGGGACATACCAATTCAAACCGACAGAGAAATAAAAGCCAATAGACATGATATTATCAACAACAAAAAACAAGAAGTGTATCATTACTGACATAACAGTACCATTTGAGAGAAACACCTCCATAAAAATTACCGAGAAATTGCCCAAACACAAGGACCTGGAGATCGAGATTAACAGGATGTGGGGAATTAAGCTTGAGACTGTACCAACAGTAATCGAGGCTCTGGACCACGTGAGAAAAGGAATGGGCAATTTTACTAAGAGTACCCCAGTTAACATCAATATAAAATTTTCCCAGAAGATCGCCCGACTAGGAACATCCCATATACTAAGAAAAGGGCTATCAATTAAAGAAATAGTTTGCTATTGGGCCTAAAGACCATAGTTTCGACCGGGGTCTACGGGAGATAAAACAGGAAACATAACATATGTAAATAATAATAATAATAAAAATATATATATATATATATATATATATATATATATATATATATATATATATTGTGACGTACCCACGATTTCATTAACCATATAGGTGTAAGGCTAAAAAGAACTCCCAAAGAAAAATCCCAAATTCTTTTCGAAAATTAGTTAGATATAAAAGAAATATAAATAAATAAATAATGCTTTCAACTTGTGCGTGAATATGTTCCATGATCCGCTATACCCTCCTCTTCTCTTCGCAAATTCTTTCCCTCTTTACCTACTCTTCCACCCACAATCCACGGGTCCGGGAACTTTGAACCGATCCGACGCTAAAATGACCTGGTTCCAAAATCTCACAGCTATCAGCTGAATTCCAGGCACCATCAGAATCTCCTGCTGCGATTCACGTGATCAGATCCTACTAAGCGTTGATTGAAATTTTGGCCATCACACAAACACTGCGTGATTTGTGCCCCATCCTCCTGCGTACCCGGTCAAGGACGAAGAGTACCCATGTGACTATCTTTGGGGACAGCAAAAATCTAAAAAAAGATTTTCAGTTTCCGTCTGACCAGTGGCAGATGAACGTCGCTGGGCAAAATCGTCCCGATTCCAAATGGACTGCCCACTGAAATGAAGAAGACAGCAAAGTCTGTCGACTACAGATGAAAGTGCTGCTAGGAAACTGAATCGACCAACGAAACGCCTGTACGAGATGCTGTGGACCCCCAACACTTCCGAAAGAAAAGGAACCCAGGAAAATTGCTGGCCGACCAAAATATTGTTTTAACATAAGAACTCTCGCTTCGGCGAATCAGAATTCTGTGTCGAAATATCAACTCGACTGACAGATAAGTTGATTCTCTTCGCTTGATCTTTTTTTATGTATATGTATGTATTCGCTTGCATCTTCTGTTCTTTCATGGTCCCCTTCCTCTGTTAAATGAATTTTCTTTTTTCTCTCTTTACCTGTTCATATATTTATGAATAAATTTTTTATTTTGAAATCCATCGTCTTGTGTCTGTTCTTCGTTGACTCCCTTGTGTCGTTTCCAATTCTGAGTGAAGGCCGATAAAGATCCCACGTTTTCCTTTTTTTTTAAACCCTTGGTTCATCTATTTGCTACAAGTTCGTAACAATATATATAAGCAATACCTGTTGTATTTGGAGCCCTCGGATTGTTTGGAAAAGTTTCCAGTAGATTCATTGAAGGGATTCCTGGAAGCCCATGCCTTAAAAAATACAAAAATATTTTCTCGTGAGTACAGCCCACACCTTACGAAGGGCTTTATCTATGTAAAATATATCTTTTTTGTTTTTTTTTAATTTGGTCTGTGGAAAATGTCATTATGCCATTTCTAAACTTAGGTCTCTGGGCGGGACCCGGAACGAAATGTGTACACACCAGAAATTAAAGAAAATAAAACAATAACAACAACAACAACAATAATAATAATAATAATAATCATTTTTTAGTTTTTCTTTTTTTTTTTACAAAAGATAATAAGTGGAAAATGACATGAAAACATTTCTGACCATAGGTCACTCACTGGAACACGGAAGGAAATATTTATACAACAGAAATCAAAGGAAATAATAATAATATGTTTAGTTATTCTTTTTTTTACAAAAATAATAAGTGGAAAATGTCATGCAGTCATTTCTGACTATATGTCACTGATTGGGACTCGAAAGGAAATGTGCATACAACAGATATCATGGGAAATAATAATAATAATAATAATAATAATATAATGTACCTCTGAGAAAAATTTTACTCGGCATCATCATAATTTTTTCTCCTAATTTTTCTTTTTTGAATCTAAATCCATCATCAATTTTTGTTGTATCGCGTGAGGAGAGACTATAAATGCCTGTTCATCCAATATTTCACATACGAAACACCGAGATAACACGAAAAAATCCTATTTAGCAAATTTCTTTCAACAACACTTTCGTTGCGTTAATAGAAAGCCGTTTTAAAACGATTTAAGCATAACTATATATTTATTACGAATTTTCCGAACGTTTAGAAATAGCAGAAGAACCAGCGGATTCTAATGGCTTCGCTTAGATATCGCAATTTCTTTCGATGCAATGTTTAATTCGCTGACGGGTCATCACGAATCTATTTCACATTATGAATAGAAAATCTTACCTTAAGCTATAACTCTTCGTTCTAATCCCTAAGAAGAAATAAACAAAAATATCTGTCATTACTGCTGTTCTCACCAATGAATTCGTTGCGATTGCTTTTCATATTTAAATTAGGACGCATTTTTCTAAAGCGCATTTAGGGAACTCTGAAAGAAGTTCGCTTTAATCACAGAATTTCTTTGTGATAAGCTTCGTGCTAAAACGTCGTTGTGAATCTTTATACATCAAGAAATACTAGAAAGGAGTTTTCTTTTGAATAAGAACAAGTCATAGCCAAACAAGATTGAATGGAATGTTACTTGCATTTCACTGAAAACTAATGGGTCTCCATGTTAGCCAGCTTCTTGCATGTAAACAAACTATATTCGTCAATGAAGTTGAACTCTGAATGAATCGAATAAGACAGGTGGAATTTACTGAAAATAATTTTAGAAAAGGTTTGAAAAAAAATGGTATTTCGACAATAACGGAGGAAAACTTTTAAAACATATTTTCCATCATCAATAATCTTGGTGCACATGTCACTTATACTCTCTCTTCATATAAAGGATATTGTTGGATAAATGACAAGTTAATCGGTGCGACAATATAGCGATTTTGTAACCAATGTAGGTTTGAATTATTATTATTATTATTATTATTATTAGGGATACATTCTTCAATAGGTGTATAGAATTCCTAACAAAAGTATTAAAGAATATATAGCTGCTTCTTAAGTCGTTTGCTCAGGTAGAAGAAGCCGTAAATATTTACATAATGGACGGTCATCTGGGCTGGTGAATGTCTGCGCCGAGGTAATAAAGCATTGAGGGCAAAGCGTCGCTGAAGGAGATATTGGGAAAGTTAGGTTGTGAAGACAAGACTATGGGTAGTCTTTGATGAATTTTATAAATGGCATAAAACTGCGTGTAAATGTTGTCAATAAGGTGTCTGAACTAAAAGACTGGTTAGGACCCAATTCGAGTGTGCCCAGTATACCCTGTTATTTACCCCATCGCTGGGAGTAGGTGAGAAAAGACCATTTTCTCTGGGGAAATGATGTGAAAATGAACTGAACTGAGTGGCCTGGAATTTGAATTCGACACGCTGATTCCACTTTCTATGGCGATAACCGTTGCATTACCAGAAATCTGCAATGTTATCGATTTCGACCGTCGTAAGTAGCTTCCCTGTAAATATTTTCAAGGCAATTATAGTGACCATCTCTCTTTGATGATGAGATTTCATGGATTTAGGCGCAGTACTAGATTGGCAGAATTGTATCATAATTTACTGTTGAAATAAAAAATAGAACCGTAAGTTATAATGCAGTTTTTCTTCTCGCGAAATTCTCGTCTATGGAAATTTATTCCGTCTTCCTTCTGTCAATTTCGATCTTAACAAAATTAAATGCAACGTTATTCGCCGTCTTCTGCCGCCTTGATTCCTGTTCATTTAATGCTCTTTCGTCTCATTCATTCATTTTCTTTGACTGTCACTGACCCCCTGCGTCAGTGGCTCTATCGCCTTGTTTGTGGTGAAACTACAATAACCAGGACTTTTTTTTCCATTCAATTGTATTTAATGAGTTTTTTTTTTTTCGTTCAGTTAAAAAGGCATACTCTGTAGAGTATGTGTCGTGGCCTTCAATCATATACAAATAAAGGGTGTTTCATTAAGACGGATCAAAGTCAGCAGTAAATAAATCAGTATTATTGGTAAAAATTTATTTATTTCTCTATTGGATCATCTTATTTATTCACGGCAATTATGTGTGAAAAATTATATCGCTCAAATATCTGCCAAGGCTTCGGAGGCAGACCTCCACTCCAGGGTAAACAATTTTGATGACGTCTCAGTAGTGTTGCTCGTCGATCTCACCAATATGCCTTATTATCTCATCCTTCAGCTGTTGAATTGTTGTTGACTTGTTGGCATAGACCTTACTTTTGAGATGGCCCCAAAGGAAGGAATCTCAAGGCCTCAAGTCGCACGATCGTGGTGGCCAAGTGACTTCGCTGTTTCAAGAGATGACGCGACCTGTGAACTTCTCATTGCATTTCTGTTTGAACGTCCATTTTTGTGATAGGCTTCAACAAATTTAACACGTTGTTTGATTGTTAATCTTTTCATGTTTGAAATTGTCAAAGACGTAAGTTGTTAAATCTGAAAGAAAAAAAAAATAGACGCTTAAAAATAATTCACATTTAAAATCGGTCCGAGAAATTGGGACACCCTATATAATCCAATGTGTCATATTTTTAAACGCCCGTTTATACGAGAGCTGTTGATTTTTCTTTTTCTTGTTATGCTTTTAAAGAAGATAGTTTAAGCTGAACTATCCTAATTTTATATGATGAGAAAAACAGGACAAACTGTTTTGGATAATCCGATGAAAAGGCTTCCAGTAAGACCAAATATACTTATACTCCTGGGTGTGATACACACAAAAACATTTCTACCCACACCTCAGCGCATGGCGTCCCATTGCACAAAGCATGATGAATATATTGCAAGAAATGTACTATTTATATAGAAAACTCGCAGACATTTCAGCGGGAGACCGTGCAACAGTTAAAACAATAACATACCTCGCTTAAATCGGCCAAGGTTATATTGAAGAACATAGCAGACTTTGTTAAACGTCTCTGGTTTATGGAAAGTAGTATAATTTTGACTCTTAAACTGCAGTAAAAATTTAAGAAAGATAAAATTAAAGAAAAAATAATTTAGAAAGCCTTGAAAAATCATTCAGATTGCATAATTATTCTTTGTTCATTTATAAAAATGCAAGGCATAAGATATTAGTGAAAACAAATAATAATTTCGCTCTCTCATGTAAAGTAATGGCTGGCCGCCCATATCCGAGTATGTCTGTCTACTCGAGAGGTGAGCTAATCAATATTTCAGACGTCACCCTTATGTTTGTTCAACACCCACAGAGTCCACCTGCGATTTAAAATGCCACAATGTTTAACGGACATTAGTTACAGTTTCTGGGCATTATTGGGTGTGTTCAAGGGCTATATTCTCAAACCCTCGGTCACGATGACTCTTGACTTCGTGTTACCACAACCGTCGACGTCTTCCAAATATTTCTCTCTAGCTAATTTCACTCACAATGTATGGTATAGTTTCCAGGCACTTTACAAAATGTACCACACTCCCCGACCGCCTCATATGCTAACAACACGAGGTCACCTTCCTGAAAAAATGATCATGTGAAGAATCGGACCCGGCTATCTTAGTCGGAAAGTGAACGTTCGAATCACCCGGGCACGCGTCCATATATGTATTAATAATGGAGCCGAATGAAATTTACAGCTTGTTGGAGGTAAAATATTAAACCATTAATACCTAACATAAAATCATTGACAAAATATACAAATAAAAACATATATCTACTATTAATTATAGGTTTCAACCTATAGACTATTAATATCCGCTGTTAAATCTTTCTTGCGGTGGGCGTTAATCGGTTACTATGGTTATTACACCTTAGCTGCACCAATCATGTGATGCGAACATCATTTAACACGGTGTGACCACAGGAGAAAATGTTGCTGGAGGAAGAGAGAGTCAGTCCTCTGAATAGATATTGTCTGTATCTTTTCCTCGGGGAAGGATTCGAAAGGGTATGCGAATTCCGGTCATATATCACAGACACGTTAAAAATGAGGGTGTCCGCAGATGATAGAGGAAAAAGATTGCTAGCGAATGATACGGACGATTGCCACCCAACAAAAGAAAAAAAATCTCCATACCAAGAATGATTCCTCTCAAACAAATCAGTCAAAAAATTGTATAGGATGTACGGCCATAGCACGTTGAAACTCGGTTATCGTACTAAAACCAAAGTTAAGCAACATTGAGGACGGTCAGTTCCTAAAGGGTAACGGCTTGGTAATACCAGATGCTGTAAGATTGGCTGTGTGGATGGCATAATAACGCCTTGAAATTTTAATTCGGAGAGCTAAGTTTCAATATCAGGTGGGTTCGTTATAATCACTTACAAATGCCCTTGGGCAAGGTATGAATCCACATTCCCTTCCCTAGTTATTAGTTAATTAGTTTAACGTGTACATCATTATTATCTCCAAAATTTCTAAGGATCTTAAAAATGTAATTTTAAACAATAAATTTAAATAAATATCATATGAATACAAAATAGATTAAAAAAAATACAGCACACATAACGAATTAATTGTTCACCTTAACAAGACTGGCCACCATTTTTGACAAAAAAGTGCCACACGAGTTAAAAGACGAAAATAGAGACAAAGTGCTTTAATTGCTAGTTCATCCACAGTAAATGTACTTCCAGGTTACTAAGTTTTCCCATTCTTGGCAGATCTATTATCACACTGTAGTATATTTAATAATAAATATGATGGAAACAAGAAGAAAAATAATTTAAATGAAACTGCTTAGGTTGTATATCCAAAACACATTATTAAAAAGAAAATAACCCAAAAGACATTATTAAACATAAATTAAAAAATTTCAAAAATATTTTCAAAATTTTAAATTACCATTGACTCTCGTTCATGCGCATGTGTAGCTGCCTCAACGTAAACAAACCTAGTCCAATGAAATACTATGAGACGAAACGAGTCACAGGAAAACTTTTTCCACTTTATCATATATGTTGAACTCTCCCGTCGTATTCGATGTACGATGGTCAAGCAGTTCAGTTCCTAGGAAACGACAGCCCAGACAACAGCACATATGATTAGATTATAGTGGTGAAGTTTTGGGGAAGATCCAACCACACTTTTTGAAGTGCCGAATATAGAGACCAGCTATGGGTTAATAGCAGGACAGACTCAGTTCTATAGCCTAAGAGAAGAAACAACTCTGAATTCAGAACCTGCGGTGGGTCGTTTGGGGACCTTGTGAAACGTAGTGCACCAAATATATATATATATATATATGTATGTATGTATGTATGTATGCATTCATGGAGACCTACCGGACACTGTTCGGAACATACTTGTCGACAACACTAATATAATAGCATGAGCCACATGCAAAAAAGGCTAAAAATAATGGAAGCCTTATTAATAAAAACAAACAAACCAACACTTAATAATATTAACTTTGAACATGGACATAATATCTTGACCGTGTTTTGAAACAAAAAAAATGAAACATTTTATAAAACATATATATAACAAACTATTTCTTATTCTAACAGTTGACATATAATCCTTGAAAATGGCTAAATGCATAGCCGAAAGCGCTCGTATAAAAAGAACATTCGGACAGTTTTTATATAATTTATCATCTGAAAAGAAAAACATTATTAGATCGCACGTGAAATTATATAAAAAGACTAAATAAAAACACCTTGTCAGACGTTTTAAATGAAATGTGCATGAAAGAAGGATTGCTGCCTAAATACACACACACATGATATATATATATATATATATATATATATATATATATATATATATATATATATATATATATTATTTATTAAAATATTATAACATAAATATGTTATAAAATCACAACAAAAATAGCCATTTTGTTTCAACACTTCTGGTGTCTTATCAAGTGATGATGTTGAATACATATATATATATATATATATATATATATATATATATATATATATATATAGAGAGAGAGAGAGAGAGATGCGAGTTATTGTGCGTGTGTGTATATAACCAGAAAGATGCAGTTGTAGTTTCTGGAGCATATTATGAGATTGTTTGCCTTAATTATTTGCCAGTTTAGCAGTGTCTATTTTGTCTCTAACAAAATTTTCTTGCATTATAATTTGTTTATCAACGCATCTGCTGCTATTCCGTTTCGCCTTCATATTTCTGTTTTACATTTTTAATCGTTGTTATAACGCTTCAAGAATAGGTGGCTGTTGGGGTTTATTCCTATTGCTAACAACAATAGATTATGTTTCTTACAGTTGATATTTAGTTCTGATTTTTTATTTCCTTTGTTATCTTATCTAGGTTTAATAATAATATTACATTCTTAAGATAATCGCCGATAAAAATAAATCCCGGTAGATTGTCTAGCAGTTTTAACTTTCTCCTGCTGCATAGGTTAAATACATCTGGAGAGAAGATGCATCTTTGTCTTGAGCTTCTTTCTATTTTTCTGCACTTGCTGAATTCTTTTTCTACACATACACAGAACCTATGATCCAGTAAATCTTCCAAATGTATAGTGTTGAATATAGAGAGGGAGTGAATACAACAAGAAGAATTCAGTGAGTAGAAAGAGCAATAAAAGTACAGAATTCAGGAAAGTAAAAGACGATGATTGACGTTGCTTTTTAAAATCTTTGAAGAACATAATTAGCAGGGAATCAAGAAACTGGAATAAAGTTCCACAAGTGAGAAATGTGGTAAATGAAACTATTAAAATAAAACTTATGGCAACATCAAGCTATTTCAACGGTAAAAGGATGAGACCTTTTAACCAGTATAGTAGTACGCTTAAATTAATGCATAAAGCTTTTTAGAACAAAAAAATATTTATAGAAAAGACAGACGATATCAACGTCACGACGATGAAAAAAATGGCGATTACAGGTCAGGGACGATAACATTAAAACCTCATCTTTAAATTCTATCGAGAATTTCGTGATATATAACCGGAGCATCAGACCAGATATAGCAGCAATATTCAATACGCAGGTGAATGGTAAATTTACAAATATGTATGCTGTATTCTTACAAGAAAAATTGTCTGGCACTACACAGAGAACCAAATTTCTTGGCTATAGACCATACGGCTGATTCACTATAATCAGTGCAATTCGTATGGGGGAACATTTAGGACTAAGAAGGCGCAATGGGATCCTCTCCTTGTGGTTAGCATCAGCCATTCTGTTGGAGGGCAACACGGGTTGTCTATGATGATTAAATGATAGAAGTTTCGTTTTGGAAGCGTTAAAATTTATAAGCCATTTCTTGCTTCAGTTAACAACTGACTGGACGTCATTTCCAAGAACACCTGAAATTTATACATTGTCGAAATTACCGAATTATCTATTAACACTGGGTTAAATATTTGGATCATTAAAAAAGATTAAGTTACAAATTTAGAAGAGAGAATAAAAGGGAATTCAGAAGTGTAATATTCTAAGAATTAATGTATAAATGAAATGGATGAATAGGCACTTATAATAAATAAATAATAAAAATAAATAATAAAAAATAAGAATAAAAATAAATAATATAATAAATAATAAAAAAATAGTAATAAAAATAAATAAAAAATAATAAAAATAAGTAATAAATAATAAAAAATAATAAAAATAAGTAATAAATAATAAAAAATAATAATATAAATAATATAATAAATAATAAAAAATAAGCATAATAAAAATAAACAAAAATAAATACAAAAAATAATAATATTAAATAATATAATAAATAATAAAAAATAAGCATAATAAAAATAAACAAAAATAAATACAAAAAATAATAATATTAAATAATATAATAAATAATAAAAAATAATTATAAAAATAAATAATATAATATAATAAATAATAAAAAATCTAATAAAAATCAATAATATAATAAATAATATAATAAATAAAAATAATAATAAAAATAAAGAAAATAAGAATAATAAAAATAAATATAAAAAGTACAAAAAATAATGAAAGTAAATAATAATATAATAAATAATGAAAAATAATAAAAAATAATAAAAATAAATAATAAAAATAAGAATAATAAAAATAAATAATAAAAAATACTAATAAAAATAAATAATATAATAAATAATAATAATAAAAATAAAAAAATAATTAAAAAAATAAATAATAAAAATAATAATAAAAAATATAATATTAATAATAAAAATAAATAATAGAAATAAGAATAATAAAAATAAATAATAAAAAATAAATAATAACAATAATAATATAATAAATAATAAAGAGAATATTATAAGACAAATAAATTTTAAAACAATTTCGCTGCCGGTCACTGAGCCTGATAAGAATAAAAATAAAATAAAATAATAGACAATTTTACCAGACAAGTCAAATTATGTGACTGTTTCTAATCTGCATCCTCAATCAATATGAAACTCAATTATTATTGGTGGTTGATTCTGTTCTTAATAAGCAATTAGTTTAGTTATGAATAAATTGCTGTGCAGACTGCTACTCTAATATATCCGTGTGCAAGGTAAGCGGATAGACTTTTATATTTTGTTTGTTGTCGTAACTAACATCTCCACTGACTTATTCATGTGTATTTAAGGAAAAAGAAAGAATACCGAAATGTTATGTACAAACGGTCTTTCTATATTGCAATGAATGCTGGGAAATCTCCTCACAGTTGAGGAAGAGAATTGATGCAGCAGTGATTTGGTTCTAAAGCCGGATGCTTAAGATGCTCTGAACTGAAAAAATGAAGAAGATGGAAACAAAAAGGATACATATACTTAACATCAGAAAGAGATAGTGGACATTTCTTGAGCACAAAATGAGGACAGAGGGCTTAGAATATTTATCACTCACAGGGTATATTGAAGGCAAGTGGGACTGCGCATAACCTACTTAAAGAGCATGGCTATATTGTTGGCAGGAAAGTGTTCAGGAGAGATATCAAATCGACAAGTTTACTACATGCTACAAAGGACAGGAACTTGTAAATAGCCATATCCCCCCACGTCCTGACGAGATGGGCCACACAGAAGAAAAAAAAGCAATGCTAGAATAAAGTACGAACCAGTATGTAGATATATTATATCTGGAAATATGAACAATATTACACATACGGTTCATTGAAGTATGAGCAATTCAGATCTACAGTACAGGAAATATGAACAATATTAAACGTAATGTACATGAAAACATGAATAATATGAAACATAAAATGTATGCAAGTATGACATTATTAGACGTAAATCATCTATATCTATAAATCTCAAAATGTGTGTGGGTGTATGTATGTGTGTGATCGAATGTTTCTCATGCATTTCCAGAGTTTTCATCCGATTTCGATGAATTTTTTGTTTGATAAATTATTCTTCATTGCCCGTTTTGAGTCCAAATTGGCTGCAAAAAAATTACAACCTTGAAGTTGAAAAATAGAAAAAGAATATTTTTTACACTTTGCGCAAAAATCAAAGGCAACATCTAATGCCTGTAAAAAACAGCGTACAATCAATTTAGAGAGCTAGAATCTAACGCAAAAGATTATTAGAATTATGAAAAAATATATATTATGAATAAAAATTGTCGTATATTATTATTATGACAGTCAATGGTAGAGGTTCCTTCCTTGCAAGATTGAAAGCGCAAAACGGCCATTTAAATTGTTAAGCCCTCATTTGTGTATGTGCCTCAGTTGCCCCGCAATTGTTGTTACTAATATTGATTTTCGGGTGAGCTGACTTTAAACTTAAACTGCTCCAACTGAACGGCAAAAATTCCCAGTAATTAAACACCCGGTCGAAGACGGGTTATACTGCTAATATGTAAATATGAACAACAATAGATAGTACTTGAAAATATGAGCAATAATGAATGTTAAATATTTTTAAACTTTCTTTTACAAACATGAAACAATATTAGGCTCAAGTGCCACTCAAGTTAGAGGGGTATTGAATGAGACCGGTGATATGAATGAAGAGAACAATGAAGGAAGCGAAGATATTAAGGATATGAACGAGAGATGTTGATTCGATCTAGGTTAAATATGTAAAGATTTTAGTGATATGGAAAGCAAACATGCGGGAGTCTGTTCCACAAAATAATGGTTCTCAGGAAAAGCAGTATGAGTGAAACTTCTTTCTTACAAATGGAATACGAAGGAAGTTAAGTTAATTCAACCCTTTGGGTATAGCAAGGACGTTCTTAGCTGTACTGTTCTGAACTGGTGGAATGAAAGAATGAATTTCCTCACAACATTGTCCATGTAAATAACGATGGATTAGCAGTGCGTTGTGACGTTGCGTCTGGGTGATAGAGGCGGCAAGTGATGGTGAACTACGTCCTCCATGACCGGGCCACGTAAACAACATTGTCAAAGCGGTAAAGCGAGGATTAGGCCGCAGCAGACAAGATATGAGAAAAATATCCCATTTATTTTTGCTCTGACCTGATTTTTGGTAAGATAAAGCATGATGAATCGGGGTACTTTCGTAAGGGGTAAAAGGGAGCTGACTATATTTCCAAAATCTATGGCGTTGTATCGTATATATGTTTTCCACTTGAGGTCTGTTTTAACTTAATTTCAGTACATATAAAAAAAAAACTAGGAGACCCACTAAGAGGGAAATCTTTCATAATAGCTGAAAAAATAATCCAGGCTCTCCTCAGGGATGATGAAACGATGCCAGTTTTGGTGTTTAGTTAAGTTCATCGTTTTAGCTTTTATGAACTTAACTTCATGAACTCAACTAAACACCAAAGCTAGCAGCGCTTTTAGAGCTAGATCAGAGGAGAGATCAGATCCATGTTCAGATCATATTGACATTTCGACGTTCTCCCATAAACTGTGGCATCGACTGCATAGATATATTTTTGTAGATTTTGAATATAAGTACGTACGTTTATTCTAAGCCATCACGTGTTGGTTCACCACTGGAATTCGAGTGAGCCTCTTTCAATTTAAAAAAATAATAATAGTAATACACACTAATACATGTCACAGTCAAAACATGGTAAGAAACTAAAAACAGCAAAACAAACCCTCGTTAACAATGACTAACGAAGTGTCCGAAAGCGCTTGAGATAATGGCGGATATGGACAATTTTTGTACTCCCTCACTTCCAGCAAGGTGAAAAGTATAAGAACGCTAGAAAAATTACATCCAAAATTAAATCACCGTTTCTTTTACGCCATATTTAACAAAAGATGTTTTAAAGAAAGTTTGCTGCCCAAACATACATTGATTACATATAAATATATAAACATAATTCCACCAAAGGGAAAAAAAAACTGTAAAAATGCTGGAAAAAACTAATTTAAAATTAATTAAATTTTCCTTGTATGTCATATTCAACGAAATATTTTAAAAGAAAAAATAGCTACCCAATATATGTATATATATGAAAACAACAAATTTAAATTACATATAATAGATGTGATTTATATTAAAAAATTAAAGCTGCAGAAACTGAACAGCATCAACTATGAATACTGCAGTAATGTTCTGAAATGCATGTAAAGGAACACTTTTTTCATGCTGTAATTCGCGCGTAACCATGACATTATAACATAGAGGAAAAAATTCCATAATGGATAATTTTTTCACATTCTAATGAACAATCAGCACATTGTCAACCTTTTTCCATTTAAAAGCATAAAGAAAAAATTACGGTAATGAATAACAAGGCATATCTGTGTATAAATACTTATACTAATGAACAACTTATAGTTTTGTACCACTTGCACCCCTGAAGATGATCCGGAAGAAGATTGAAAGTACTTAGGAAATGAAAATAAAAAACATTAAACAGATAAAGCATATTTCTCTTTATTTAAAATTAGCAGATATAATGTTTGTAATTTATTCAATAAGACATGCCTAAAAGTGAATTTTCTGCCTAAATCCACACACACACACACACACACACACACATATATATATATATATATTAAAGAAAAACAGTTCACTTTAAGGATCCATGTAATAATTTATTTCACCATAGCCCTTTTAAAGACGTAGGATCATCAGACTGCACTTCCAAAAGGTGAAACGAAAAAACGTTTACACTTTTGACAGGTAGTATTAAGTTTATGTAACTTAACAGAGGGGGTAATAAGGGGTGGTATGAGCGACATGATCGAGTTTAGAGAGGGTTTATTTTAATATTTCTATCTATCATACTTAGTATCGGGGGAGGAGGGACCAGACATTGACATATTTAATCAGTTAACTTCACGGAATTGATATATTGAAAGGGAAGGGGGAGAAGAGAGAAAAAATAAAAAGAAAGAAGGGGGAAGCAAAGAGAAAGAAGCTGTCATTAGGCTTTACTAATAGACAGGAGGGGTGGTAATTTTTAGCAATTTATGTAAAGAAATATTTTAATATTTGATAGTAATTTAATTTTTAAAATCACCGAAGAAATTAATTTGATGTTTGCTTATATATATATATATATATATATATATATATATATATATATATATATATATATATATAGTTAGTTAGTTAGTTTACGAAAAACTAGGTAATCCGTATGGGTAGTCCCAAGGAGGATAAAATCCAGAGAGCTCAATGTAAATCAGAGCTAATAATTTAAATAAAAATAAAATTAGACCACTTTAAGGTTCCATGTAATAAATTATTTCACCACAGCACTTTTAAAGGACCGCGGATCATCATACTTTACTTGCAAATGATGAAACGAAAAATGAAAAGAAATTTACACATTTTTGACGGGCAGTACTAAGCATATATAAATTAATGAAATGAGGAAGTGAGGGGGTGAGAGACACGATTGAGTTAGATGTAATTTAAAATTTCTATTCCTTCAAATTTAATATTGTTTGAGGAAGTCTAGACATTGACACATTTACATATGCTTAGTACTGCCCATCAAAAATGTGTAAATTTCTTTCCATTTTTCGTTTCAACCTTTGGAAGTATAGTCTGATGATCCGCGGTCCTTTAAAAGGGCTGTGGTGAAATAATTTATTACATGGAACCTTAAAGTGGTCTGTTTTATATATATATACGTAGGGAGAGAGAGCGAGACATTATTGAATGTCTATTACGTACCGAGAAACGCGCTGAGCATGAGAATTGAAAATAAATAGCAACTTGCTAATTGAAGTTAAAATGTATTGCTTATTTTCCTCATAATTTCAAAGCAAGGTAGATAGAGAGATTACCAATATTTCAATAGATCTTGCAAGAGAACGTGTTCGGAATATTGTGATATGTACTGTTTATCAAGTAACAATAACGTTTTAATCGCAGAGCCGAACATAAAAGCGCCTCAAATGTGCTTTGAATTTTCTGTTACAGCAGACGTGGACATGAGCACTGGGAGGATTCATTTAACATTCAGACAAATATTAAGTAGATGATAGTTGAAAGATACATTCATATTCGATATGGATCACACTGATATTTTCAGTTTGAATTTTATTAAAATTAATAAACGGATAAATAAATAAAGATAAGAAAGGTATATAATACATCTGATACGAAAATTTCTCATGAAGATAAAATTTAATACAATTTTGTGAGTATTAATATATATGTGCATGTATGTGTTTGTATGTATGGTTATGTTAAATATATATGAATAAAGACAAGAGGAAACTTATCTTAGCCGACGCAATTTTTTCTCTGAGGGACGTTATCAAGACAAATGCAAGGATTTTATTTTTTTAATACTTATTTATATAAAATTGTTATTGTTTTTTTTTTCCAAATAAATTGAGTAACGCTAATAAATATTCATCAGGGTAGCGAATAGGTCAGGCGATGGAGGCCGTGAAGTGATACAATTCTATGTCTAATAAACGAAAGTGAGTAAGTGATGTTCTTCAATTCTTTTTTCTTAATGCTAATTAATATTTAAATTACTGTCTGGCATGGATGAATTGTCGCCTAAATTACGCAAAAATGAAAATAACTCTGACATCTCGTTTTAACAGATATATTTACCAAAATTACGCAAAAATATCTTGAAATACAAAAGAGTAAATGTAAATATATTCAGTAAAATAGCCATTGGCTTCAACTACAGCCTCCAGACGACTTCAGAATCTCCTGTAACTCTTCTGGGCGGTTTCCTTGTTTAAGTTGGTGAATGCTGCCATAATCCTTGCCTGCAATTCATCTTTGGTGTTACAAGGAATATTTTTGATCTCTCGCTCAACTGCGTCCCACACATAATAATCAAGGGAGTTGCAGTTTGGGGAGTTAGGTGGTCAGATGTAAATGACGATGTGGTCGCAGAAATTGTCTAACAGCCACGTCTGAGTTCTCCTTTTTGTGCGGCATCGTGCAGAGTTCTGTTGCCAGGTATAGGTTTTATCCAGCGACCAAACCCTTGACACATGGTAGCACTACTTCCTCAGGTCACTTGATGTAGTTGAGTCTGAAGCCCTGTTGGAAGATGATCACACGTGTTCACTCCAAGCACCGTTGTAATCACTCGTCCATCTCTTTCCGAATCCTCTGCACTGTCCTCAGATTGACAACCAAACACACTGAAAGGTTCGTATTGGATTTTCTGGTCGCGAGTGCCAAGCAGTACAGCATGCCGTTTAAAAATTTCTGGCGGAGTGAGTTGCGTCATGGTACTGCTTTTCTCGCAAATGCTGCCCAACTGAGACTACTATAATGTACAGTTGGTAAAAGAAAAACAAAACAAAAACAAAACAAAAACAAAACAAAAAAGAAGCAACGCGCATGCGTGAAATTAAATTATAAAATGACGACAATTTACCCATCGCAACTTGGGATTTGATTATGTGTATATTTTAAATGACATGGACTTATGAATTTAACTAATTTATTATACCTTTTAACGAGTTTATAATCACGTATATCGGCTTGAGAATGTACAGTGTAACCCGGATATAAGAGAAAGCCGGATATAAGAGACATTTTCTCTGGTCACAAATTAGAGCCTGTGTTAATGTATATATAATAGACCAAACCCGGATATAAGAGAAACTCGGATATAAGATACTTCTTCTCCGGTCTCATATATCCGGGTTACACTGTAGTAATTCTTTTAGAAATGGAGATATTCGAAAAAGTCGGGACGCAGATTTATATTTTCATAAGATCCTATAGTAGCACACTCGAGAACTTTCCTTCTAAGTATATTACTTTCTGTTTGGTGTTATTTAGATCAAAGCTGTGGTTGAAATTATTTGCTATTTATAACTAATGCATCTGATGATCCCTTTGGTGTTAATTGATACGTTTTATTTAAATTTCTACGTTTTTCTTCGATACATTATACATAAATATATATATATCTGCTTCAGTATTCTTATTCTTATGGATATTTCTGTTTTTTTCATATCCATAATAGTTCTGCATGCGGTTGTAATTATTTTGATGTGGTTTAGATTGGATAAACTGTTTTAGATAGTAGATGTTATGGAATGAAAACAAATTGTTTCTCTGTCTTTTCTATCTCATTTGTTGCTGATAATAATGTTATCTTTTATGCGGCCGTAGCCTTTCTGGATGAAAATGTTTTCTATGTATATTTCTTCCATGGGTAACTATTGAGAGATGCAAATTCTTAGTACTCTTAAAAATAAGCCTATAATTATTCCAAAATTGATCTTCTTACAGTTGTAGGAATAAAAATAGATCAAGTCATTATGGTTGGAATTTTTTTCTGTCAACGCGAAACTGAAATTCCTTATTATTTTGATGTAGCATGATATCTAGGAAGCTTAAAGTGTTCTTATACGAATTTTCCTGCAAGAAAATGCATACATTTACTAAAAAAAGACGCTTAACTAAAAGTATTCCTACTAATTCCAATTTAATCACAAATCAATGTTTTTTCTCTTTCAATACCCAAATAAACCGAGCCGAGCGTTTACGTATCCACTAAAACGCAAATGAAGTAAAAAAAAATGTCGGATTAAAATATAAAAGTACATGAATTCCTATATATATATATATATATATATATATATATATATATATATATATATATATATATATATATATATATATATATATATATAGGAATTCATGTACTTTTTATATTTTAATCCGACATTTTTTTTCGGGTTTCGATCCTAGCTAGAGGCCACCGGACGTCTCTCACACTGATGAGCTGTGAAACAGCGAAACAGTCTGTCTGTGGATGACAAAAATTTTAGCTCCTGAAAAATTAATTTCGGTTGAGCCCTCTGGTTTGAGATGTGAATTTGTAAACAGTGACTATTTAAGCTAATACTGCACAACTCTTCGACAGAATTGAGTCACTCTCAGTCACTGTCTGTTTATCTGAATCTAAAAATAAACACGCTAAAATTCACCCTCATCTCGTACTGACGGCTTAGTGGAAGAAGTTCGGACTGACGCAAATTCAGTCGGGTTTCGATCCTATCTAGAGGCAACTGGACGTCTAACCACACTGATGAGCTGTGAAACAGCGAAACAGTCTGTGGATGACAAATATATATATATATATATATATATATATATATATATATATATATATATATACACACACACACACACATTTCCCAGAGGATAGAATCCAGGTAGATCTTAATGTCCAAGAGAGTGCAAGAACATAATATAATATAAAAAGCTTATATAAAAAGCTCAAACACTAATATTCCATGGTTATAACATTGGAATCGTAATCACGATGCAATTCATCAGACCTACAATTTCAAAAGGAAATCGGAAAATATAACTCCGGATATAAAAAACAAAAATTTACATACATACATACATGTGTGTGTGTGTGTGTGTCTGTATAAACTTGGACACTGATTTTAAACCCAAGCGAGGGCCGTCTGTTTTATGCTTAAACACACATGTGTTGTGTTTTGGATCGACGATTTATATATTCTGGCCAATGGTGCAATATGAGTGGTACATTGTATTATCCTACCAGTTATTGTGTAGGAGGCAGAGTTTCAAATTTTTCTAGAAGCTATTGCGTAGGAATAATTGCCATTTAGAATGCGCTTATTTGTAGCATTTATAAAAAAGAAATTAACCCCAAGCAAAGCAGGAGTGCCACTAGCACGCAAATGTATACATAGAGTGGGAACAAGAATAAAAAAAAACAGCGAAAGAGGAAAGGATGAAGAAAAGGTTGGGGAACAGTCCGAGGCATCTGGAGATGTCGATTGACATTGCATTTGAAAAGTTGGAGATTATAGCTAGCAAGGTGAGCAAGTAAGAGGAAGTGCGAGATATGAAGCTATTGGAGTAGAAGAGACGGCTACATTTAAGCGTTTCGACAGTGAAAGGGTGGGACTGAGATGCCGACCTATTGGCACGTTTAAATTCATGCATTTTGCGAACTAGCGAAAATAGCTCGTCGGAGCAGTTACCGTGAAAGTATTTATAGAAAAAGACAGAGGGAAGCGACGGCACGTCTGTGAGGGAGAGACTGCAAACATTGTTAACTTTTTACTCGTTATTGATTACTTGTTGGTCGTTGGTTCTTATTAATACATTTAATTGTGTATTCGTAGTTTGATAATGTCGTTTATTATTTAGTGTTGTGGTGGGATCCACCTAATCTGCATAGGTGACTACCAACTATATAAATAATGGTTGATACCGGAAGACGAGGGGAAGAAAAATCACGAGATCCAACTAGAGAATCTGATCGACTGCGACTAGTCAACACATTCTCCAGGAACGTCTTCCCAGAAATATACAGAAATACTATATGTACTTATTGTGTACACTTTCTTGTTATAATACATTCTTGTTCCAAGTACATTTTGTGTTGCATTATTATTCCATGCAATAGGCGAGATTCAACATTGAGTCAAGACTCAACATTTAGTTAAATTGCCTATTTATTTAGATATTTTGTTTATTTCGTTTGTTTTTTTCTCGGGGTATTTTTTTTAGTTTAAAATATGTTGCACTATATGCGTTGCATAGAGAGTGGCGTGTAGAGGTCTGGTAGCGTCCTGGGCGAGGATTGTAAATGGCGGCCCCTATCCGCCAAACCAAACTCGCAGCAGTATACTTAGTTTATTCTCTTTTTGACAGAACCATTCTTCCCAAAGCTTTACGACAATCTGTTAGAGGGAATGGTTAAATAAAAATATTAAAACATTATACAAATTCGACAAATTTTATTTATTTATAGATTATAGTTAAGGTCGACAAAGGGTTTCCTTTGTGAAACATTTCTTAACTGTATTTTATTGTTTTAACACTAACACTACAGGAAGATGAACATATCGATTAAAAAAATATCTAATAATTGACAGTTGATAAAAATAAATGAAAAAAAAATTCAATTCAGTAGTAGTTAGATAAAATTTTGATTAATTATTTCTTTCTCTAATCTTGTTTTGCAAAATCTTTTGAGATCTTTTTATGAACTTGTGTAATATGACATCGAAAAGAGAAACTATATTATTTTACCCTAAAAAATAAGCTGAAAGATTAATTTTTAAAAGATATTTCCTTTCAATTTTTAATTAAAATTAATTTTTTTTTAAATTCTTCAATTTTTCGGTCTGTCTCCTGTGATATTGTTGGTTATTACTAATTAACTAAAATCGGTTTTAATATATGTTTACTTACTATTACTAATAAATAAATATACAAGAACTTTTGGCTCTTGTATAGAATAGAATGCGTGGAAAATAGATTACCCAAATAAAAAAATTTCTATTAAATATTTCATAATTACATTAATGTATAAACAAATAAAGTTTACTTATTTTAGTGATGGATATTGCCTTACAGATATTCTGATGTCTTGTTCACTTTTTACCTTTGTATGAGTACACTTAACTTTGTAGGAAATTAGAACACCAATGATTTAAAACAAGTCAGATCTTTTTTGCATGAAATGTCCGCCATATTAACATCTCAAATTTAGAAGATGATTGCATAATATAATTATGCATACTATCAAATGAATTTCATTTTTTAATTTTATTATAAAGATTTTGCCGTTTATTGCTATATTGGTGGTAAATTTAATAGTAGTTTATATTTTTACTTCACAAAGAAAAACATAATACTACAATTACTACTACTACTACTAATAATAATAATAATTAGCTCAACATTAATGAGATATTCGATGCACTATCTTATTCGCCCGTTCGTTACAAGTTGGAAAATATAAATACAGTGTAACCCGGATATAAGAGAGTTGTCGGTACCGGAGAAGAAGTCTCTTATATCCGTGTTTCTCTTATATCCGGGTTTGCTCTATTATATATACATTAACACAGGCTCTAATTTGGGACCAGAGAAAATCGCTCTTATATCAGGGTTTCTCTTATATCAGGGTCTCTTATATCCGGGTTACACTGTATAATAATGTGGTTCCATTCGATTCACCCACCCATTACGGGCGGTATTCGACAAGAAGTTGGATAAAATCGATTCTTCCTGTGAAATGTCATTTTTGCCCTGACAAAAAATTCTAATTTATTTTTAACATACATAAAATGGAACTTTTATGCCAAATTTTTCCCTGGCATCGAAAAGAGACTGGAGACATTTTGTTATACTTAAATTCTCGAATAGTATTTTTGCTTTTAAATTCGCTAAATTCCGTTAAAACTATTTTTGTGTGTAAAATGAATGTTTAACCTTTATATTTTGTGTCAAAAATTTTGTTTTTTGGGTGTAATAAAATTTTAAATCAATAAAAATATTTTTGGTGTTAGAAAAAAAAAAACAAAGCAAAAAGCAATGGCCGCCAGCAATTTATACATTGAATTAAAGTTAGATTCCCAAAACTTTAAAAGTAAATTAGAATTTTATTCCAGGACAAGAAATACAATTAAGACCAACAATCAATTTTATCCAAAATTCTGGCGAATTCTGAGCGAAATGGACGAGAAAATCCAACGATCCATATAGGACATGTGAAAGAAATATCTACTACAAAGCAAACAATTTAAAAATTCATATTACATCAAAATACAATTTTTAAAAAGTATTGAAAAAGTGCTAGCAATTGGTTTTTTCATTTTTTTTCTTACAAAACGTTTTAAATTTCTTTAAAATATTGTTAACAAAAAGAGAAGAAAAATGCGCTTACATTTATGTTGATGTCAAATTTCCTTTGGTTTTTCAGTTTTTAGTCTGAAAGAAGGTGACTCTACGAGAATGAAAATGTAACTTTCAATAATAAACAAGATTATTTTTTTAAGTAGTCTTTGATTTTACGGCATTCTATGGCATCACCCACCCCTTTTATCTTTTGCATTTTCTTTTCACTAATAGTTCACAGACATGAAATATCAAAATGAAATTACTGACGCCAAAGTCTGGGACTTTTCGCATAGGTGTGAAAAATTTTGGATTCAAGTATACTTACGAAACAATAAGGGGGAGGGGATAACTCGTAGTATACTTAATGACCAGCCCAAATTGATCACCCGCGTGTAAGTGGGGTCCATCCCCACCACCAAACTGCTCTTTTTGGAGACATTCTTTTTTAAAACAAGTTGGCGTCATTTGAGCCTTATCTAAAAATTTCTTCACACGTTTGGCCGAATTATCAGCACTACAAGCAGCCCCATATAGACATTTTAAAACTAAAAGTAAAAAATATTTCATTTTTAATATCTAATTTTAGGTGTATTTGCTAAATAAAAAGAAAAAAGTTATGTTTTTCCTTCTTTGTTGTTGCTTTTATTGCAACAAAAATAATATACTCTATCGGAAGTGACGCCAGGAAATACCGCACGGGACCTCCATCCCATAACTCCCCACTTTGCACGCCACTGCGCATGCCCTGCATATATTTATATTCATCATGGTGATATTTTATATGATATTCATTTTTACCTTTTGTTTTTTAAGTAACGTAGCAAAAATTTGTTTTCCTGTCAGCAATTTGAGATGAGTTCTGATCGGTTATTCAATATTTTATGTTAGTCTCGGGAGGGGATTATATTTATCTGGTCCTCCCGAAAGCCATTACTGTCTTTGGATTTATCGTTGTAGATTATTTCCCTTTTTTTCCCACTATATTTCTAGTGTAATTCGGTTTTTGGTTTTAATTCTCCATATATGTTTAGTAATATTGTACTGTACGCTTATTTTTTAATTGTAAAGGATGATTTGTGCGCATTGTTTCTCTATTTCCCGTGTCCTTCAATTGTATCTATGTATATTTTTCTTCGGGATATTCTGTTTTAAAAGTGGCTTGCTATATTACAACGTTTTGCGAGCAAATGCCATTTAATTGGTATTCGTTCTTTTCTGTACAGTTACAGTTTTTTATGTGGATGGTGTGTTGGTTATTTTTATGTTGTGCTTTTTTATTTTTAGTGTCACGTTTTCGGTAACTGATTTTACTGTGTTTCCTGTGAAGCGTGCTAGATTAGGACAAGTGTTAGTGGAGGAGTGTAATGAATATCTTTCCTACGTTTCCTTTGAAGTCATTGTTATACGGTTGGTTAAACAATACGATGTTCCTTTTTCTGTTGACATTTTTTGTGCTGTTTATTGTGCATGCGAGTGTTGTCAAAACTCCACTACCGTTCCCGGCTGTCTCCTCATCATTTTGGGGTGCATTGAAGATAGCTTCATTGAGAGAATTTTTAAATAACATGGGTTTAACTGATTGTGGGATCTAATTATTGTTGGCAGTTGGTTGGGAAAAATATGTATACACACGCACACATGGAGAGACATAGAGGTTCTTCACACAAAAAAGGACAAAAGTCTATATATACTTATGTCTGAAATAACTTTGTTTTTGAGGTATTAAATTTAAAGTACGAGGCGATGTGTTTCCATGTAGACAAGGTTCCATTTGTCCTTCGTGTACATTTGTGTCTAGTGTCTTCAACGTTTAACGTGTTTATTAGTGAGTTAATTGAGAATTGTTCCGTTTAACAATGGCAGGATATTCAAATCGTGAGCAGGCAGATATGATTTTACGAATGCTAATGGACGCGAAGCTGCAAGGATGTATCAGATTGGGTTTCCAGACCGAAGGCAGTCGAGTCATCCAACGTTTGCTACTGTTTATTGTTTCGTTGCTGAGAAAGAACACGTGGCACCATAAACTATGGATCGAGAAAGACCGAGATCAGCTCGTACGCCTGACCATGAAGAAAACTTAACTCAAAAACGAAGGATTTGCGGACATATGTTTATATGGACTTTTGATTTTTTTTGGTGTGAGAAACCTGTCTCGAAAGTTTGTAAAAATGTTTATTGATACACCCTATATAAGGTACGTTGTTTACACAGTTTAATTCTTCCGCAGTTCCGGCCATTTTTCTTGTTTCTGAGGAAATTTTCAATATTAATTGTCGAGTGTTTTCTTAGCGCTGCTTTCAGTTTTCACAAGTCGTTTTCAGTTTTCAAATAGTTTTCTTTTGAAATGTTAGAATTTATGCCTCTGCTTTAGGTTTTCTATGCTAATGTTCGCGTCAGTTGTCATGTTGATTTTCATTTTTCTTCTGTACTCTTTTTCGATTTTTAATTCAGTAAAAATTTCAATTTTATACGTCTGCTTGTTTACTCTTTTATATTTATTCTTTATTTTAATGAAAAGTTGATTATTAATTATAATAACTTTAATATTTATTGAGAAATAAATGCAACGAATTTTGCTAGATTGAATAAAGTTTTATTGATATGTGCTTTTCCATGATGTAAAATCTTCTAGTATTATAGGCGGTATTTACATTTCATGTTGTATAGTAATTTTGTGTGCCCGACTATCTTTGGTATCAGAATCATCTTTTACGTATTTGAGTTGACAACGACAGCTAAAGATCCAAGACTGCCACATTATTAGGCTTCTTGAACATCCATCTATACCCAAATTAATTTATGTAATATCAAGCATTTATACAGTGTGGTGTAGACGAATCGAAAAAATTACGTGGCAACAGCGCCTTGACATAACAGCGTAGCGAGGTTTCTAGAGCGCTATTAGAAAGTAATCCACATCAGTAGCTATCTGGCTATTGAATAACGAGGTCCTTAGTAGTCGAAATGTCTTCAGAATACGCGATCTTCGAGCTGCTTTTGTGGAGATTCTTCGTACCGACCACAAAATCAAGGAAATCATTAAATGGTTTAAATTCCCGAAAACCATGGCCTACGATTTATGGGGCTTCAGACAAGGACAAGAGCAATTTCAAGTCTGAATTCAAGACTCATAAGAAGTGATCTGGCGCTACGAGGACGCCATAGTTCGTCGCTGACGTTGTAAAGGAGAACCCCAGAAAAAAAAAACCATGCGGATGATCGCCAAGAAAAGGGACGACAGCAAACGGACAATCGGGCGTACTGTCAAGGAAGACTTGAATTATGAATCCCCTTATTACCAGACTGCTATCCTATATTTCGTGTAAGGTGTCATGGAGAAAGAGGGGAATAGCAAAACCTACAAGACCTAGGAGTCTCCAAGGTAGGTATCAAGGACGCCATCGCCAACATAGACACAATCGCCAAGGTCTGCTCCAATTTCCGCTGGAGCCTGAAGCAAGGCCGACAAAATCGAGTGATTTTTTACCTTATATATATGCTTAATTGTGGATAAAATTTCATTGAAATATATTAAATTGTTATTTAAAAAAAAAACTGTTTGTATTATCCATTAATCTTTTCCGGATTTGTCTGCGACACACTCTATATTTAATCATGCATATACCAAAAAACATTTACATATAATTAGATATACTCAGTTAAATTGTCATATTGATGAATTTAATGCATTATATGAATGGCTGATGGCATGGGTATGCGTATATGACAGAGGAACAGACAAACAGATGTTTGGGGCATAGAAATCAATACTGTCGGGTTAATTGCAGCTTCAGGACTTGAAAGGATATCAAACCATTGGATTAGTTGTATTACTGTACAGGATAATGATGTTCACCCTAGAGACTTCCATTGCAATTTAGAATCTTCTTTGTTATTTATTTCACGTTGTATCTTATGATTTATTAAGATAAGTTTAAAGCATAGATACCCATCGTAAAATCCACCATTGTAAAAATAAAAATAAAAATCCAGTATTAACTATACCTTGTAAAATATGCACTATTATAGTTTATTAAAATACTAGTATTAATTTTAGCTATATAAAAAACGAATACTGGTAAATCAACCGATGTAAACTACAGTTCAAAAGTTTGAAGCCACATCCAGAATTAGCACTGATGAACTTGAGAGAAAAGTGAAAAAATGAGAAAAAATCTCTTAGAATCGGGAAAAAAAGAATGGTATCAAATATCAAACCGAGACTTCGTGAAACTTTTTCAAAGAATGCCAAAAGTTTTTGCTGCAGTAATCAAGGCTAAAGGAGGATATTTTGACGAGAGCAAAATTCAATCGTTTTTTTCTTTTTATCAAAATAAAATTTCTAATAAAAAGTCATGTTTCATTTATTGTTAAACATGTATAATAATTTTCTCTTATTTAAATTACAAAACAAATATTTTGTCTGTATATTTGAAAAATTTCGAGGGAGACCTAAAATTAATTAACTGTAGGATACGAAGTGAAACAGCAAAATTGTTCAATATTTACATTATTCGGACTATTGTCCTCATCTTTGTCGCCATATTTATTACAACGTTTCGACCGATGTACGCTTCGGCCTTCTTCAGGTGCTTGAATTATCGAACTGAAACCTTTATTACTCTCACTGGCGTAGAATGTTCTAGTTTCTACGTGCCATGCCTAATGGATATCAATTATCTCCTGCTTAATTTCTTCTCCAAGTTATTCACCGCCATAACCTGGTATTGAACTCACACTCTATGGTTCCTGTCACTGGATCTAACTAACGCCTTTATCTACTATGCCATGTGTTCTTGTTCAAATCGTGTAACATAACAGCATAATTTTCCATCATATAAAATGTTTAATATTTAGAAAACCAGTAAAATAATTGAAGTTCTTTTTGCAAGTTTTCAGATAAAGCAGCTATCTTGACCCCATATCCCACAAGAATCACTAAAAATCCTTTGAGTTATTCTGCTAGATAGACATAGAACAAGTTAAAATCGTTTTGTGTCAGAACCATTGTCTTACCAACTGAAGAATGCTGAGAGTAAAATTTCATTCAGGCCTTCATTAATTGAATCAACATTCATATTCTAACTTCCATCGTCTAAGTCCACTCAAGGACCATCAAGAGAAAGGTGAATACGTTTAAAAAAGAGGGAACAGAAAAGAAGAAACTGGATCAGAAGGTCACAACAGGAAGAGGGATCATCATTTCAACTTAGAGCTAAAGAGATCAATTAGAAATGATCCAACTCAATCCATCAGACGTTTGGGACGTGAGAAAGGAGTTTCAGCGAAGACAGTCCAAGAGCGATGAATAAAAAAACTTGAAAATAAAATTGTACGTGAAAATCCAAGACAGAAAGTTAGAAGGTTAGAAAGGGAGAAGACCATCTTGAATAAGTTTAAAAATGATCCTGGAATAATATACATATATATTTAAACTTTATTTCAATCCTTCATGGCTTCCTATCCTTACCTATAATTAATCTATAATGAACTTGTCTTTTTGGATTATGATCGATTTCATCACGAATCCTCTGGTAAGCTTGGAGAGTAATTATACATTGCTCAAAGTCGAGTCGTATATTGTTATAAAAACCTCAGAGAATACCAGTAAGATATCTTTAAACATTTTTATGTTACAACGGTTCAGAACTTAATCTAAAAATTGGACAAATTTGCTGTTACACGATTTGGGCAATTTTTACGGTTACAGCCGGTATAAAAATACAACATTCTATGAATTTATTTCCAGATATATTACGATTTTATAAATATTTCCAGCGTTTTAAATATAAAAATAAATCGATTACTATGTGTTCAGTGTCTCGATTAAAAAAAAAAAAGAAAAGAAAAGAAAAAAGAGAAGAAAAAGAGAAGAAAAAGAGAGACGCTGGGAACTTTTAACGCATAATAACTTTCCAAAATTATCTATGCGCATATTTGTACAGCGTATATAATCACTTGATCAAAATAATGTATACATATTTGAATGCATCACAAAAAATACATTGCATGAATAATCCCTTAATATAAATAGATATAAAACATACAAATGTACAAAGATTTTGCTCGCACTGAGAGGATTCCACAACCGACAATAGGACTCAAACATACGCATATAATCACGTACACATTTATATAAACTAAATCGTATAAATTATACGCTTAGGTGACATACTCGTGCCTGCTTGCACGAATAAATATATTTACATGTGCGTTTTCATTTGCGCATGCTGAGGAATGTTCCATGCTTTCTTGCCGAAAAAAGGCGTGTATCAAGATGTCTAAATCTAATATGGGAGCAGACAATGATAGAATCAGTGAGCCTTTTTTTTTTCTTTCGTTTTTTACGCGGGAAAATTTTCCAATTCGCGCAGTAGTGAATACATCCGGGACGTCGTTTGCGGACAGAATAGTAATGGCTGTGCAGCCAGTCGACCATACTCCCACCAACATAGCTGATGACATTAAAAATAAATGAGAAAAAAAGCAGGGTCTGTCGAAGTGAAAAATATTGGAAAGTTGAGGAAGGGAATATTTAAAATACAAGAAAGAAGGAGAATAAATATTCTGCCCCCCCCCCCATGCACACAACAAAAAAAGAAAATTGGAAGGGAATAATTGAATGAAAACGCTGGTGTTGGGGAATAAAATGAAACGAGATAGAATGAATGAAATGTAAATATTTCTCGAAGAATGCGTTCGCGGCGTGGAAGTTGATTACATTACGTGAAGGAAATGTGGAGGAGAATGCTTACACGTTTGGTGAGGTGGAGGCGTTTGGTGTAAAGTGTGAGGGACTGTTAAGTCTAGGATTGTAATGGTGAAGGCGTCGGACTAAAGGAATAACAAAAGTAAAGATAAAAAATAAAAATAAATCGAAGGACAAAATGTCTGAAAGAATAAAAGAGAATGGCGTAGCAAATAGAAAGCTGGTAGAATCAAGAAAGAACGAAAATGAAAACTGAAAGAATAATTAAGGAATCAACAAAATAGGTATTCCATGAAGAAAAAAAAATGCATGTCTGTTAAAGAGATTCAGAACAAAGTATGAAATTAAAATAAATAAGATAAAACGAAAGAAAAAAATCGAAATATAAAAATGAGGAAATTAAATCTGAAGATCGTCTGAGAATTGAAGAATAAAGGAAAATGGCGAAGACGATGGAAAATGAAGAGAAAGAGAAATCGAGAAAGAAGGTGAACTCGTAATTTTCGAAAATAAAGGTATCACAAAAATGCTGAAATAAATTAACGTAAAGACGAGAAAAAAAAACGAGAAAGTAAATACTTTGGAAAATACTGAATAAAAAGAAAAAAGAAATATGAATGAAAAGATAGAAAGAGAAGAAGGAGGGGAAATATGATGATGCAAAATAAGACATCGTATCAGTAGTGAAGGAATGAAGATGCCAGATAGAAAAATAGACAAAAAAGGGCTGAAACAGAGGATGGTGTAACGAAAGAAAGAAAGAAAGAAAGAAAGAAAGAAAGAAAGAAAGAAAGAAAGAATACGAGCAAAATGTATGGTAAGAAAATGATAAAATAAATAAGGATAGATAGAGGTAGATTGGGGCGAGAGAAAGAAAAACGAATGAAATGTCTATGAAATATAGCAAAAAAGAAAAAAATGAAAAATAAGGAGAAGTAGGGGTAGAGAGGGACAGAAGACTTGAGAGAAAGTAAGAAGCATATATGAAATGTAGGGAGAGACAAAAAAAAGAAATAATCTAAATTAAGGAGAGATAGGAATAGAGACGGACAGAAGAGTCAAATGAAAGAAAGTAAATGAAAAGCGAAAGAGATATGGATAAAATATATAGTGAGAAAAAAATGAAGAAAAGTACCAATGCAAGAAAGAATGAAAAGCAGCAGGAAAGAATGCGATCGAATAGGTAATATTCATAAAAAATAAAATATTTTCCAAACAGACTAATGAAAGTGATGACAGAGGTTATTTGAAAAAAAAATAAAAATAAAAAATAGAAAGCGCATGAATAATTTGAAGGGGAAACCAAACAATAAGAATTGGTGCGTAAAAAATATTCAGCCCGATCTATCTCCCCAAATCTGACCATATGGCGTAATATCACTTCTTAGTCCTTTTTTTTTTGTCTTGTTCAAAAAAATTTCAGCAACTCTAGTACTTTTTTTTGCAAAGGCAAAAAATAAAATAAAAAATGAAAAATAAAAATAAAAAAAATGAAATCAAAAGATGTGAAATAAAGAAAGATGTCTGTTATCGAAATTTTGAAAGAAAAATTTGCCTCTGAAAAGAAAAACAAGTGAATGAGGTAAAATGAATGAAGGATAAAATGATTAAATTTATTAAAACAAAGAAATCAAAGACTGAAGGAATGACGAAGCAATTATGTTTGAGTGTGTCTGTGTAAGTCGAGTGCGATGTTTCTGGAAAAGAATGGCAAAAGGAATTAATTGAATTAATGAAATCAAAAACAAATAAATGAAGAAATTAGCAAAAGAACGTGTGAATAAAAGGAAATGAATGAATGCATTAAAAAAATTAAAGGAACCGATATTCTTTTGCTCTGGAAAAAGGAAAAACGGAATTTAAGAGGAAAAGAAAAGTCATTATGAATGAATCACAGCCTTAAAAATAAAGAAAGAAAGAAAGAAAGAAAAGAGACGAAAGAAAAAAGAAAGAAAAAGAAAGAAAAAATGAAACAAAAAAAACGAAAGAGAATGAATTAAAGAAAGAAGAAATGAAATGAAACAAAATAGGAAAAAAAGAAGAGACGAAAGAAAGAACCAGATAATAATAAATGAAAAAAGAAGGTTAAGAGAAAATTATTTTAATGGAAATGAAAATGTATTATGAATAAATCACAGACGTAAAGAAAAAAAGAAAAGTAAACGAACAAAAAAGGAAAAAATAAAGACAGAATGAAAGAAACAAGAAAGGAGACGAAAGAGAGAACCAAGAAAATAAGGAATAAAAAGGAAAGAAAAAGCGAAAATTATTTGAATGGAAATGTAAAATGGTTATGAATCAATCACAGATGTAAGAAAGAAACCAAAACGAAAAAAAAAAAACAAACAAAAAAGAAAGAAGAAAGAAAGAAATGAAGCTAGGAAGAAGGAAAGATCGAACAAAATAATGGAAAAGAAATATGAAGAGGAATCTTGAATAGCAGACAAGATTGAAATGAGAAGATGGAAAGAAGAAAAGATGGCAAGAGAAAATGAATGTAATTATATCTGATCAAACCGATTTTGTCACTATCACAGGACAAATAAATTTAGCTGGAATTATGCAAGCCTTTTCAATAATTAATTTTTTTTCTTCGTCGTTACACTCTGAATTTAGGCAGATAATTAATAGAGAACGGATCACCAATTCTTCTCAGCCCACGACTCTAACATTGAAGAATCGATGAAACATACGAATTGATGATGGCCCCTCTGCAGGGATACCGGTATCATGCTTTTCCTAACTTAAGAGGCATAAGGCAATGTAAAAACTCAAAACTGGTTTCGCTATTTTTTTTTGCCTATAATTAATAATTATCAAATATCGTAAAAATTGAAACCTGTCATATAGGAAGAAAATGAGTAACTACCGACACCGAGGTTCGAGCGTGACACTCTGGACTTAGGAATATATGTTTTCTGCTAGGTGTACAAATAGCGCTGCCAACCTACCGACTATTGAGTGGAAACAAACCGGTCGAATTAGTGAGAATTATTGAGCGTTGATGATTTGGGTTTTGATTTAGGCTTTGCCGGACGTTAAGACGAGCTGCGGTACAAAGTTATTCACTGAAATGATTAATTATCTTTGGTTGACTTATACGTCTTTGTTCTTTTTAAGTACTTATTTGCGGTTGTAATTAAATACTTTTTTAAAATTTTAACATTGAGGTCTTGAGTTATACTTATTTATTAATGGGCACCGAACGTCACAGAAAGAACGCAATAACATTTTAAAGAAACCTTGATTACTGCAATGTAATACCAACTGAACATTGTTTTGATGTTTAAAACATTCAGTGATTACTCCCTATAAAATCTTTACGTATAAAACTCACTTGCAAAATAATGAAAACTTGACACATGTCGTGACACAAAAAGGCGCATCTACGGAAATTCTAAGATTTTAAATGAAATAAAATTGTTGGTGTTTCTATATTGTCTCTATACGGTTCAATAAATTTTAAATGAGCTAAAAAAATGATTTCAATAAAACTTGCATGGATATAAATTAACCGAGTTCTTCATTTTCTGTTTATCAAATTGTAAAATAAAATATACTTATTCTTTTTTTCTGGTTGCACAATGCGTCTAACATCTTACAGCCTATCCCGTATGAAAGTACAGCGTGTCCTCCAGAAATTGACATAATTTAAAACGCTTCAACAATGTTCAATTAATGCACCACCTGTGGCACAACACACGTCAGATCGATGGTTCAGCTCCTAATAGACATATTGTCGCATATAATACGTAACATTTGGGTACATCTAGGCTGTGTAATGGTTAGCAAGTTTGTCTTGCTAGAAAAATTACGACCGGGTAGTGAGCTCGATCCTCACTGGGTGCCCCGTGCTTTTGGCCTTGTGTCACATCTAAGATCCGCTTGGAAGATTGCTACCTTGCGTAACATTTTCCAGTGCCTCAGTGATTCTCTGCTTAACTTCATCGATGCTTGTAGGAAGAGGAGGGTTATACAATTTGTGAAGCTTTGTGAAACCGATTATAAAATCTGCATCCCTTTGAATACCTTGATCGAATGTCCATAAATAAATATTTTATTGCTCAAAATAAAGCCTATTTAATTTCATTTGTTGGGACTCAGATATTCAAAATTTAAATGATGACTTTTTACAGGCATGAAAATGCAGTATGTAAAAGGCCCCCAGAATCAGATAGATAACTGATTCAGATAGATAGTGTTATAGTGAAACAACCTGGCACACCCCGACATGGATTTGTCAGTCTATAAAAGACTGACGAGCTATTGAACAAGCAGGAAAGTGAAACAGACAGACAGACAGACAGACAGAGCGAAGGCGACCCTTACGAACCTCGGTGACTTATCTCCTGTTTTCCTTAGTATTACGAATTCTTGCTCATTTGTACTTTACGTACAAGGTAACCAAAAAAGTTCTGTCCGTTTTTTGATTAGACATTGAATGAAGTTGAAATATATACGAAATGCGTGTAGCAATTGTTTTCAAATTCGGACAGCCTGAAATAGGAACATCAGACGTTATAAAAAAAAAAACACGCGCACCGTACCCGGCCATCAGTTATAAGCCGGACATCTGTGAGAATGGTGGAAGTGTCTAGAGAGCTCATTCGGGGTTGTTTGCTTTACGACTTCAAAGTGGGCTTATCAGCAGCTGCATCAAGTTGCCGCACATTTCAAGCGTTTGGGGATAGTGCTGTGGATGAACATACTGCAAGGCGTTGGTTTCGAAAATTCAAGTCGGGAGATTTGTCTCTCCATGATCAGCCTCGCACTGGACGACCAGAGGTCTTGAATGACGGAGTCCTGAAGGCGGCCATGGAAGAGGACAGTAGTCTAACGTGTGGTGATCTTGCAAGACAGTTCAACGTTTCCGATGAAACAGTTAGACTTCACTTGCACCGCCTAGGTAAGACGTACAAACTGAGCAAGTGGGTTCGGCAAACACTGCTGGAGGTCCACAAGGGACAACGAGTGGCAGCCTGCGTATCGCTGCTTTCTCGCCACCGTACCGCATCCTTATTCAATCGGGTGCTTACCAGTGATGAAAAGTGGGTTCTGTACGAAACTCCCAAGCGTTCCAGACATTGATTGTCTCCTCAGGATGTTGTTCCTCACACCGCAAGACCGCCGCCTATGCACCCACGCAAGATTTTGCTTTGTGTCTGGTGGACAGGTCGTCAAGTGGTTCATAATGAACTGCTACCAACGGGCCAAACGGTCACTGGAGACCTATACTCGCAGCAATTGAAACGTGTGCAGCAGGCATTGCTCCAGAAGGAGCCAGCACTGGTGAATCGCAAAGGTGTGCTTTTCCTACATGACAACGCCAGGCCGCATGTCGCGCGTGTGGTCAGGGATACCATACAACAACTTGGGTGGGAGACTTTGTGCCATCCACCTTATTCACCTGACCTTGCGCCATCCGATTACTACGTCTTCCTCTCCCTGGATAATCATCTCCGTGGGAAAGCATTCACCAATGAAGCAGACTTGCGCAAAGCCCTCGCGGACTTCTTTGCGTCAAGGAGTTCTACCGCAAGGGCATTGAACAGCTGGAGACACGTTGGCAGAAGGTGCTGGATGCCGATGGCGATTACTTCGAAGACTAAATAGAAGTTACACATACTGTGAAGCGTTTTCTTTTTTTCCTTTAAAAACGGACAGAACTTTTTTGGTTACCTTGTACAATAAACCATTGTTATTTGTTACCTGATTTCTTGTGTTATTGTAATCTTTCCACTAGGGATAACTTTGTTGTTTATATCGTATAATCCACGATATAATAGATAGATAGATAGATAGATAGATAGATAGATAGATAGATAGATAAACTGATTCATGGCCAAAAGTCCATGATCACACTAACTTATTTTTATCAAAGACGAACGAAATTCACAGTAGCGCAAAAATAAAAGCAGTACTCACTTCAGTGGATCTAATTTGTTCAAAGCTATTTATTTACTTTTTTAATATAAACTAGAATTTTTACTATCTTTCGCCTTGATATCCACTTCTATATGACTAGGCATACTAAATCTGAAATTCTGACAATATTATGCTGAAGTTCCAGTGACTCAAAAGCCATTGATAGTGACCAAGAGAGGCTTGGCATTAGCCGGTTTGTTGTCTACAGTCATACTCTTCATGTAATCCCAAAAATTTTGACGGGTTTACTCTCCGGAAGCTTTCTTACCTTAAACGTCTATTCCGCAAGTGGAACTCTTATATCCTATCTACTGCTGAAAAATGCTTCAAAACGGTCGGTTCATTTTACCGCTCTGGTAGGTATATGATGCTCCCTGCTATATGCTATTTTACAAATGTCAGATCTGACCAAATATGGATTATTGCGTTCATTTCTATGTTGGAGCTGCACGGTCCTTACTTGACTGCCTTGAGACAGGTGTACGCGGCCTTGTGGGTAATTAATTATTATTATCCCCTACAACAAATTTTCTAATGATGGCATGTATTCTGACGAGCTACATTCCTTGATTCCACCAGCCATGACCTTTACAACTAAGAACCCCCATGCCACGTAGAAAATGGAGAATGTTTCTGATTCTCTTCGTATTTCATTCGTAAGAAGTGTGTTCACCACGAACAAGCATCTTCTAATGAATTGCTGCTTTGTGTAATAGACTTCCTGCAGGATGTACTTCAGGTCGCTAGAATTTTGACCTCTTCAAGTCTAGGATGAATCATTATGGAACTGAGGTCTGGTGTGCCTCCAGACCAATCCAGTGTTGTGACGGTGACCTCCTTAAATATTTTTGGTGGTTTTATTAATTTGTGTCATCGGATTCCATCATGGATAAATGAAATGCAGCACTGTATTTGCCTGTTAGTTTTCTTCAGAAATTATTCCCAGATAATTTTGGTTATTCAAGAATCCAGATGATGTAAACCATCTGTTTGAATATCTTCTGGGTGGAAAGATATTTCATAATTTGTATTGTGTATATTTCATACTATCGGTTTCCTGGATGCTTTCTAACTCTTTCAGTGTGTATTCCTCAAAGAATGTAACGTTACGCCATTGTTCTTCTGTCCAATGTTCCTGCTGAGGTTTTTCTCGTTTCATCTCTGCACTCCATCTTTTTTTTTCTGGCAGGCTTACAGGATATTACTTAAAATTCATTGACCAATCTTCGAGAAACAACCGCATTTATATCCCTGAGAAAGAAAGCTGCTCGAGTGTTTGTACTTATGTTTTTACTTATTAATTTTCCCTGAACGTTTGGGAGATTATGAAACGATGGAGTTGATGATACTATCACCTCTAGGGCTTTGTTTTCTTCCTAGGTCATCCAATTTCTTTTCGATCAGAATAATAGCCATCGGTTTGGTACATAGTAATATCATTGTGAAAAAAAACCGTCTTCCTACAACAGATTTGGACTTATATGTTAGGATCTGAGTAAACCTCACCAAGTAATGTTTCCTATTAGGACAATTGGGGATCACATCTAAGAGTGCTTGCTTTTTTTTAATATGTTAAAATTTACTGAAATCTAGTTATTCTTTACAAGAACTTCATAACTTTCAAACTAGGAAAATGCTGTTACAGACAGATTTGGGGATGATGAAATTTTGTTGCATACTTTAATTAACTAAATGTGAATGATACAATATCCAGTAATAATAGAGAAAATGTAATTATACTAAGTTGCTTTAATAAAGAATAAAGAACAATATAAGAATAGAGCATTTGAAACACTCATTAAATAAGAAAATATCTCCAGCAGTGTAATAATTATCCAAAACAGCTTAATGTAGGAAATAGAAAACTTATACTGCCAAATGAAATCTGAATATCCAAGTAGAAATGATTGTCTATATGTCTTATGCGCCTAGCATGAAACAACCTGTCGCCTCTGAGTGTTGCCTTAATTTGTCACTTTTATTTTTATATTTCTTCATATATATATATATATATATATATATATATATATATATATATATATATATATATATATATATATATATATATGTAAAAATCTTTTATTGAGTTTTTCCAGCAATCTCACTTGTTAAAGAATATGAGAATATTTAACTCCTGTAAAACGGGAAAATGTTAGATTGCTGGAAAAACTCATTAAAACATTAATTATATCTTGCTTGTCGGCCGTTTTCAATGAAAGATGCATGAAGGAAATGTCACCGCCCCAAATACATACATACATACATATATATATATATATATATATATATATATATATATATATATATATATATATATATATATACATATATATAGAGAGAGAGAAAGAGAGAGAGAGAAAGAGGGGGATACAGACAGACAGACAAACAGATCCAGTATTTGTCATTGTAAAATATTTTTTCCATTTTTGTATATGAATATAGTTATTTTATGTAATTATTATGCAATATATATATATATATATATATATATATATATATATATATATATATATAGAGAGAGAGAGAGAGAGAGAGATAGAGATAGAAAGAGAGAGAGAAAGAGGGGGTATACAGAGAGACAGACAAACAGATCCAGTATTTGTCATTGTAAAATATTTTTTCCATTTTTGTATATGAATATAGTTATTTTATGTAATTATTATGAAATATATATATATATATATATATATATATATATATATATATATATATATATATATATATATATATATATACCCATTGTTACATGACAACCTCCTGAGTTTCATTCTGATTATTATTATAGGAAAGAAGGTTAACATATTTGAATTTGAACCCGGCATGGATTTTGGAAGCAGACGGTATATTCCGAGTATTTTAATAATGCTGATCTACTTTGATTTCCCCGCAAAAAAACATCTGTAGATACTACGGAAATGTTTCAGAAAAGAAAAAAATAACTTCGCCTGGGCAGTTTTTCAAGATACATAAATCCTTAGTTGATGCCATATTCACTATTTACGGTGAAAAAGTATTAATTATTAACATCATGTGATTGGCAGACAAGAACACAAACAATGAATGAAGAATTTGGGGAAATAATTTTAAAATCTGATACATTTGAAAAAATGTTTTATTTTAATTGCTTTTATTGTAGTTAATTCATAATTAAGTTAGCTTTCTTTACAATCATGTGTTTCGTTTCTTTTTAATATTTTTACCCACTTTCAGACAGCAAAAAGATCTTTTAAAAAAATTCGCTTATCCTAGAGTTGCTGCACGTAATTTTCTGAAACAATATTGGATGGGATATGGTTATTTCACCGGACTGCAGATTACAGGGTTTTATTCATTGGTCATTATTCACGTGCTCCTGAGAGTTGTTCTCAAGTTCTCTGTTGATCTCGCCTTTATCTTGGGCAGTAATTGATACTTAAGTTGAGAGTTGTAATTCTGCTACTGATGTAGATCAAGATACCATATTCTCATATTGCCATCACAATTGATTCAAAGATTACAATTAGAGTGTAGTCAAACTTGTTTGTAATCCCGTCTAACTGCAATGATCCAGTCTAAAAGACGTTAAAACGATATTGGCGCCTAAAGGATAGACTGGTTGACATTTTAGCAAATGACCGCCTTTTTTTTCTTTTAGTACATCATCTGCATTTGAACGATTTGTTTAACGCTTCTGATAAGGGTTTCTCGGATAAGACTCAAGTTCCGCCGAATATACTATTGATGTTTTACTATAGGAATAACTACAGGCAAACTAGATGAGAAAAAAAAAGGATCCATAAATATCAGTCAATATGTCTTCCTTCTGATCCGAGATTGGCAAAGTACTTTAAAGTTTAATTTCAGTTGCAAACTAACTTCATTTCTTGGGTCGGTGATCTCTGTGGCCCTCTGTTCTTCCATGATGTCTTGTGATTCCGGAAATAAAAAAAAAAGATAACAAAACGAACACAAACATAGAATCAGGAGGGAACAGCTGAAATTTCCTGGATGGATGTCGGAAAGAGTGACGGGTGGTTTAGCAAAGGGGGAAAACCTGATAAGCGCCGCACAAGTGATAGGAAGTTTTGGACAGCGATGATTTTCCATGTCCTGAAGTGACGCGACATAGAGAAGAACTTTCGTTAAATCGGTCCTCCTTTTCTTTTCGCTGTAATTTAATAAGTGACATACTAAGCACTTGAATGACCCTTATATATTTCTTCTACTAAAAGAGAGATACATATTCACATCGCCGTACGACGAGGAATATCCATTCGCCTTTGTAATGTCTCCGTTCTTTTATGTGTCATGTTGCTTCAGGATGTGAACGGTCATCGCTCTCCACAACATCCTGTATGTTCTTGCTCTGTGTATGTTTTCACACTTTACCTATCCACCTTAACCTTGTACTATCTATTCAAGCATGTTTTCAATCTGTTAGTCTCGACTTCATTACGTCCTGAGGGTGTTAAATTCTTTAAGCCCTCGTTCGTCATTAATTCGCCAGAATTTTTTATTTTCTCTTTCTTACTATAAGTATAATTTTCCTTGTAGGTTCACAAAACTTTCTCGCTGTTACGATGGTCTTGTTTATGCTCAGTGATCGTCTGTAGAACCATATGACAGTCACTTGGAAGCTGTTCTGAATTGTGAAATTATTGTCCAAAAATTGTTATATGGAAGGGAATTAGTTACAAAACTATTTCCTGTGCTTTTCTGTTTGTTACTTACTAAATTACCCTCTCTTTTAATATTTTTGCTTATTTCCTGGAAGTCAATCGTTGTCTATTCCTCTTCATATTTCTGACGCATTTTTCGACGTCTTTTACTACTTGATTTCGATGACACCAAAAAGAATTTCGCAGCTGTTACTGGTACTGACAAACATCCATTCCGCCTTCTTACGTTCATAAGTCATTATTTAAATCAAAACAAGTGGGTACTGGAAGTTCGAGAATGAAAAGACTCTAGGAGAAGGAACAGGAAATCCAACCATAAACAGGAACAAATGAATAAACTTCAACTCCTGTTCAAAAGACGGGACGGGGTATGAACCCAGCGATCCCAGATGCTACCTTTAAATTAAATTAAGTTATTTAGGGCATTCTTCATGTGCTTGGAGTGAACGGGATATGTGCAGTAAATTTGAATAGGCGAGCCGAGTTCAGATTCGGGTGAGTCTGTTAAGTTACATTGTTAAAAGTATGCCCTTGAGGAAAGCATAAATCTCTTTCTTCTTAACCACCAGCTATGTGTTAAATAGCGGGATTGACTGCTATAAATATCAAGCAAGCTAAGAAAAGGAAAACTAATAACACTAATAAACAAACAGTGGAGAAGGAAACATGAACGCACTCTATTATGTTCCCCAATATGGCATAGCAATTCGCAGATAATAAAGAAAAGATATCAATGCGACACCATGATTGCCGATGTCAAAAAGGAATATGTATTTGTCTATATTTCTGAGATGAGGTATTATGTACACTATTTACATTGCTCGGACTATCAACCCCATCTTTGTTGCCATATTTATCACAACACTTCCCTCTCCAAGTTCTCCACCGCCTTAACCAGGTATTAAACTCACACTCTTTGGGTCCTGTCACTGGATCTAACTAACGCCATTATCCACTGTGCAATGTGTCTTTGTGACAGGACCCAAATAGTGTGAGTTCAATACCTGGTTAAGACGGTGGAGAACATGGAGAGGGGAACTACCAGGGGAAAACTGATAACTGACATCCGTTAGATATGGCACATGGAACTAAAACAGTCTACCACAGCGAGCGAAATAATAAACGGTTTAGTTCGATATTCCAATCACCTGAAGAAGGCCTGAATGTACAACGGCCGAAACGTTGTGATAAATATGGCAACAAAGATGAGTATGATAGTCCGAGCAATGTAAATAGCGAATATGTATTTATGTAAAAAAAAACTAATAAAAAGGTGCTGAATATGTTTTATTTATTATTTAATTTATTACCAGGTGATGATATTAGAATCTGTCAGGAACTATCGTTGTTGCACAATACATAAATCCCATTAGTGTACATTTGGAAACCAGGAAATAATTGGATTCATTTTTAACATTTACATATATATGGTGTACACAAGGCATCTAAATATGTAAATTAACGCTTTTTTAACTTTTTCACCTAAGAATAGAATCACATAATGCAGAGGGCAACGGAGTAAGTTTGTCGAAACGGTTAGCTCAACATGTGTAGAGGTTAAAATTGTAGTGCTCGGAGAAGCATCGTCATGGGAGTCTGTTACAGTGGCACTTCTGACTTAGAAACTAGCAGAATAGAACTAGTCTGTTACCAATGACATACGAAGAGAATCACGATTATTCGACTCTGTATATGCAGCATGGAGGGTCTTAGCTGTAATCCTATGAACTGATGGAATTAAGGAAAGTTAGTCGTAAGAACATTTGCCATGAATAACGATATGGAGCAGCAGACGCTACCGATATTTTGTTTGTTCGAATTGGATTATTAGATGGAAAATAATTCCTCGCCCACGAATCTACGGAAACGTTTTTGAACGTCTTCAAGCCTGAAAGTAATGTTTTCTGATGTGACACATGTAAATTGTTTTCGAAGTACAGTATTTTTCATTATTTACATTATTTACATTGTTCAGCTTGTTGTCCTCATCTTTATTGCCAAATTTACGACGTTTCGGCCGTTGTACGCTCCAGTGAATGGAATTTCGAAGTGAAGCCTTTGTTTAGTACACCGGGGTAGATTGTTTAATTCTATCGAAATTCCAATAACCCGAAGAAGGACGGAACGTACAACAGCCGGAGTGTACAACGGCCAAAACGACGTGAATATGCAGTAACGATGAGGACAACAATGTAAATAATTACAATACCTTATCTCAAAAATATAGACAGATACAGTATTTGCCACTGTAATATGTTTTCGCATTTTTGAATATGAAGTTCGGTTAAACAACTTTTGAGATTATTTGAATCCTTTGATTTTATTTTATTGTACATTTTAACTCGGATTGTATACTGCTTCTACTTCTTGGTTCTGTTATTTGATATCTGCAGAGCGTATAAATGTTTCGTGAAAATTATTATGAAAAAGTGGCAATGTTTTCTTTTGGCTTATTTTGAGGAAATTCCTTTCCTTAAAGGAAAATAAATCTAAAAAGGCATCTATCAATCTTCCTTTTCGTAATTTTCAAGAATCTAACATATCGAAAAATATTGGGTAAATATTATTATTTATAATATTTACATTCAGACGGTTGTCTTTATACTTGTTGTTATGTCAAAGGTTTCAATCGTTGTGCCCTCCGGCCTTCTTCGGTTGCCTATCTGTCCGAGTAGCGTTCACGGAATTTCTAACTAAATTATTTGTTTCAAATTTAGGGTTATGCTGTATCGGACAATATAAAACTATCACTTTTGTCTGCAAGAGATATTACAATATAATTTATGTCAGGAAATTCTTATAAAAATATTCAAAAATATTTTAGAACAGATATTTAAAAAAGAGTTTACTGTTGTGGAGTTATTTCCACAATAGAAACTGTATTCGGACTAAATGCGTCCTAAATAGGTTAAACGTACAGAAACGTTAGGAACTTGTAATAAAGTGTTACGCAGAGTAATCGAGTTGTGGTCGCTGAACACTTTTCCTTGCCTCGACTACTACTGACTCCTACTTATAATAGATGGGAGAGTCTATTACCTATAGACTAGGCGTCTTTCACTATAACATTTACTTTCCCTGTCCTTTAAGGATTTCAGTTATTATGGTTCTGCCAGGCATCATTTTATTCCTTGTTTAGCGAAGTAACTTTACTTGCCTTCAGTATGACCTGGGAGTGTCGAATTCACCATTGCCTCTTTTCCTATTATGAATCCCAGAATTTTTCATTTGCGAAGGTATCTTTCAGTATTCAGTAGCATATAGGAGATTAGTGGGCTTTCTGATCATGAGACCCGTGTTCGAATCTCACCATGGTCGATTTGTAAGAAAGGTGACATCTTGATGTTATCGGCCTGGAGGAGGCGATCCCAGAGTGCGACACCTTTGAAAAGTACCACGGGTTAACCCAAGCCCTGTGAGTGAAAACTGGTAAATTTAGCACGAAGTCAAAAATCATCGTGACCGAGGCTTTGAGCCTGTTATCCATGTTCAGACTGCAGATCACGATAGAAACTGTAACTACGGTCCGCTCAGCATAGCTGCAGTATAATCTGGTGGGCTCTGTGTGTTATGTGCCTGACCAGGCGTCTTCAATGGATTTCTCGCAGATCATAATAAATTTTATCTCTTAAAGTATCGAGGTTACTTTCAAAAAGCTTATTTAGTAATTTCATTACTATGAATGGCTCTTCTGTCTTGTATTTTCTGTACAAAAAAAAAGGGTAACATGTGGCCGGTTATTATCCTGAAGGAAACTGAAATCTTTTTAATGGGTGATGTTTAAGCTCGGATAAAAGACATTCTTTCTCATTTTCAAAGCGAACAGTTCTTTGTCAATTGAAATTAAGTAGAATAACTGTCTTCCTGACGCGTGACAGCGATATTTGAAGTGTTTATATAACGAATATGAGCGAATGAAATTGAAACGGGCAGTTATTTTTTTATAGAAAAACTTTTTTATAGAGACAGAGCAAGTAAATTGAAAAAAAAAATTATGCAAGTACACAAAATTCTACCGAATCTGTATTCGAGGCACACAGAACATGACTTCGATAAATATGTTTTGACGTTCCCAATGATTAGACCTTTTTGGTAGACAACCACAATAATGAGAATATATATTTACATGTATAAATTTAATAATTTTGCAGAAAAATGGTCTGACGATCTACATTCTTTAGTTCCACCAATTCTAAACGTCCTGAGTATGACGGTAAACTACATCCGCGTCCTGGGTAAGACGATAAACTACGTCCAATAGCAAGGCCTCTGATCAGGAGATTTTGAGGAGCGTGGAACCACCTCTTAATTGATGATGACCCTAGATCTACCTTGACCCGGCTTGGTAAGCACCTGTTAGAGTCCCAGCAAATAGATAACTCCCAAACTGGCGTCAAAACACTATGAAAATGTAAAATAGGCTTTAATACCAGAAATACTTTGTAAAAAATTATTATCAGCAATAAATGTTTGAAGGAAAAATTATTATCAGCAATACATTGTCAAAAAAAAAATAGATATTTCCTGCAATATATTATTGAAAAAAATTACCAGCCATCCATTTTTCAAGCAAAAATATTACCAGAAATAAATTTTTTGAAGGAAAAAAATATTACCAGAAATAGATTTTTGAATCAAAAAAATATTACTTGCAATAAAAATTTTGTCGGCATTAAATAATCCATTGAGGTTGATATGCCGTAAAGCAAAACAAACCGAACCAAACGAATTCTAAATTTCACAGCAAAGACCCGTCACGCGACTTACCGTCTTCCTTTCCTTCGTATTCTGTTTACGTGAATGAGATTTCCCTCGGAAAAAATTCTTACCACGAACTGTTACTGTCTGGAATGACTCCCAAATGGATGCTTTCCAGAACACTACAATTTAAAACTATTTAAATCTAAGATTAACCGTTATCTTTCCCGCGTAACCTCATAAAATTCACTTCTTAGTTTTCCTACACATAAAAAATCTTCTTAAGTATATTTCTAACTTGAATGGCCCTTGGACTTTTTACATGTCTCTAAAAGTTAACTCACAGTTTTTATAACAGCATTGTTACTATTAATTGTTATCGGCTTACGACTGATTCACGTTGAAACCCCGGTTCCCGTAAGTTAAGCAACGTTGAGCCTGGTCAAACAGGGAACCTAGACAGGTGATTGTTTGTAAATACCAGGTGCCGTAGGCATGGATATTAAGGTGTTTTAATAGATAATGTCCCTGAATTGTTAATCGGGGAGCCGAGTTGAGTTCGTTATAGCCGCAAAAACTCTTGGGAAATCTATGTATCAACTTCTTCTAGCACCTGTGGATTAATTAGTCAGACTAAATCTAAAAATATTTCTGACTTTAAATAACCTTCAAAGGCCTGATAAGCCTAAAAAATCAAATCTACAATCTCTTGTTAAATGGGGCGATGAGTGTCTTGTTAATTTTAACGCCTCAAAAATGAAAATGCTCTTTTTACTTTCTATCAGCGTGGCTGATGCTAACACTTGGGAGAAGGATGCATTGCGATTTACGTAGCCTTTATTGTGACGAACTGTTTTCCAACCTGCAAAGTTTTCACACTGACAAAACGTCACTAACCTCTCGTTAATCTATTGCCTCTTGAATGTCAAATGTTTTTACAATCTTCATTTCTTACCTCAACCAGTTCAGACCTTCATAGCTAGCACTCGGCGTCTCATAGGTAAGAAGTAAGTTCCACTCCATGTCGATATCATTTACTCTATTGAAAAAAAAAACTTCAGGTAGGATGCTTCCCTGATCAGTGCAATCGAAACCATTTAAAGTCTAGGGTCAACCCTTCTCTATACCACATATCCTCATTCGCTTCTTATTTCATCTTTTTCGTCCTAAACAGAATATTGATTTAGTAAGCCTCTTCCTTGAGTCCGTCTTGTGCCTCTAATTGGGTGAACATTATTTTTTTTTAAATTTGGAGTTTACAATCTTGTGATAAAATGATAAAATATAAAAAAACAGTAAAAAGTGGTATTCAGCAACGGAAATTTTTAAAATTTAGACCATGTAATACTAGCACAAGAAAATTACTTCGATCGTCCTATTGCGTTCTGAAATTCTTCAAAATAAATTCTGATCCCGATTGTGAGTCTATGTTAGGTCGGAACAAAATTCAGCCAGATTTTAAGTGAAATTCAAAGACATTGCTAAAGTAATTCTATATAGATTTTTTTTCAAAGCTTTTTTATTTTGTTACACTATATTTTGCCATCTTCGAGGCAGACTCTTGGTTCTACCGGCCAAGAAATGGCGATATGTCTGTGTACTGGATTGCTTTAAGAGATTTTTCATAGACTTCTGTTAAATTTAATGTTCTTCCAATTAGGAGTATTTCGGAGGGATCAAAATAATTGTTAACCCGAAGGTGCACGGAAGGTGTAGTTATGGAACCGCAGCTAAGCAGTACAATTTCTGTTGAGTCTGGTGCGGTACTGATGATAGAATGCATCATCTTGGATAGGCTATTCTGCAGGGTTTTCTTCGATTGCTGCCTTTACCTGATCTAATTATGAACATGTAGTTTTCGGAAGGCGCTTGTAAGGTTATATGCCCTTTTAATCCGAACAGATACACAGTAACTTCTTCTTTTGCAGATCGGCGTTTGTAATTGATAACAGTGGTTTATTTCGTTTTCCACCGAGACATTTTGATCCATATTGTTTCAAACAATCAATTATTTGTGGTTTGTTCTTTTCAAAAATGGGTTATTTTTGCGTTTCAGCAGAAATTTAAATTAAATTGTTACTGTTCAATGGGGAGGCACCGAATCACAAACGATTCACGTATCCATTTTATTACAATAAAACTGTCGTGTGAAATTGATTAAATTATATTAGCGTTTCCGTTTTCTCATAATAAATAACTGCACGACAGCCGAAATATTCTCGGCCTCCCAGCATGCAAAAACACTTAAAAATTACACTTAATCTATGGCACCGTCTCTATAAACGACACAGAAATCATTTTCTCTTGGTACAATGTTTATTCGTTTCCGAAAATAAAAAGCCATCAGATGAAAATAAAAATGACGTCATTTTTCCATAAAGTTTTTTTTTATTTACATTGTTCGGACTGTTTTCCTCATATTCGCTGCCATATTCACGTTGTTCGGCTGTTGAACGCACAGGTTTTCTTCAAAGTATTTGAATTTCGAACTGAACCCTTCATTTCGTCCACCGTGGTAGATTTTATCTAGGTCCACGTGCCATGTTTCGGTACCAGTTATTTCTCTTTAACTCAACTCTCAAAGTTTTTTGATCACATCTGCTGTAGCCAGATTTTGAATACACGACTCTTTGACTCAAGTCACTGGATTCAAACAAAAAAAAGGCTTTTCAGGCGATAATGGTGGTAAAATATTTATTACTCTACTTTAATACTCTACTCATGAACGTTTGAATTTATATTCTTCTCTTTCTTTTACATTTATATATATATATATATATATATATATATATATATATATATATATATATACACACACACATATATATATACATACACATATATATATATACATACATATATATATACACATATATACATACATACACATATATATATATATACATACATATATACATACATAAATATATATATACACATACATATATATATATATACATAAATATATATATATATACATACATATATATATACATACATATATATATATATATACATATATATATACATATATACATACATATATATATATATACATACATATATATATACATACATATATATATATACATATATATATATATATACACATATATACATACACATATATATATACATACATATATATATATATACATACATATATATATACATACATATATATATATATGCGTATATATATATATATACATACATATATATAAATATATATATATATATATACATATATATATATATATATATATATATATATATGTATATATGTATATATATATATATAAATATATACATATCATTCCGATCACGTTTGAAACTAAATTACATTTTCAAAAATCACCTATTGAAAAATTCTATGACGTTTTGTTCAAGCCCTAACCCAATCACAGATCACTACACTCACATCTATAAGTCTGAATCAAAAACAACTACATATCAGGAGCGTGCAAAAGTTCCCTGAATCGATTTAAAATACAATTACGTCTGAATATTGAAGTCAAAATTCTTTTCTTTTGAACGAAAAGCGCTGAAAATATTTTCCTTGTGCTTAATATATAAGACATCCTTAGATTTCTCGGCGTAAAACTGTATTAATCCTTGTCCCTTTTGTGACTCAATGCTTTATGTATAACTATCTGGAATTCATAACATCAAACACAATTACATATGTAATATCTTTATTCCATTTATTCTTTCTGAAAGGAAAGATTTGGTTAAATTATCAGAATTGAATACGCCCTAGATTATCTTGATGCAGTCTAAAAACTCACAAGGATTACCAACTAATATAGTTGTCTTGTTTGATAGGAAAACGTAAAACATTTCTTTTTGTATAACTTGAGATTAAGTTGGAGAAACTAAGCACGCGTTTAATATTTATTTATTTTTGCTTTGAAAGAAATGAAGCAAATATTTACCCTAATGAAGTTCATATTTAAGAAAATAAAAAGAGGATAGTACAAAAAAAATCTCTTTAAAATGCCACTGTGCTTTCCGAAAATAATGTGTCCGGAAAATCGAATACCAGATTAGAATCCACGAGAAACCGGAAGACCTACAATGCGCATGTTAAATTCATGATTCGCTGTCAGAATACAGAAAACAATAAAAAAAAAATCCACAGGGGCAAAAATGGAGCGCAGATTAAGGAGAGTTTCAGAAGTTGAAACAAAGAGATTTTAAAGAGAGAGAGAGAGAGATAGAGAGAGAGAGAGAAGGAGACAGAGAGAGAGAAAGACTGACAGAAAAAAAGAAAATTAGAAAGAGTGAGACTCAAATAGATTAGTGACACATAACCTTCAAAAGAGAAAAAAATAAAAATAGACCACAAAGGAATACCAAACATGTCACGTGACGCTAAGAATTATAATCTTGTTCTTCATATTTTTTCCTTTTTCTTCTGAGAGTTGCACTTTTTGTTGCCATTTACTGTAGACGCTTGTAAGACAAGTCGAATGGTAGCAAGGAAAATGCCAGATAACATCAGACTAAAATCCCCGTCTCCACCGCTGTACATATCTCTTCTATCTCTCTCTCTCCCCCATATATATATATATATATATATATATATATATATATATATATATATATATATGTGTATGTGTGTGTGTGTGTGTGTGTGTGTGTGTGTGTGTGTGTGTGTGTGTGTGTGTGTTTACCTTTATCTCAACCGGAGACTTCCGCCTTGCAGCAAGCCAACACGCATGCCTTGATCTTACACACGTTTGTTTCCATGTCGACTATCGCATGCAAAAGGCCAGGTGCAGTAGAATTGCTCCTAAGAGCTTGATATCACTTAATGTCAAGTTTCGTTGTAACGAGTCTTTTGCTACAATGGCCGAATTGGCCTGCAAAACTAAAAAAAAAAAAAAAAAAAG
>OZ038486.1:52985255-53047755 GCA_964036315.1 Acanthosepion esculentum
CTTAACAGGGATTTTCTGGTGTGCTTTGGAAACAAGTAGTCAGCCATATATATATATATGTATATGGATGTGTGTTTGTATTTATGTATCTCGTCATTTATCTTGAGTTTGTGGCATGTAATATTAGTGAATCGTAACACGGTATTTTCATGTGGCTTAATTTCCTATGTATTTCATCATATTACCGGATTGGACAAGATTCTGAATTTATTTTCCGATACTTTATTTCTTTGCACATGTAAGCCGAGCAGAAAGCACCAGGACGCTGTTGTTAAATGGAAATCTCCTCAGAACGTTATCATGATAGGGGTATTAATCCTCACCGTATGCCTAACTTCAGATAATGTGATCAGCTTAATATATATATATATATATATATATATATATATATGTGTGTGTGTGTGTGTGTGTGTGTGTGTGTGTGTGTGTGTGTTTGAAATGGAAAAAGGCTTGGAGAATTTAACATACACACCATATATTGAAAGCAAGAGGTTCGAAGTGAAATATCGTGTGACTTACATAACAAGCTTATGTAAATGGATGGCTGAACCCTGCTATTTAACACACATATGAGGGAGACGTTAAACCGATTGAGAATGGGTGCAAATGCGAACATAGTCCTGTATTTGAACCCGGCTCTGTCTGCGCTGATATCCGTCATATCCAAGCTTAGTAAATAACTATTATGTCGTCTATGTCTGGGGCGTAACGACAAACGCACTACTTTGTTGAGCAGTTATAATGATTAATGATTTTGATCCTCCCCAGGTGCTAATATCATCGCTTTGTGTCAAAGTAAGTTCAGCTTAGTAAAGTAAAGGGCGCCTTTAGAAATAAAGGGATTAATAAACCAGTCAATAAAGAATGACTTAAACGCTTGAAACTTACTTCCTGTATCCATGGTATCCGTAGTAATTCTCTAATATAGAGTCGTTTCTTTTGAAACTCATCCAGTTCTCCAGGTATCTTAGCGCCCCAGAAAAATGAATTCAAACTCTTCAATGAAATCCCTGTTCCAGGATATCCCCCTTTTTGCAGAAAAGATTTTGGAATGACCTTAATGTTTTTAGCTAGGAAATCATTTAACTAGCGAGCTTGTCTGATTGACTCTTGCAACAGTGTATGAGTTCGACCCTCGCTAGGGTTAGTAACCACACCTGCTACTCTTAGAGTCGACTGATACAATTCAGGTGGCAAAAAAATGTTAAAAACAAAACGGAATTAACAGAAAAATATCTCGACTTCTTTTTTCCTCGTCTTTCGTTTCATTAGCGCTAATTAAAAGGCTAAGTGAGATATTAATTGCTGAATGTCCGGCTCGATCGAGGACAGGAATTGATTTAGGCGGGTACAACTTTTATTGAATTTTTCTTGTAATTTGACGTTATAATTTATTTAGTTCTGCTATTTATTTCCTCTTTGTGATTGACCGTCTCAGATTTTGCCTGCTGGTTTCTGTTCTTCCTCAGCGTTCAACGTTTTTTGCTGTTACTTGTTTTTTTTTTGTTTTTTTTACAGAGATATCGTTGCACATATATGTCCGTACTGTTTTTTAGTATCTATTGATAGAATAAGTCTCCTGATCTGATGTTGTTAATTATACGTCAACAATATCTGAAATAATTTCTATTTTCATATTAAAATATTCCTTGACATTTATTGGTATGTTTGGGAATTTATTTATGATATGTCTAACAAATGAAGTGGATGACAAGCTGAACAGGTTATTCATTAGTAGATATTTACCCTGGCCTCGGGCTGGATACCTCACAGTGTGATTTTTGCTAATGAGTCGGACTATGCCCGAAGACAGAAATGCAACTGAGCCGGGATGTGACACAAGATCGCCATGTAAGTGTGCATATATATATATATATATATATATATATATATATATATATATCGGTTGAGCTCTTTGGTTTGAGGTGTGAGTTTATAAACAGTGATTTAAGCTAATATAGCATGACTCTTCGGCAGAATTGAGTCACTGTCAGTTACTGTGTGTTTATCTAAATCTAAAAATAAACACGGTAAAATTCACCTTCATCCTGCCGTGAGCCGACAGCTTAGTGATAGAAGTTCCGACTGACGCCAATTCAGCCGGGTTTCGATCCTAGCTAGAGGCAACCGGACGTCTAGCCACACTGATGAGCTGTGAAACAGCGAAATGGTCTGTCTGTGGATGACAAAAATATATATATATGTATGTATATTGTAATTCATGTAGTGAGGTCAATCCTTAATTGGTGCCCTATATATGTAGATCTATCTGAAGCACACTTAGTTAATCCTAAAGTCAGTCACTTAGGCGATCATGTATCTTTCGATTCTGTCCTGCTATTTACATAACTGGGAGAGGAGTTGGGAGATTCATACCTTTCCCCGGAAGTGAATGTAATGGATTCGACTGGAATTCGAACTCGGATCTCCGATTCTTCAATGTAAGCCGGTATACTTTACTCCAACGTGCCTCTACTAAGGAAGCCTAAATTAGTTCTTTAAAACATCAAATAAGCAGACAATAAATATTTCAAACTCACATTTTACTTAAACGAAAAGAAAAAAAAACAATGACACCAAACGTTCCAAAACCGAAGATTTAAACTGGGTTTAAATAACATAGGCAGAAAGCTACATTTAATACCTCATATAATTAATACATGATTTGTAATAAATGTTTGATTACAAACTTGTAATGAATGCGTTTTTATTTTTATTTTATATAATTAATGCCGGATTCGAATGTGTGTTTTATTTGATTAACTGTTTTCCAGGAATTAAAATGAGTACAATTCCCGTTTCATGATTTGGAAAAGTCAATTATTAACTCAGGAGAGATACCTGATATTGTGAATATATTATATTCATAGGTGTCTGCGAAATTATGAAAATACTAAGATGTTCTCTGTCCGTTGTCCAAATCTTTAAAACATACACCTTTAATAGTCTACTTTGTTAACGATGTCTAAGAAACTAACAGGTGAGTATTTACTTGAGAAATAAAGTTAGAGTTTCACAAAGGCAAATTGCAATATGATTTACGAACTCAGAAGCATACATGCTGATGAATGGACGGAATGCTTTTTGTAGTGTCAGTCTTCGAAACTCTGGAGTCGGCATATTAATATATATATATAATATTATATATATATATATATATATATATATTAATAAATATATATATATATATATATTAATAAATTTTAACATATATATATATATATATATATATATATATATATATATATATATATATATATATATATTAAAATGAAGAGAAAAACCGCAAACGTTTTTGTTGTAATGTGGATTTAAAAAAAATATATATTATACTTTATTTTCCATGATTTTGCTAGATGTGTTTCCGGTCTCGCGACCTTCATGAGGCAAATAATAATATATTTTTTAAAAAATTCCACATTACAACCAAAAAGGTTTGAGGTTTCTCTCTTCTTTTTAATATACACACTTTTCTCTCGTCGGAACTACTATACCCTCTCCCCTTTATATATATATATATATATATATATATATATATATATATATATATATATATATTAATCAATTTTAACATATATATATATATATATATATATATATATATATATATATATATATATATATATATATATATATATATTAAAATGAAGAGAAAAACCGCAAACGTTTTTGTTGTAATGTGGATTTAAAAAAAATATATATTATACTTTATTTTCCATGATTTTGCTAGATGTGTTTCCGGTCTCGCGACCTTCATGAGGCAAATAATAATATATATTATCTTGTGTAAAATATATATATATATATATATATATATTGTTGTGGGGCCCTCCCCTTTTTACACAAGATGGACTCGTCTAAAGTTGGAGATACGAAGAGATATGTTGAGACATGGTTGAGATACGTCGACTCCAGAGAGAGAGAAAGATAATTATGGCTCCACTTACAGAAACATGTACATATACTTTCTACTAACCCGTATTCCTGGACTACTAATCTTCATTTCAAGTTTGTATTCTTACGTTCAATACACTTATTTTCCTATTTCAATTACTGGCGTTGTTTATTTATTTGTGCAGGATTCCCTCCCCTGGATCCACAACAACTTGGCGACGAGGACTTCGGACCCACACGAAAAGAAAAAAAAATGTCTCTCGTCACCACAACAACATGGCGACGAGGATTTTGGACCCACACGAGCAAAAACATTTCTCTCTCTTCACCACAACAACTCGGCGACGAGAATTCGCAACTCTGGGTGGGGGGTGATTGCCGTTGCGAGCGTCCTCAGCAACTGGGCGACAAAGATTTACGAGGATTTGCGAGGATTTTGCGTGACCACCGTGATTAAAAGGTACTTCATCAAAATACGGGAAAACGAGGTTTTCATAAGACTCTTATCATGGGGGATTTTAAAAGTATTTTGGCAGAAGTTGTAAAATACCAAAATGAACAGCAATTACAACTCCAAGAAAGACAGCTCGAAATTCAGAAGGAAAATCAAGAAAGACAAATGCAACTCCAGGAATTAATATTAAAATTAGCGGGTAACACACAACAAAAGAATATCGAAAAAGATGCGACTTTTTCTCAAGACGCAGTTTGGAACACAATAGAAACATTTAAATATTTTCCAGAAGATGATAAAAATTTCAGGGACTACTACAGACGTCATGAAAACATTTTCAACATTGATTGCAAAAATTGGACGGAAGCTAAGAAGCTACGTTTATTACTCAGTAAATTGGGAACAGAAGACTACACAAAATTTATGGACTATATTCTACCGAAAAAGACAAACGATTTGACGTTTGACGAGGTAGTTACATGTCTTACGGAATTTTTTAGTCCAAAGACTTCACTTTTTGACAAAAGGTGGAAATGTCTTAACCTCGTAAAATGCGAAAATGAGGACTTCTCCACGTTCGCCGCAATCGTGAACAAACATTGCAATGACTTTAAGTTGGCAGAATTGACTCCGGACAATTTTAAGTGTCTTATTTTCGTACAGGGATTAGTCTCAGCCAAGGACAGGGAAATGCGCAAAAGAATGCCCTCGAAGCTTCAAAACGAGCCTGGATTAACGCTACATAAATTGTCAGAAGACTGCCAAAAATACTTGAGCATAAAAAAAGACTCTAAGGATATCGAGTAATCGGGAGTAGCACACATACTAAAGTTGAACAAACTTTACGCTTTTCACCCCCCCCCCCAGAAGAAAAACACAAATTTCATGATAAAGGAAAAGTTAGAAGTTATAAGGCGATTAATGACAGAGATCAAAACAAATATAAGCCAACCCCCATCCGCATGTTACAGATGTGAAGGATTACACTGGAATAAAGACTGTCGATTCAAATACAAGAACTGTTTAGCTTGTGCAAAATGGGACATAAGGCATCTCAATGCAGAACAAAAGACACACTAGTAGGGTAAGAACTACTAGAATGAACTACGAAGACAAACTAAACACAAGAAAATACGTGGAACTCGAGATTTTAAATAAAACGTAAAATTACAGTTAGACTCCGGTTCGGATCTAACTATAATTAATCTACAAACATGGAGGAAGGTAAATAGACCGACTATGATGCATAAGCAGAAAATTGCTAAGTCTGTTACAGGGAAGCGTATCAAATTTGTATAATAAAGTAATTCTAAACGTAAAATTACATGGAAAAACGAACAAATTGAAGATATTTGTAATGAAAGACAAAGAAACTTTGGTGGGGACAGATTGGATGCAAAAATTTGACGTATGGGATTTACCTATCAGCTCATTTTGTAAGAAAATAGAGAGCGAGCCGTCAGAAGCTACAAAATTAAAAGAACTACACAGTCAATTCCCCGAAGTATTCTCGAGCTGTTTAGGACGATGTTTGCAGCTAAAATTGAACTAAAGGAAAACTGTTTAGCAAGTATTCAAGAAAAAGCGAAACGTGCCTTTCGCAACCATAGAAAAAATTGACAAGTAGTTAGAGAGATTGGTACAAACTGGAATCCTTTCACAAATAGAATTCAGTGTATGGGCGGCACCAGTAGTCTACGTAAAGAAAAAATCCGGAGAAACCCGTGTTTGGGCAGATTTCTCGCCTGGGTTAAACAAGGCTATCAAGGATTATATTGCCAAGCCCGGAGGAAATATTTACCAAGCCTAACCGTGGTACGGTATTTTCTAAGATTGATTAAGTGAAGCTTATCTTCAGATTCCAGTAGAAGAAGAAGGTACAAAGACTTTATGTATCAATACTCACAAAGGACTTTACATATTTAACAGATTGCCGTTTGGGATAAAAGTAGCACCGTCAATCTTCCAACAGACGATGGACACCATGTTCATGGGACAGAACTTTGCTACTGCTTACTTAGACACATTTTGATCAAAAGCGATAATGTAGAAGAACACGCAACACACATTAAAGAAGTTTTTAAAAGAATTCAGGATTTTGGTTTTGAAGTGAAGGAGAAAAAATGCAATTTTTTTCTAAAAGAAATCAAGTATCTAGGACATATAATCAATAAAAGTGGCAGAAAACCAGATCCAGATAGGGCATCTGCAACAAAAAAAAATATGCCTGAGCCGAAAAAAGTTGCAAAGCTTTCTTGGTCTAGCAAACATGCACAAATTGAGGGCTCCCCTCAATGAATTATTAAAAAAAAGGGAACAAATGGAACTGGACGGAAGATTGTCAGAAAGCGTTTAAAGAGATCATAAAGGAATTAACGTCTGATCCAGCACTGACGCATTTTGATCCCAAACTGTAAATTATCATTGCTAGTGACGCAAGCTCAAATGGAGTGGGAGCTTATATATTACACAAGATGCAGTATGGCACAAGGAAACCTATAGCTCACGCATCTAGATCGTTGTTACCGGCAGAGAGGAATTATTCGCAAATTGCGAAAGAAGGATTAGGCGTAATATTCGCCATAACTCGCTTCCACAGATACATATATGGAAGAGAATTTACTTTTCAAACTGACCATAAACCTCGTCTCACTATATTCAGATCAAAAGAAGGACTACCAATTTACACAGCCAACAGACTTCTGGGATGGAGAACTATATTATTGAATTATAATTTCAAACTAGAATTCCTACCGTCAAGAGAAAATTGGTCATGCGGATGGATTATCTAGATTCGTACCTGCGAAATGCGAACCTCTGGAAGACTCTGTAATAGCGGCTTTGCGAGCCGAAGACAAAATTAGTAAAGTTCTAAACAATACAGTAAGGGAATTACCAGTGAACTTGATAGAAATCAGAAGAGAAGCTTAAATGAATGAATTCATACAAAGTACAAAGAGGAAAATGGAAGAAAATGAAAGAAATCTAACGGACAGTTTTTCAATTTGTGATCACGTATTACTTTATAATGAGAGAGTGGTCATACCCAAATCTTTACAAAGACGAATTCTGAAGGACTTTCATCTAGTACACCCAGGGAAAAATCGTATGAAAGCGTTAATGAGAAGTTTCGTGTACTGGCCTAATATGGATAACGTCATTACTCAAATTGTAGAAATATGTAGAGGCTGTGCAGCGGCAGAAAAGGCAGCAAAGACACCACCTATTATACAAAAACCAGGGCCTAAGCTGGACAGACCTTGGTCTAGAATCTATGCGGACTATGCAGGACCCATAGATGGATATTACTACTTGATAACGGTAGATAGCTTTAGCAAGTGGCCAGAAGTTTTCAGATACAAAATCCCTACGACGGAAAACACTACTAATTGTCTACACGAGTTATTCGCAAGATTCGGCGTGGTAGATTGCCTCGTAACGGATAATGGTACCCAATTCACTTCGAGCGACTTTCAAGAATTCTGTGCGATTTATCAAGTCAAACATATTAAAATAGCACCATACCATCCACGATCTAACGGGCAAGCCGAAAGGTTTGTGGACACGCTTAAGAGAGCCTTGAAAAAAGCGGATGACATACCAACAGAAAGAGCCATACATCAGTTCCTACACGTCTACAGAATCACCCCGAACGGAAACACACCATCTGGCCTTTCGCCAGCTGAAGTGATGTTTGCCCGCAAAATACGGTTTGTTTTTGATTAACTATTATCCAGCAAAAATAAAAACCGGCATACACCGATTGTGCCTAAAAGATCCTTCAAACCAGACGAACGGGTCTATTTCAGAAAGTTTAAGAATAATATGGCATACTGGGAACCAGGTACGATAATAAGCAGACTGGGGAATGTTCTGTACACGATCCAAGGCAAAAGATTTACTCACAGCAGACATATTAATCAGATACATAAAAGACGGGTAGAGGAGCCAAGCTCGTCACCTTCGGAAAATGAAGACTCAATGGGGGCGAGTTTTGAAGCATTTGAAATTCAAAGACCGCAAGTAGTCACGGAGATTAGAAGAACAAGCAGGAAAAGAAAATTCACAGAACCGCTAATAATAGACCATAAGCGAAAAAAAAAATTAAACTCCCCCCCCCCCCAAAAAAGTAACTAGGGACGGGGTGTTGTGGAACTCTCCCCTTTTTGCACAAGATGGACTCGTCTAAAGTATACTTATTCTGACAAAGTTGGAGATACGAAGAGATACGTTGAGACAAGGTTGAAATACGTAGAGTCCAGAGAGAGAGAGAGAGAGAGAGAGAGAGAATTACGGTTTCACTTACAGAGACTTGTACATATACTTTCTACTAACCCACATTCCTCGACTACTAATTTTCATTTCAAGTTTGTATTCTTACGTTCAGTACACTGGCGTTGTTTATTTAATTGTGCAGGATTCCCTCCCCGGGATCCACAACATATATATATATATATATATATATATATATATATATATGGTGATGCCAAATCGGTATATATAATTGCTGATATCCGATGAGGAGTTGACAAAGTGACTACTGGAGGGCCTGAAGAAACTCTAGAGTCGGGTTGCTGAAAGTAACACCAATCAATTAACTGTCACACGTTATATTTGTATTTTTTCTCTGTGTATATATGTGTGTATGCGTTTGTGTACGTTTGTGTATGTAAATGAGTTCAACATCGAGTGGCAATAGTCTGTTAGATGCTTAAACCCGATATTTAAACCTGGAGATAGCGTTCAACATTGAAACACTGTCGCCACTCTGTTTTGATATTAGTATCCAATTTTATATACGCACTGTCGTTGATATTGCTCGCTCACACACACACTCATGTTGTCTGTATCTGTTCTACTGTAAATACAGCAAATGTTATGACCCCTCCATATATATATATATATATATATATATATATATATATATATATATATATATATATATAGTCTGGTGTCACCGCTATATATATATATATATATATATATATATATATATAGTCTAGTATCACCGCTGTATGTCCCGAGGTATTTGACAAAATCTAGAGACGGATATGCAATGTAATAGGTTTTGATCTGGCATCTCGTCTACAGTTACTTTCTCACAGACATCACGAGTTGTGGCCTATCTCTGTCTCTTCTACAATATTTTCACGGTACCTGTTCCAACGAGCTACTTTCGCTAGTTCCCAGAATGCATGAATGTAAGCATCCTATTAAGTGGGCATCTCGACCCCACCCTTTCACTGTCGTTTAAATGTAGCCGTCTCTTCTACTGCAGCTGCCTTTTCTCTCCCACTTCCCGTTTGTAGAAATCCCTTCCTCTTCCTCGCTTCCCTGACAGATATAATATTCAAATGATCAAGTGTGATGTCAATCGACATATTCTGATGCCTTGATCTTGTTCCCTGTCCTTCTTTTTATCCTTTCTTCAAACACGCCTCTTTACACTTGCTCTCACCCTCTGTACCCCCTTGCATGCTAGTGTCACTTCTGTCTTGCTAAGACCGAAATGCTTAATATATATATATATATATATATATAATGTTTTTCAAACTATGACAAATTTACAAAATATTTGTAATATATTTCAACTGAGCACTGTTGAAAGATAGACAAATTATATGATCAGCAGCCACCTGCGTTAATGCAAAGCTCTTCGGTAAAATGAATTGGAGCACTCCGGCTGATTGGCATTTGTTTACATTCGTAAAAACAATACACTAGATTTAGCTGTTCCTCTCTGTTGAATGAATGTAGCTCAGTCAGAGAAACTCTGACTGACACAAAACCGGTTGGTATTCGGATATCTGATTGCACTGAAGAGCTATGATACAGCGATCCAGTACTGTCTGCGAATGACACACACACACACACACACATATACACATATACATATATATATATATATATATATATATATATATATATATATACACACACAGATCGTTTGTAATCTGTTACTACCATTTTTGTCATAGTGTGTAAAACAAGCAAAACACTATTCGAAAGAAATGGAGAAAACTAGGTTGTCTCTAAATATACAGGCATATGTCATTTTTCTCTCTCTTATTTAGTACTTCGCATGCGTGTACGTCTGAATATGTGTATATTTATGAGAGTAGGTTACAATTCTTGTGTGCGTGCGTGCCTGCGTATATAGAAATGATATAACAAATATCTTGTAGCATCTTTAATTACAAACATTTTTGAAAAATATATATTATAATTTTGGAACCAGCCATTTTACATTATGGGAATTATTTTTAAATCATCCTTCCTCTTTTTTTTCTGTTTTATCTTGTGTTTCTTTGTTGATATTACTTCAAACAATTACTGTGGTATCATTCATAAATTATTTAATTAACTGCAGCAAATTTTGTATAATTAATTTTAAGAACGATTATTCTTATTCCAATCGTAGATCTGACTAATGAATTCATAGTATGTGTCGTGTTTTGTTTTTTTTTGTTCTTTGTCATTGCGTTTTGATTGATCTATTCTACGGTTTTCTTCTTGTGGATATTCTTCACTTTTAAAATTCAATTTAAACATAACAAAAATCTTATCAAAAAAATGAGGCAGAAGTGTCTGGTTTCGAAAAAGTTATCTGGGAGAGGAAATATCACATTATGCTGCCTGCAACAGAGTTCAAATAATATAATGAAATAGTGACTAGAAAATCAGAAAGTTGAACTAAATATCACATATCTACCAGATGAGTAAGACTTGCCAATGTGGATTTCAGTGGCAGCTAATTTTCTTGGCTCCTTAGCGATATAATTAGCAAGCATCCACCTGCATCAATATGGAACCACATGAGTTATAAGGTTTACTGCGAAGAGCAACGCCTTGGTCGGCATGGGCCGAGTCATTTGTTGAATTATCCCTCGTTTCTTTTCTCTTCATCAATTATTTCCATGGAAATATATGGCGAGTTCATACGGATTGTGATGTGAAAAGGGCATAGAATGGGTCGATCGAAATGTTATGACAACAAAACCCACACACAGAATGATTTCAATTGCAAGTCAGAAAAGAAGCAGACGAAGGCATTTGTAGACAAATCCGTATTTGTATAGCGAAAAGTCAGACGAAAGGCACAGAGAGAAAATATTTCTCTCTTTGTTTCTCACTCTTTCTCTTTCTCTGTTTCTCTCTCTCTCTCTGTGTCTCTCTTTCTCTCTCTCTCTCTCTCTCTCTCTCTCTCTCTCTCTCTCTCTCTCTTGTTCTCTTATTGTATATCCCTATTGATCTGCTGTGTATGTTCAGGGGGTGGGGGAACATAGGTCATCACAACTTTATGTTTGCTGTTGAATATCTTAAACTTTCGCTCATTTTATCACTATCCTCTCTCTCTTTCTTTCTCTCTCACACCCTATCTCTCTCTCTCTCTCACACACACACACACACACACACACATACACACTACCTGTCTCTTACTGTTTTTCATGTGCTTTTAGGAGGTGCACCAAAAGTGCTCTTCAGAAATCTAATACAAAAACTCGTCTTGATTTTTGATAGCAATCAAAAAGCCAAAAAAAAAATGATTGCTATGATTTTTTTTACGACTTATCAATCCTTCGCAAATTAATAAAAACCAAAAAAAATATTTTGTTGTGGGGAGATAATAATGATTTACTGATACAAAATACTAATTAACCCATAACTGGTGGTGTAATCGCGTGGATTCATACCTTTCCCATGAGTACATGTGCGTAAGTGAAGATAACGAACTCAACGGGAATTTCCAATTCCCATCAATTATCCATTACACCGTCGCACATCCAAGCTAACAGCACCTTGTATTCCCAAGCGTTCACTCATTTATGTATTGACAAGGCTCGACGTTCCCTATTTACATTATTCGGACTATTGTCCTCATCTTTGTCGCCATATTTATTACAACGTTTCGGCCAGAGGGTACAGCGCCTGAAACGTTGTGATAAATATAGTGACAAAGATGAGGACAATAGTCCGAATAATGTAAATAGTGTACGCAATACCTCAACTCAGAAATATAGACAGATGCTTGACGTTGTTTAACTTCGGTGATCATACGAGAACCGGTGTTTCAACGTGATGTGGTCGTAATCCAACTGGAATAGAAAAATATCCAAACCTCTTCAAGAATTGATAATCAAATTCTCTCCAACTATTTATTCTTTGATTTTGGTGTGATTAAATTATAGCAACAGAATCTAAATAGTGGTAACACTATAACAAAGAAATATTCACGGCCCAATATATGCCCCAAATCTGAACAGATGTCAAAAATTCACGTTTCTGTTTTGAAAAGGCCACTTAATATATCTGGAAACTTTCCGGCTACACCCTACAGATGACCGTTATGTGAATGATATACTCCAATCAATATTTTTTCTTTTTATTATATATCCTGGCCCTGTCTACAATCTTTTGAATCTCTTAGCAATATGTATTTGTTTTTATACTAAACTTCTCACTTACCCTTCTGTCGTCATTTTAAACAAACTTGTAAGAGAGGTTTCTATATAATTCCCTATTTCTATATGGCCACTTTGTCCTATATTGTAAGATTATACAATATTCTTTTTCTTATTATGCCTCCCCATAATTTCAAAGTGATTCGAAGTGACTTTTTGTTTGCATTTTTCTTCAAACCTCCTCCTTGTTACAATCATATTCTCAGCATCCTTCTTTAGAATGCTATCTTTTGCCCAAGTGTAATGAGTAAATTTATTCGCCTCCTCTGCAATATAGGAAGACTGATATAACAAAATATCTGAATAATAATTCCTTTCTTTGGTTCTAACTAAATTTTTCAGCGTCTTAATACTTTCTTTAGATTTTGGAAGGCACCTTTCACCGTTTCAATGGGCTTTTAGTTTTTATGTCAGATTTTCCGTCATCTCGTAAAATACTTCCCAGATATTGAAATGTCTTTATTTGCATTATTTTGATTCTATACAAATGATATGTTCGCCTTCTTCCAGCTTTTCTTTTCTATTTTATCTAGAAGTAATATCTCTATCTATAAAAGGCAGTGTGTGTGTGTGTGTGTGTGTGTGTGTGTGTGTGTGTGCGTGTGCGTGTGCGTGTGCGTGTGTGTGTGTGTGTGTGTGTGTGTGTAACGAATGCACGGCCGCAATTTTCGACGGATTTGCACCAACATTTACATGCACATGCTCTAAGATAATACAAAGGGCCAGACCGACTTTGCATTTCCCAACTCCCATCAATAGTGGAAATAATCGATTTTTTCATGCTTCTACGGCAGTTTTAATGTAGTTTGCAGCTATTTTCTACTGGCCAGTGTGAGAGGATATAGCTGGCTGCCACGAATAGGCAGGAAGATTATATTGGCCAGCGTGAGAGCCAACAGCTGACTGACACGAATGTTAACTAGCATGCCAGCATGCAAAAAAAAATCGATAACTGCATTCGTCACAAGTGGGAAAAATTTAAATCTGCATGGTACTTTACTCCAATTGGCTCATTCGCTTGCTTAAACTCAACGTTGATTCTGATTCCGCAGAACTGGGTTGGTCTGAAAAAGTATTTGCTGTTAACATTCTTTTTTTTTTTTCGGTTTTTCCAGTTACGATTCCTTTTTTAAAGCTGATCGTTTTGTGTTCATTTTGTTTAGTTTTTTTTTTTCGTAACAGATTTAATGTTTACTATAGAGCTTATAAAAAATTCGCAGTGTCAGATAGGCAAGAAGTAAGGCATGTAGCAACATCAGCACGGCAAAGGGCACTCCTTTAAAGGCAAGGAAGGGCAAAAATATTTTAAGTCAAGTGATAGCGATTGCTGTATGAGTCGTACGATTTTTGAATCAAACACGGGCAACGCAGGGCCATGCTGCTAGTCTGCTATGAAATGTTCTTTCAGACAAAAATGATGCAAGCAAACAAATAAAAAATATAAAAGAAATGTTACATTCTTATTCTAATGGCACCGACTAAGAGATTGGGAAGACTTAGGCTCAACTGTCCATCAGAAATATCCGCCAGCCAACACAAACGTGATGGACGATAAAGATGATTATGAGAATGAAAAAAAGAACTCAGCATTATAAAAGAATATATCAAATGTAGTTTCATGTCTAAAACTCTCTAGAGATCTTGTGTATATTTGAAGGTTATGTAATATTTTAAAATATGGCATCTTCTGATGATCCTCAAAAGCTTGTTGCTGGGTTTTCTTCTACCTTATGTCTTATCGTATCAATAACTGACTATTGATGGTCGTCCAATTCCGATCTTAAAGTGACAAGTCACGTCCATTGAAAGGCTTAAATCAGTTTTATGAAGTACATTCAGATATCAATTCCTTTCCTCGATTTCCACCATTTTGCCAGCAATCTTTTTCATTCCTAATTGAATTAATGCCTAATAATAATAATAATAATAATAATAATAATAATAATAATAATAATAATAATAATAATATCGTAGACATCGTAATCAAAGACCACAAGAGCAGAATGTGCATTATTATTGAAATGGCTATCCCTGCAGAGTTTAATGCAGCTTTGAAGACCTTCAAAACAAATATAAAAAAATTATAAGTATCTTGAAGTGGAAATCTCAAAAATGTGGCACATGAGAACATCAATAATTCCACTTGTAGTTGGAACCCTCGGATTGACTGGAACACAGTGGGAATCAAAGGAAATAATAATAATAATAATAATAATAATAATAATAATAATAATAATAATAATAATAGTAATAATAATAATAAAAATAACACACCAAGATAGGTTCTCGGATTTTATAATCATATGTGATTGGGCCTGTTAACATGTGCATGTCTTGTGTCAGTAATAAAGATCAGCTACATTAGATATTCCGTTCAATAGCAAAGATTTGCTTGTTTGTTATCTGAATTTCATCAATATTGTATTTATCCTATAGACTGACAGTTAGTGCATATCTGTTTATGACCAGTATTATTGATAGAGAACCATAGCCTGATGTCGAGAGGATAGCTTTTTTCTTTAAATTTGAAGGTTGAGGCAGCCAAGGTAACTTCTGACTCAAAACTAGATCCTTGTGAGTTGAAAGACGTGGTTTAGGCGATCTGAAGGCAATTCTACCTACATGTCCGCTATGCGCTAATTTTTGGTCTTTTTTTCTCGAAGATGTTTCCCTGTATTAAGCACATTTTGGTGCGATAAATATATCTGGTATACCCTTAAGACTGTCATGATAGGCATATTGAGTTTCGCATAAATCTACGTCAGTGTAGCTGTCTTAGTGAGTTTCTTCTTTCTTTACTTTGCTTTATTTTGTTTTACGACATATCAACCTCAAAAGATTATTTAAAGTCGACAAGATTTGTATTGCTGGTAATATTTTTTTTCAAAAACGTATTTCTGTATAAAAACATATTTTTACAGTGTCATAGTGTTTTGACCCCAGTTTGGGGGTTAACTATTTGGCCATATCTCGGACCCTAACAGGTGCTACACCCCGGGACAGTGTGGACCCGGGAACACCAACAATTAAGAGGCGGTTCTACGCTCCTCAAAACCTCCTGATCAGAGGCCTTGCTGTTTGATGTTGTACATCGTCTTACCCAGGACGGTTAGTGATCTACTCCCAAACACAATGACAGAAATAGCCTTCAGATAAATTAGTTAAAAAAAGATTAGAGATAGGTCGTGTCCACAAGTAAGAGTAACTTTTTTTATCAAAAAATATCTGCAAAAGCATTTCCTTTAATATGATTAGCTTGCTAATAAATAATTATAATATTATTAGAAATAAGAAACAGAATATATGTATTATAAGATTTTCAGAGATAGCATATTACATGCACGTAACCTACATAGACAAACGATGCTATATTTACTGATTGCCCTATGAGGATAGAAAGCAATAAAATCCAGCAGATCGTACACGCAAATACTAAGTTTAGAGTTACACCCTGTTAATGGAAATAGAAGCAGCAGCATCCAGGTCGGAAGTAGCGAAGAATGTACGAATAATAGAAATATTAGTAGGATTTAGTTTGGTGGACACAATTTTAAAAGCATAAGATATGTAAATTGAAACGATTTAACTAAAGACCGGAGAAAATGACTAACCATTTTTTGTTGTCGAAAATTTATATGTTGTAACGTACCTAAGAATTCATTAACCACATAGGCGTAAAGCTCAAAAGCACCCCCCGAAAGGAAAATACCAAATTATAGTCGAAAAATAGTTAGATATAAAAAATAAATAAAAAAAATGAGATAAAATCCAATTTCAATATGCAAGCGAATATGTTCTATACCCTCCTCTTCTTTTCCAAATTCTTTCTCTCTTTACCTTCTCTTCCACCCACAAGCCAAGAGCCCGTGAACTTTGAGAGCGACCCGACCCGAGAATGACTTGGTTCCAAAATCACGCGACCATCAGGCGGTTGACCATAAGTGAATTCCTGGCACCATCAGGCTCTCCTGCTGCGATCACGTGATCAGACCCTACTGAGGTTTGATTGAATTTTTGGCCATCACGCAAACACCGTGATTTGCGCCCCATCCTCCTGCGTACCCGTTCAAGGATGAAGAGAACGAAAAGACAATCTTTGGGGACAGCAAAAATCTAATATTTTTATTATTATTATTCCTGTCTGACCAGTGGCAGATTAACATCGCTGGGTGAATCGTCTCGATTTCAAATGGACTGCCCACCGAAATTAAGAAGACAGCAAAATCTGTCGACTAGAGAACGAAAGGACTGCTACGAAACTGAATCGACCAACGAAACGCCTGTACGAGATGATGCGGACCCCCAACCATTTCCGAAAGAAAAGGAACCCAGGAAAATTGACGACCGGCCAAAATATTGTTTCAGCATAAGAACTCTCGCTTCGGCGAATTAGAGCTCTGCGTGGAGATATCAACTCGACTGATAGATAAGTTGATTTCTTGGCTTGATCTTTTTATGTAGACGTATGTCATCGCTCGTACATTCTGTTCATTCATGGTGCACTTACCCTTTGTTAAATGAATTTTCTTTTTCTTTTTTTACCTGTTTATGTATTTATAAATGTTTTATTTTGAAATCTATCGTCTTGCGTCTGTTCGTCGTTGACTTCCTTGTGTCGCTTCCATTCCTGAGTGAAGACCAAGAAAAGATCCTACGTTTTCCATTTTTTCTAAACCCGTGGTTTACCTATATGCTACAAGTTCGTAACAATGTGTAATAAAAAAAAGAGAACAAGAGAGGGCTTAAGGAAGCTTTATTCTACTTAGAATAACTGACACAAGTCTAGGGAAAATTCTCCAAGGAGGGGGGGTAATCATAAAAAGGAGATTACTCCTGATTGCTTTATTACAATATGATCGTTTTCAAGAGGCACTGCCCAACATGTGAGCTAAGAATTGTAGACGTCATAATCAAACAGGTACGGAATTATAGGTATCTAGTATTTTAAGAAACGACGGAAAATGTAGCAGAAATCCGAAATCTAAACAATGTATTAAAAAAAGATCAACATTTCGTTAGAAACAAAGAATAAAGTGGGGAAATTGTATGTATTATCACTCATATACGGTTGTGAATGTTGGTCGATATAATCCCCGAAGAAAGGCTAACAGTGTATTCTATTTTACGAGGTTGTGGAAATCGTCTACAGAAACAGGAACTTACAGTTAGGGGATAAATGTTGCTTAGAACTGCAAAGGATAGAAAGTTACAGATAACCACAAACAGCTACACGCTGAGGACACAGAACACACAGAAAAAAGGAGTTCAAATAATAATAATAATCACATTCAATGCGTTTTATTGATAAGTAAACATTGAATTTTATTTTAACATTAAAAAACTGTCTGTTTGAAAAAAAGTTGGAATAAAAATACTTACTGTATAAACTACTCGTATTTTTATATTCACTTGAAATATCTTTGAAATCAGATTAACTTAAAAATATATATTTTTGATATGCCAAAAAAATAAGTGTGTCTGTCATTAACTTATTTAAATGAAAAAAACTGTGCTGTTTGAAGGAAGTTAAGATTAAAATACTTACTGTAAAAACAACTCGTATTTTTAAATCTTACTCACTTAAATCAGATCAACTTAAATCATTAAGCACAGGCCAGCCGGACAGACGAACCTTGCAATCACAGAGGTGGGAAAAAAGAGTGGTAGAAAGGGAAAGAGGTGGACAAGAAAAGGAGCCAATAAACTTAAATGATAATGCGCCGGACGGACGACGTACCACGCAAGCACGAATCATAGACTTTTAGTATTATATAGATGTATTGAAAATGATAAACAGAATACAACATTTTTATGTAACCCAATAATAATAATAATAATAATAATAATAATAATAATAATAATAATAATTATAATAATAATAATTTAAAATTATGTTCCTTTTTGTGCCATAAATATCTTTGCCAGGGCGATATGTCTAAAAACATGTATTATAATGTATGTAATCGTTGAAACTGTTAGATGTAGACGTCTCTTTTACTCCAATAGCTTCATGTCTCGCACATCTCGCCTATGGGACTCCCTTCCCTATTACTGTTTCCCTGACAAATACAATCTCCAACGGTTTAAGTGTAGCGTCAATCCACATCTCCAGTTGCCTTGATCTATACACTTCCCTTCTCCACATCCTTTCATCTTTCATTCCTATCTGCTCTCGCTCCAAATCTTCTGTAACCCCCTTGCCTTGATCGACCCACTGTCTTTCTCTTTCTCCACATCCTCTCCTTTACCACTCCTATCTGCTCTTCCTCCAACCCTTCTATAACCCCATGCGTGATAGTGGCCTCCAGCCTTGCTTGGGGTGATACGCTTAAAAAAAAAATCCGTGAAACTGTGTGATGTTAAATGAATTGTTCAATTTCGACATCCCATCTAAACAGAGATGTTAAATGCATATAGATTTATAATTCTCCGCCGTGATTGCCGCATCGTTGCAAAGAATAATAACACATAGAACTGAGAAACGAATTCATGGCATATAGAAGTGGGTTATTCATCGGGATTTAAAGATTGCGATTTTTCTTTAAATTGTAAAGAAAAATATTGCTTTTTAACCTTTACCTACGTGGAGAAAAGTGAAGATGAAGAGGTATACAAAATACAGAAATAGGGAGGAAACGAATAGGTGATATTCATAATAAATGCATGGAAGAATTTTAAGTAAACGAAACGGACATAAAAGAAAAGAAAGATATTATGAAAACAGAAGTAATACTTGGAGGAGGGTTAGAAATTGAGAATTAAAAATATAGTGAAAAAAAATGGAAGAAAGAAATACAAAATGAACGAAAGAAAGAAATGACTTAGAACGTCAATACAATTACTGCCTGAAGGAATAATAGATGTTGATAAGGAAAATATATGCAGAAAGATGATTTAGCGAAAAGAAACAAAGTAAAATGATAAAGGACAATAGAAATAATGACAGGAATGATAGATGATAATTAAATATACGGCGAAAGATTTCTGACAAAAAGAAAGAAAGAAAGGAAAGTAGGTAGGTCGGTAGGTAGAAAGGAAGGAACAAAGATAGAAAGAAAATATTCAAGGACAATAGAAATAATAATAGGAAAGATAGATTTATAATGAAAGTTACAGAGAAAGATTTAGAACGGAAAGAAAGAAAGGAAAAAAGAAAGGAAGAAAGAAAGAAAGGAAAAGAAAGAAAGGAAAAAAGAACGCAAAGAAAGAAGAAAGAAAGAGAAAACAAGCAATCGTGTTAGTTCCAAAGAAGAAGAAAACAAAAATAAGAGTAAGCGAGAAAGAAATGGATCAGAAGGAAATATGAAGAATAGACCAGAAAAATGTAGAAAACAAACTGAAAATAGGGGAAAAAGAGGAAAAGAAAAATTGAGTAAGTAATAAATATAGAAAATAAAGAAGCCTGTAAAAGAAGGAAATAACTGAGGAGGAAAATCAATCGATGTACATAAAGAAGTAAAGGGAAGGTAGAAAGAACGATTCCAAAACATGTGTGTTCATTGTTAACCATCTAAACCTAATTATCTCTCTTTTTATAATACTGATTTATCGAAGAGAAACCTAATTTACTTCCGAAATCTCAGAGTAGAGGAACAGCGTCCCAACTCGCGTACATAATCACCAGACAAATGCAAATAGATCTCCTTCAACGAGACTTCATTGAAGCAAACAAGCAGCCTAATAACGCTGACCTGATTTAAGCTCAACCAAATGTCGTGTCCTCTAGAGGTGGCTTTCGGTGTAAGAGATCATCTATAAAACGTAATTGTTCAATTAGTAAATGCCCTCTCTCAGCACATTGCATTATTACATCTCAGCTGAAAAATATTATATTGTAAACATTACTAATATTATATTGTAGACATTACTAATATTATATTGTAGACATTACTAATATTATATTGTAGACATTACTAATATTATATTGTAGACATTACTAATATTATATTGTAGACATTACTAATATTATATTGTAAACATTACTAATATTATATTGTAGACATTACTAATATTATATTGTAGACATTACTAATATTATATTGTAGACATTACTAATATTATATTGTAGACATTACTAATATTATATTGTAAACATCACAACTTGTATAGGCAATAGCCTTTCTGCGTCTCTTCAAAGTAATTATTTGATAACTAACGATTTTAGTAGCATTTGTATGCAAGTAAAACTGGTCAGGGTATAATTAACAGCAAGTATTCTTAATACTTCCAATATGATACAACGGCAAATGGGTTTACCTCCAAAACTCTAAATGAACAGATTGGCAGCTGATCTCTATGTGGTGAAAAGAAATTAGAGACTCTGTCGTCGGACGCAATTTCAGATTGGGCGTTCCTCCCCTCTACACAGATTTCTTGGTATTTATCGTTGTTCTCTGCCTTGTATCAGCGTCTTTAGTTCGTTCGTTCTGTCAAAACTTCACGTATCGTACGATGTACCCCGGCAGAACTCACTCTTTTCTCTAAGATGGTATCCTTTGGCGGAAGGAGGCACTCGTCTTCTCTCAAATAGAAGTCCGACATGCCATACAGTGACCAACTCTCTCACTTCGAGACGCCGGCAAAAAAAAAAAACTCATTCATCGCTTCCGCCTCTCGACTTGGGTTCCGGTTCACTCCGTCCGCTACACTCTACTCCGATATAACTCTAATATTTGGTTATATTGGATGGTTACATTCAATACCACGAAAACCAAACTAGTCACATTCCATCGGAATCTGGGCTAACTACTGTCACAATGACTCGGTACTTGAGCGACTATTGGGCCGTAAGTGGAACTTAATACATACGATTCAGCGCTAAAGACACCGAGAAAATGATCGGTTCCTGTACCGCTCCAGTAAGTTCCTGACTCCTTGTGCTACCCTCTACATTTACAAAGATGGCATACTACTGTAATATTTGGACAGGAGCTGCCCTGTCCCCATTTCCCAATCTCAAGAGTATCAAAATGTGTCACCACGTCCTTGTTGGTGACAAATTATTTTCCACCACGCAACCGCTCTCTGAGAGACGAGACTCTGACTGACTCTGTAACCCTGTACTTCGAATGACCCCTGGGAACTGCATATGGTGAACATCAAGGAAAAAAGAAAATAAATCGAGATTCACAGAGCATTTGTCTGAAAAGTTTCATTTCTTTCTCGGATTCTCAATTTAGGTGACTTTTTGAAAAACTCATAAAAACTTTTCGGTGTTCTACTAATTTTAGATGCGGATTTCTTATTCATAAAAAGCTAATGCTTACTTGTTATATTTATATATTTTCCATTGAAATTATTGACAACTTCATGTTCAGCAGGAATTGTCATATCAGGGCGTGGATGGCTTATGATTCACCACTACTTGCGATCATTTGTACTTCGAAGCGATATTTCGCCCTTTACTAACAACTCCAGTCTCTTTTCTTTCAATCATTTACGTAACCTCGTTATGTAATTTATACGATACTAGCAGCATGGCCCGGCGTTGCCCGTGCTTGATTCAAAAATCGTACGACTCATACAGCAATCGCTATCATTTGATTTAAAATATTTTTGTCCTTCCTTGCCTTTAAAGGAGTGTCCTTTGCCGTACTGATGTTGCTACATGCCTTACTTCTTGCCTATCACACACTGCGATTTTTTTCTAAGATCTTTACTAAATATTAAATCTGTTACGACAAAAAACTAAACAAAATGAACACAAAACGATCAGCTTTAAAAAAGGACTCGTGACTGGAAAAACCGAATGTAAAAAGAATGTTAACAAATACTTTTTCAGAGCCAACCCAATTCTGCGGAATCAGAATCAACGTTGAGTTTAAGCAAGTGAATGAGCCAATTGGAGTAAAGTGCCATGCAGATTTAAATTTTTCCCACTTGTGACGAATGCAGCTATCGAATTTTCTTGCATGCTAGCATGCTAGTTAATATTCGTGTCAGTCAGCTGTTGGCTCTCACGCTGGCCAATAGAATCGTCCTGCCTATTCGTGGCAGCCAGCTATAGGCTATCACTCTGGCCAGTAGAAAATGGACGCAAACTACATGTAAACTGCCGTAGAAGCATGAAAATATCAATTATTTCTACTATCGATGTGATTTGTGAAAGGCAAAGTCGGTCTTGGCCTTCTCACTAACTTGGAGCATGTGCATGTAAATTTTGATGCAAATCCGTCGAAAGTTGCGGCCGTCCATTCGTTACACACACACACACACACACACACACACACACACACACACACACATTCTGCCTTTTATAGATAGAGATTTCACTTCTTTCTTTTTACCGTGAGATTCACCCTATACCAGCCCCGAGAGCTACTGGAGGTAAAGTGCTACAGACTAAAAGTCACAGTTCATGTTGACGTGTGGGGGAGATAACGGTTAACCCTAGACTTGAACAGGTTATGATTGTTGTTATCGGCAAAACATCTTCTTAGAAGTCCGTTCCACAGAACAGTTTTTTGCGGACAGAAGATGCAGAAGAATTTACTCCACAAAATGGAAGACGAAGGGAATAATTATGTTTCGCTACGCTGGGCGTAGCATGGCTGGTCTTAGGCATGAAGGTTAGAAGTGGTAAAACTAAGAGATGTACTTCGTCTTGACATTTTCCTCGGAAATAGCGGTAGAGCGAAGACAGGCTTTTGACGTTTTATCTGCGATAGATGGGTTGTAGTTTGGCAAATAATTTGTCACCTACAAGGACATGGAGAAGCGTTTGATCTCTATCAAGACTGGAAAGGGATAATTGGGCAGCTCCTGACCAAATATGGAATCAGTACTACATTTTAGACATAGTCTGACTCTTGTAAAGGTACAGGTAACACGTCAGGCATTTGTCTTCAATAAGTACTGTAAGTTACAAATCCTCCAAGCTGTCAACTGTCTTGTTTTTTTTTAAATACTGAGGGTCCTTTTTGTTCTCATAAATCCAAACCGTCTCGTTTCACACCTGTTCTCTCAGTGCTAATCTCAGTATCCTTCTGTAGAAACACATCACTTTTCCTCTTCTTCTTAGAGCAGATTATCCATTATTTACATCCATTTATGAGTATTACAATTACATTCTTTTTTGATGACAACGAATACTCGTTGCCACGTTTGTAATGCTCGTTGTAGTAGAGACTTTGTAATCGCATATACAACTATAGTACACCGTTGAATAAAGCTGGTATCAGACGCCTTCGAATATCACACGCGCTAATACTACTTGCTCGATAATACTCGCACAAATAGTAATCCTTATAGTGATCCGAATAGAGAATTAGTACAGTGAATAGAGTAGAGAATAGCGGTCCGTATAGTAATAGAGGATAGAGTAGAAATAGCGATCGGTTAGTAATAGAGGATAGGCTAGATGTGATGATCAATCTAGATGTCACGCGACTCCATATATATGGGTTTGCTCTATTGTCACGTGATCAATTTGATTCAATAATGGGTTCGCCTCCGTTCGCTCACTGGAGTTCTATGTTCAAACTCAAGTGCCGGTAGCGACACTTTATTCCTATAAAACACATTCGCTATCTTTTTTTCTTTGTTTCTAGCGACATTTTTCCGTTTCTTAATACTTTGTTTATATTTCATTATTTCAAAACATATTCGGTATTATGTAATATATTCTTTTTAAATAATTACCTTATAGTGGAAATGTTTAAAATAACGTGAAGCCTCTAAAAAAGTGTCGTTCAAAAATAAGCCAGATTTGAATATTTAAACTACAAATGATATGTTGTTAATCTTTAGCAGATAAACAGTTACGGAAATTAAAAATACATAAATCAAATTTGAAAATGAGAAATTATGCTCGAAAAGTATTTTTACTGCAAATTTTACTTTTTTTTAATTTTTTTAATCAATTGGATTCCAAACAAGACAATAAAGCCACTAAAACGAAAGTGGTTTCTGAGAAAAAAAAAGAAATGTGAAAACATTGAAAAGGAGAAAAGACAATAACCGAACAGGTTTCAGAAACGACAGAAAATGGTGATTGATGTTGCATGTAAACTTTTAAAAACGTATATGACAGGAATGCAAGAGACCGCAAGAGCGATCCACAAGCGAGAAATGCGAGAGAATATACTATTAGCATATAACTTACGATGACATATAGATATTTCAACAAGAAAATGGCGAGATATAATTGCCAAGCTAGCGCAACGCTTTCATTCTTGAGGTTGGGTTACCAAGGTGAAAACCTCGTTAGAACAATTCCAAAGAAAATATTTATTTGATGAAAAAGTGTCTAAAACAAAATGCCAGTTCAAGACCGATCACCTTACAGATTATTATTTGGATTTTGTCGAGAATCTCGAGGTACGAGGTGCGGATTTATTTTTATCCGCCAAAACTAACTTCGGGTGGGAAAACTGCATTGGATGAGAGCCTTTGCACACCGGTAGTCCGCGTCAGTTCCCAGCTGGTGTGTCTAGAGCACAGACGTGTAGTATTCGCTCGTCGGGGTTTCGTTTTCACGCAAGATGATCGAATGCATCGAGCAGATATAATGCATCAAGTTTTGCCAAAAGCTTGGTGATACTCGAGCTCAAACTACCCAGAAGATTCAGCAGGCATTTAACGATGATATTATAAGCAAAAATCAGATCACGGAGTTGTAACAACTTTAAACATGCAGCACGTCATTGAATAGTGAGGCACGCTCAAACAGGCAATCCACAAACCGAAACGAGAGGTTTCAACGTTTAGCCATAGCAAATCTTCATGTAACAATCCAGAAAATTTTGCACGCGAAAAGTTCTGGATCAGTGCATTTCATTTTAGCTAAGAATTTATGCATACGTATAGTGTCGGCGCCCGCTCATTCCGCTCACGTAATCCAGATTTTCAGGATATATATATATATAAAAAAAAAACACCACTTCATCGACAAGCTTCCTATTTTACCGATTTGGCAGCGTGTGACTTCTGGCTCTTCCCCAATCTGGAAACCATGCTGAAAGGGAAGCGATTTGAGTCGCGAGATGAAATTATGAGAAAAGCGACAGCGGAGCTCTATATTATTTCAGAGAAGTTGTTCCAGGAGTGTTATCATCTAGTGTGTGAGCTCTCAAGGAGAGTATTTTGAAGGTGATTAAAAAAAAAATGTAAAATCTACAAAACGGATTTTTTTCTCTGCCCAAAGGTTTGCTAAATTTTTAACGCGCCTCAAATATACCAGAAGCACCAAACAAGATGTGACAGCAATATTCAGTGCAGGGACGAATGGCTGATTCACAAACATGCTAAATGGATTCTGGCGTGAACAATTATCTGGTGATGACGAACTTTCCTAACAGCGGACCTAGCAATCGATTCAATATAATCGTTTAATTTTATCTCGGTGGAAAACTGGGGAGCGAAGAGGTTTAATTCATGCACATACATATTTGCTGATTCAGGCGCAAACAAGAAAAAACATTAAAATTACAAAAAATAAAAACATTCTGGAATATAAATATTTAAAGAATGTGCAATATTAATTATTCCAAGAAGTTGATTATATCAAGTTTATCTTTTATCTGATGCCAAAATTATATCAAGTGGGGTTTTGTACACGGGGTTTTCTACTAATTAGCTGAATTTATGAAGACACAATTTTAAAAGCAGCAGTATCTCTTAAACAGAAAGTAGATATGGGAAATCCCAGGAAAATACGTCTACAAGAAAAAAGTTTCTTTCGAGATTGAAGGGAGAAGAAGGGTCACCATCGATCCTTCCTATTAAATGCAATAATTGACGAACTGTAAATTCGAAGGAAATATAAATGAACCATTAAGAATGTTTAATTTAAATTACCATTTAATTCTAGATCAACTGGCTCTTTACAGAGTCATGTTATGCCATGATTTTGCTCTGTCATGTACCAAATAATACAATGTGTTTAATAACATTTTCATACGTTCTAGAATTTGGCTATTGTGGGTCTAAGCTTATATAATCAGTTTTGTATTCTGTGAATATGGGAATTTTGATTCTTTTTCCGTTTATTTCGAATGAACTCTATAGCATAAACTTTTTTTTTTAAAGTTAAGTTTTAAAATTATTTATTAAATCATTATTCAATCGTCTAAATATTTCCTGCTGAATAATAATTTATCCAATTTTATTTCATATTAATTTTATTCATTTTGTAAAATTCTGTTGTAACTAATTTCTCTTTTCATTTCTAGCTGTCTTATTTTTCTCAATGCTATCATCTATGTTGGAAATATAAGTAAACAGCTATTTCTACTTTGGCGTAGAAATTGCGTATATCGTGTTTTCTTTACAGTGTTTTTTACAGTGTTTCTTGATGTATTTGAATTTATATAATAGCAATCATCAAGTATGAGATATACTAAACGATTCCAGTGTCTTATTAAAATAATATAGTGGTTGTAAGTACAACAGAAAACCAATACATTTTTCAAATGCAAATATTATATAATATTGTACCCTTTTATTAATGTATTTTTCTTTAATATGTCGTATACATTTGAAGGCATTTTTGAACAGTGCTCATTCCATCCATTGTAGCAAAAAATTGTTTGTCCTTTTTTCATACTTCACTCTCCTTGTTCGGCCTTCCAGCTAGGTTACTCGTCGTTTCTCTCTGATCCCTGTCCAAACACTCCTTCCTCTCTTAATGTCACATAAATTCCGATTGTCTTTTCAGTTTCGTTTTGTAACGTTTTCCTTAAAACTTCGATGTTATTCACATTTTCATTCTCTGGTATCCTCAGCATCATTCTGTAGAACCACAGCTCTGTTAACCTTTTTTGTTTTTAAGGAAATAATTTTGTTTCTCAGTCTCGTTTTTATCTTTCGAAATTCATCTTTCTATAATCCAACGGTATGGCGATAAAATACATCCGGCAGCAAGGCCACTGATTGGCAGAAAGGGGCGTGTAACCACCTCTTAATTGTTGTTGTTAACCGGTTCACCCTGACTCGGGATGCTAGTACCTCTTATGGTCTCAGCTATGCCCAAATAATGAACGCCCAAATAAAAATACTGTGAGAGTCTAAAAATAGATTTTTATAGTAAAAATACGAGCAATATATTTTTATATTAAAAACAAATTGTACCAATACTTATTTATAGTAAAATTTTCAACAAAGCATTTTATCTGTAGTTGAAGGCATACCCTTGCGTCCAAAATATATTTAGTCGAAGCCATAAAATTGTGTCCAAAATATTTAGATTTGGGATGAGATAACACATAGAGGTTGATATGCTGATTAACAAAATTCACCCACTATTTCATTAGTGTTCCGATTTCTGTTTCATATTTGCGAAAAATCTTCCCTGATATTTAAGTTTCTCTACTTGTTGCATTTTGGCATCTCCAGTTGATAGCTCGCATATTGGCCGGTTCGTCTTGCTGTCAAATCATACATTTTGTCTTCTCATTTTTGAGAGTTAATACTTTGCATATTACCTGAATAATTAAAGAAGTGAAGAAAATTTTCCTTCCTGAAAAAAGAATTAACACAAGAGATTGTCTATCACTTAAGAATTCATTTTAATAACTCTTCATCAATTCACGTTCTCTTGTAATCAATCAATCATTGTAATTAAGTGATATTGTTTTCGTGTCTGTTTCTCAGACATTTCAGATTACGTAATAAGATTTAAACTGAAACACTTTTACATAATACTCTTCTCTTAGACACAAGTAATCTTCCATCAGTCATAATTGGTTGTCTGAAGAGAAATATTCGGTGTGATTCTAAAACGGCATTCGTTGGTATGTATCCTTTTTACATATTTTTAGTTTTTTGATAAGAACAAACTGATCTCCATGACATAAAACAATTAGACTTCAATTTCTATCCGTGTTGAGAATATTATGTACTGAACATGTGAGAAACGACGAATTTTTAGAGAAAATCCGAACAAAAGAGGCACTTTATTCTTAACATCAGAAAAAAACGTTTTAAATTTATAGGGCATTTAATGACAAAAAAGACTTAAATCTGTTAATCACAGGACAGAAACAAAGGAAAACAAGACATAACCTCCCTAGAGGGCCTGAGCAATTGGATGGCAGAACAGTTTTTAGGAGAGATTGCAAAATACAAGATTTATTAAGAGTTGCAAAAGGAAAGATTGTGGATTGCCAAAGTATTGACGAGACAAAGCGCACAGAAGAAAATTATGCAAAATGGCCGCATTAATTTTCTTTTTCCTTATTTCTCAAAAGATGCTCTTACGACCTTTAATCATCCAACCGAAAAAATGTTTCTTTAAAAGATAAAAGCATGCAAATAATCAAAGATTTTAAAATCAAAAAATTATTGATTAAATTATTATTAATATTAATAATATATTATTATTAATCAATAAATTAAATACTAAGCAAAAACTTGGAGATTTACATCATCATTTTTTCCATCAGATGTATATATTTTATAATATATGCTAAAGTGTGATACTTTGGAACTCAATAATATTAATAAATGTGAGGTTCGCTATTAAACAGATAATACATTTACAAGGGTAAGCCAAAAATTATCCGCACTTCCGCCATAGCATATCATTAGGCAAGAACTTGAAATTCACTTGTAGTAAACGCAGGATAGATATCAGAATAATCAAGAATCTATACTGGGAGCAGACAGCATGCATGCACATAGGGGACGAGTTCAGTGAATATACAAAAATAGAAAGGGGCGTAAGGCAAGGATGCGACCTGTTCAACCTATACAACGAGGTAATTCTGAAAGAATTGGAAACCCTACCTGGATTTAGCATTGGTGACTTCAATCTTAACAACATAAGATACGCAGATGACACAGTACTGATAGCAGACACGGAAAAGAAACTACAAAATTTCCTACAGAAGGTAACGACGGCGAGAGAGAGAGAGAGAGAGAGAGAAGAAAGGACTGAGCATAAACTACAAGAAGACAGAATAAATGGCCATCAGTAAAAGTATGAGCCCGAAATGCGATTTGCACATCGGGAACACTAGCATCAAGCAGACCCGAAAGTTTAAATATCTGGGAAGCATCTTGACAGAGGATGGTAAGTGCGACACTGAGATACATACATGTATTGGGATGGCTAAGGACACATTCCAAAAGCTGGGCAGAGTATTGCGAAACAGGGGGAGCAGCGAATGTTGGACGATTTCATAAAAGAGACACACATAAGGATGCTAAGGATATCATAGACCGAGCGTGTGAGCAACGATGACGTCTTAGGAGGAGGCTTATACATAACACCAGGAAGAAGCAGTTGAAGTTTCTGGGACACATAATGAGGAATAAAGGCCAGGAGTGTCTGATACTCACGGGTCAAATAGAGGAAAAGAGAGGCAAGGGAAAATAATTCGTGACATAACTGGCGGTCTTACGCAAGTGGTCTGGGGGAGGAAGCAGGAGTTAGGAACATTCTGAGAGATTCAAAGGACAGAGGGGGGTGGAAAGTCATGATCGCCTACGTCCTGAATGGACATGACACATAAAAAGAAAGAAAAAAAAACGCAGCAATGAAAAAATCTTTCAGCTGTACATGAAATTAAGTAATCATAATAATTTATCAATAAAAAAGTCAATCGATTTTTCAGATTAGTCTGATATTGAAGATCCAAACATTTCAGAAAATGATATTCCAAAGGAATCTGTGGAAGCCGATCCACTCAGGTAACCATAGATTTCACCCAAATGTCCAGTAATTTAATTCATGAAAATAGGAATGTCAAGCAAATTGAAAAAAAAATTGAGTGAGTTTTAGTTTTCAGTTGCTTGAAAATTAAGTTTAACATATAACAGTTTGTCACCGGAGAATATCTTATATGTACTTCAACATCCTTATTTTTCTTTTCGTATTGCATCGGTGCATTTAGGGCGTAGGCGATCATGGTTCTTCACATCCCTCTATCCCTTGCAGCTATCAGCAAGTTCCTTCAGTCTGCTTCCTCCTCCAGACCGCGTTCTGTCATCTACTTGCTTAAGCCCGCTAGGTATGTTACGCGTTGTTTTCTCTTGTATCTCTTTCCCTCTATTACACCCATGAGTATCAGATTCTCCAGGCCTTTCGTTCTACTTGAACCTCTTCTTTCGACGAAACACTACTTTGTGGAAGCCACACTCAAGAGGATACTTCCCCGATCACTAGAGTTTTAACTTCTTTACGTCTACGTTAAACCGTTAACACATATACTCATATTCTCCAGACTTTATAACTTACTCTACCTCGAATGATTCTTGGGGCTTGTACAAGTTGAACATTATTGTAAAAAATCAACTTCAAACTTTATCATAAATTCTTATTCTCTGTTAACATCAAAACTTAAAAGCAATTTTTACATTCCTAAGGTAAACAAAAATTCACAGAAATCCTCTCACAGAAGCATTTGTTATGCATCTGGTATTGCATGACAAATCTTATTCACGACAAGTGACACGATCCTGGAAAAGACAAAGCTTCCTATCACTATTGTTAATAAATCTAGTTGCCTTTAAAGAGTACAATATCAACGCAAACCTCTAGCCACAAGGAAGAGAAGTAATGACATCCAACCCCATGAAATGGTTTCGGCTACATCACGATCAGCGAAAATAAGCAACGTCGAGTCTGGTTAGCATCTTGATGGGTGACCGCTTGGGAATACCATGTGCTGTAAGCTTGAATATGCAGGCGGTATCACGGATGACGGCTCGGAAGTGTCAAACGGAGGGCTGAGTATTTTATTTTTTAAATTCACTTCCACGCAAATATAAAGTATAACGCCACCTCTTCTCTACCACACATGAGATAATTAGTAAAACTTGTATCACTAAACCTATTATTATCTCCAAAAAACATGAAATAAAACTGTGTACAAAATACTGATATTTCGGCATTAATTTGGTTTATTTTGTTTTACGGCATATCAACCTAAATGGGTTATTTAATGCAGACAACATTTTTAGGATAGATTCGTATGAATAGAATATGTATTCTTTGGTTTAGATTGGTTTGGTTATTTTGTTTTACGGCATATCAACCTCAGTGGGTTATTTAATACCGACAACATTTTTAGGATAGATTCGTATGAATAGAATATGTATTCTTTGGTTTAGATTGGTTTGGTTTATTTTGTTTTACGGCATATCAACCTCAGTGGGTTATTTAATGCCGACAACATTTTTAGGATGAATTCGTATGAATAGAATATGTATTCTTTGGTTTTTGATTGGTTTGGTTTATTTTGTTTTACGGCATATCAACCTCAGTGGGTTATTTAATGCCGACAACATTTTTAGGATAAATTCGTATGAATAGAATATGTATTCTTTGGTTTTTGATTGGTTTGGTTTATTTTGTTTTACGGCATATCAACCTCAGTGGGTTATTTAATGCCGATAACATTTTTAGGATAAATTCGTATGAATAGAATATGTATTCTTTGGTTTGGATTGGTTTGGTTTATTTTGTTTTACAGTATATCAACCTCAGTGGGTTATTTAATGCCGACAACATTTTTAGGATAGATTCGTATGAATAGAATATGTATTCTTTGGTTTAGATTGGTTTGGTTTATTTTGTTTTACGGCATATCAACCTCAATGGGTTATTTAATGCTGACATTTTTTTATTGCTGGTAATATTTTATTTTATCAAAAAATTGTTTCTGGTAATATCTTTCCTTCAAAATTGTGTTGCTGGTAATAATTTGTTTAAAAAAGGCATTGCTGGTAATAGTTAACTATTTGCCCGTACATGGGATCCTAACTGGTGCTCCCATCCCGGGTCAGTGCGGACCTGGGAACAACAACAATTAAGAGGTGGTTCCACGCTCCTCAAAATTGCTGGTCAGAGGCCTTGCTGTTGGACGTAGTTTATCGTCTTACCCAGGACGCGGATGCAGTTTATCGTCATACCCAGGTCGCATTTCGGCATTAAATAAACAATAGAGATTGATAGACCCCTAAACAAAACCCACCAAGACAACCAACCAACCTCATGAAAATGTGAATTCAGGATCAATATACGAAACAATGAAGTAATTTATCTTGGTTTCATTGCGTTAACAACTATACCACTCTGAACATATTTACGCCAGCTGCTTGGACACTGAGAAAAAATAAAATATATCAGTTCAACTATTTTAGCCTCCTCTGTATCAAACATACACAAAGTTTGACCAAAGTAGAACTTACAAATTATCTTCTCATTAGGTTACTGTAATTGTCGGTTATTACGTCAAGAATGAATCAGATTAATTATATCCATGTCCTCCTGGAGTTGGTTTAAATTATTTTTTTTCTTTTCCATATATTTAGGACACGTCGTTTAAAGCATTTACTTTCTTGAGTTCCGAAGAATATTTTTCGAGTGTATTTCAGTGACATTTTCGGTTACCAAAAATATTTTATATAACTATAGTTTAACTCTATGGAATAAAGAAAACGTCGACTTAAACCGACACTGAGAGGATATGCATATACGAATCATGTTTGTATTTCCCTCTTGAATATTGCATAGAAATTTCCAAATAACAAAAGGCATTCCTGTTGCAGACGCCAGGAACTATTTGTTATTTATGTTCTCCTTCCAGATGGCAATTCAGAGTATGAATCGCTCAAAGATAAATTCTTACGAGAGTTGCTATTTTAAGAACTACTTCAATGTTTATCACAAGTCAATTATGCATTTTGGACGAATACCTCATTTCTGCTGAAGCTCATATTTACATCGTTTTGCTTGATTTCTATTGCAGAGCGTACGACTTTGGGATACAGAGACAGGTCTCTGCCGCCGAGTGATACACACGGCTAACCCGGAACCGATTCTAGCTCTAAGTTATAGCCAAGGTTTTGTGGCCTGCGCCCAGGGAACTACGGTGACTGTCTTCCACAGCATGACAAACAGACTGATCGCAGTTTACACTGAGCATAAAGAAAGGTAAGAGGTATATTTCTAAATTGGATGGTTATTGAAACGGATGCATTTAAAACTATACCCAATTAATCTATTGGGATAAATGTGTAGAGAAAAAAGACTTTGAATTTTGTTTAACAAAACATTGTTTAACCTGTTACAAATAACTATAGTACAAATAACCTTTTTATCTACACAACGTAAATAAATATTTATAAAGCTTTATTTATTACTATACCGTCCTATTTTAGTTGGTAGTTGGTTGGTTGTTTCTATTTAGCGGCCTATAAACATGTATGGCTTATTTACTGCTGAAATCTAAATATTTTACCCAATTTATTTTTTTGGTTGTAATAACGCTTTTAGTGATATGAGTTTTACTAACTAACCTATAGCTGAGGAGAAAATGTGGATTCAAACTTTTCTTACGGGCGATAACAAATCCAACTGGTATTGAAACACGACTCTCCAATTCACATTGTCGAATCTTTATCCATTACAACACCTGCACATCCAAGCTTACAGCCCCTGGTATTCCCAAGAAGTCACAAGTCTCGACGTTTCTTAAGTTCGTTGATTGGACAGGAACCGTTGTTTCAGCGTGATGTCGCTGTAATCCGACCTATTTTAATCTACACTTTATATGCGTGGTCGCCTTAAACTCATCGTGAGATATAACAGACAATATACCAAAACGCTTTTCCAAAGTGATTCCTGAAATTTACCTCGTCCTAAATGAAATGGTCTTTTCTCAATTGAAACGTAACGTCTTAGACTTAATTTAATACAGGTATTTAAAACAGTGAATTCAATTTATGACATAGGTTTCGAGAAATATTTTACTAAAATCCACCAGGGCGCACACATTAAATATTCATCCGCTGTACTATCAGCAGAAAGTATAGTCCTTCACGTCGGCTGGTGAATGAGTTGAAGACATTTCCTATGACCTCAGTCAATACCAAGACATTAGACTCTTCATTAAAGAGATCAATATAAACTTTAATTATGTTTGTGTACTCTATCTGTACTTGTGTACAATGTGTCTTTTCCACTGTCTTAATTTCCGAGTTTCGATTATTCCTGCTTTTTACATCTCAGAGTCTTTTGTTATATCTTTTATCACTGTCCTTTGCCCATTCAGGTTCATTGGCTGTTGGGTTAATAATAATAAAGTAATAGAAAAAGGAAGACAATATGAAAATAATTCCATTTTATTTATTTATATTTATTTATATATATATATATATATATATATATATATATATATATATATATACATATATATATATATATGTGTGTTAGTGTGTGTGTGTGTTAGTGCGCGTGTGTGTGTTAGTGTGTGTGTGTGTCTGTGTGTGTGTGTACGTACGTACGTATTTATTTAGGCAGCAATCCTTCTTTCATGCACATTTCATTGATAACGACAGACAAGGTGCTTTTATTTAGTTTTTTTATAGAATTTCTCATGCGATCTAATAGTTTTTTTCCGGGTGATAAATTATATAAAAACTGTCCGAATGTTCTCTTTAACTGAGCGCTTTCGGCTATACATTTAGCCAATTTCCAGGATTATATTTTAACTGTTAAAATAAGAAAGAGTTTGTTGTATGTATGTTTTATGAAATATAAACGCACCTTGTCAGTCGTTTTCAATGAAATGTGCATATATACATACATACATATATATATATATATATATATATATATATATATATATATATATATATATAGTAATAATACATATTGGTAATACGTATGTACTTTTTCAGGAAGATATAGGGAGAGCTCTGTGTCAAGAGACAGAGCAAAATTATTATTAAAGAATATCAAACACTTAAAATCGCATAAGTTATAATTTTTATTTCATGAGAGCTTTACAAAACGGCTGTCAATCTTCAAGGCCTACAAACAGTATTCCATTAGCCATTATCAATTATGTTTTTTATTCAAATGAATATGTAGATTATTTTTATATGTATGTATCTAAAAATATATAAATGTTTTGTTTTTTCCCTAACACGGTCAGCACACTGTGGCCATGTTCTTACTTGATATTACTGACAACTGGCTTTTACTTTTTTATTATTGTTAATGCTTCCCTTATTTCAAGCTTTATTTTTACATGGGGATGGGGCTATTATAGTTGTATTTTCTATGAGTATTTTGCAGACGGTCTTTGCTAGGTTTCTGTGCGTGTTTAGATGGGCTCTAATTGAGCTATTGTCAGAGAGGTATATCGTCAGTCTGTCTTGATAGATATGGAGTCGCATGACCAATATAATTATTCATAAATTCGGTTTGATTAAGAACGCAGTTCCATAACAGTCATGTCAATTCATATATAATATTTTAGGATTTAAGATGGAATTTCTTGTATCACTTGAAAACTTCCAACACTACCAACCATAGAAATGTTTCTCCCATATAGCTAGAAGAGATAATATTGTATTAATCAAACTATTAAAGTTCTACAATATCAAGAAACAAACCTAAAATCGCATTAATATTAGAAAGAGCTATAACAAATATTGGACTTGAGTTTTAATTCCTTGAAAAAAATAGTTTAATAAAATATTTTCATAAATTTTAACTGACAATAACATTTTTTAGCTAACTGAATGCCGAATGTTTCTCGTATGGAAACAAATAATTGTTATACATCTTCACCGTAGTCTAAATGTAGAATCCAACATAGTAAGTAATTTGTTCAATGAAACAACACCAGTATCTAGTAGCAGCGGCTCAATAATTCTTGAGGTCTTCCATATCAGAGGTTGGCAGTGAATATTCGGAGAGAAAACAAAATGACCGCCTTTATACACGTCGGATTGAATATTTTAAATCTTCTGATTAGTTAATTTTTTTCATATACTGTCATAGGTCGTTGTCATATTTAGCCGCATGTCGATTTTTATTATGCTGCTTTCTTCTGAAACGACGGCTATAGATTATGTTGCACACACTGATGAAACGTATGAATACCGTATGAGCGCCCCCCTATCATCAATGTGAGCTTTTCATAACATAGTGATTTTATTGGCGAACTATAAAATGAGTCAGCTCATTTTGGTTGGCTCGCTAGTAAACAAGGGTACCCAAAAAACTGTAACAATAATTTCATAATTAATATTACCACATCAGCCTCATTTGATGGTTATTAAGTTACAGTTCGTACCAGGATAGACAAGATAAGTGTTTTTCTTTTTTTGCTCATTCATTCACCCCGTTAAATATACCCGTTGATAAGATAGAGTACAGGGAAATGTTCCATACTGCCTTTCCAAAAAGCTTTCATGTGAAGTCTGCATAGCATATTTTTCTTGAAGATTCATATTCTGTCATAGGTCGTTGTCATATTTAGCCGCATGTCGATTTTTATTATGCTGCTTTTTTTCTGCAACGACGGATATAGATTACGTTGCACACACTGATGAAACGTATGAATACCGTATGAGCGCCCCCCTATCATCAATGTGAGCTTTTCATAACATAGTGATTCAGATTTTTTTTATAGAAACAGTTAAGTAACAGAGGATTTAAATGTCTGCATCAAGAATCCATGACTTAATCATCTTTATTATACAAAGTCTTCAACTCTGTCAGTCGGTGCTTTTTATTCACTATTACAATACATGCTTTTATTAACACCAATCACGATATCTTCAATCATGACACCTTTGTAGCATCCAGTCTACTTGGGAGACTGAGGATGAATATACAATCTGCTAGCGTATTCAGTAATATTCCAGCAGTTTCTGTGCACCCGTGAAGGGAAATTCATATCACGTGTCTATAGGGTTCATTTATTTATTTCATTGACATTTTTCATGAAGTATCAAAAATTTTCTAAAAGATTTTTTTTTTGTATATGTATAAAATTTAATTGATACAATAAAAACGACATATTCAATAAAATGAAGGGAAGCATGAATTGAGATATACAAAGAGAAAAATCGAAAAACACAAAGAGAACAGAGAAAATATATATATATATATATCTATACAAAAATAATTTGACAGACTTTCGGGGTGGCTTCCTCAAACCACAAACAATGACAAAAGTCCATATAACCATATTTCCACAAATCCTTCTGTCTTGAGTTATTAAATTTAAGGTTTACTGTACACGCTGTTAAATAAACATTCCTAGATCCAAATATACTTTTGCAAAAATTGGGGCGGGTTCCTGACACGAAAAAAAAATTAAAATCTTCATATAAACATATGTCTAAACTGCCATCGTTGTAGATCAACACAGCAACTCATAAGAAATGTTCAAAATGTCTTCGCTTTGCTACTAAACACGCATGCAACCGTCGGATCAGTGACTGGCGGACCCTTTTAGATACTTACAAAAGTTGTCGAATGATAAAAAATTAAAAGGATTGAGGTCGGGGAAAAGTGCAGGCCATGGAACTGGTAATCCTCTATCAATATTTTTTTATGGAAAATATCTGCCAGTGCTTCCTAGTAGTATGTCAATAAAATGTGCTGTAGTCCCATCAGACACGAACGACACGTGTCTTCATATTAACAGGTGTATATCTTCGTGCCGTTCTGCAGCAAATGTTAGATGACACGGCTGCCTTTGATCTAGAAAGGCAATCTGATATAGCCGTGCAGTCTCGCCTCCATTACAAATCGCGTGGCCGTATGTAAAAATCATAGCTTCCTGCTTACAATATGAATATGCTGTAATTGTTAAATGTTCCAGATAATTCACTACTACACGTTAAACGTGGAAAACAAACTAGCCACAAAAGTACAGGGATGGGAACTATAACGTATTCTCTATGGCAACACAGTGCCATATACCGTAAAATTACTTTAAACTTAACCCCCAAAAACGAAATGTTTGCGGACATATATTTTCTCCTTGGTTTGTCGTATATATATATATATATATATATATATATATATATATATATATATATATATATATATATATATATACTTATGTGCTAATACCCTTGGGAAAGGTTTGAATCCACTTCTCTCCCCCCCCCAGCTATTGGTAAATAGCAGAACAGACTGGGTTCTATATCCTTGGATGACAACAGATTTAGGAGAAGGACAACACTGATTTCAAAGCCTATAAAGGGTCAGTTTAGTGACCTTATGGTACGTAGAGCACCAGATCTCTGTATTCGACTTTTAAAATCATGTGCACGTGTCTGGCAGTTGCTTCGTAGAAACTGAGTTGGTTGACTCTCATACGTCGAAAAAACGACCAGAGATTCCAGCATATATATATATATATATATATATATATATATATATATATATATATATATATATATAATAAAAAATATAGTTTTACGGTATGATATATTTACGGTAAAATTGAGCAATATCTGAGATAGTATGTAAATATAAATGTGGACGCTGAAGTCATCTCCAAGAAGAAACAGTTTGTTTCATGATTCAACACCATCTTTTGGCCATCTTCCGTTGATGCGGCGCTTGGTATTGACCTCACTGTTCACACACACACACACACACACACACACACACACACACACACACATATATATATATATACATGACTTTTGGTCTGCTCTCTATTTAGCTGAATATCTCGAAGGGTTTTTCGGTGATTCTTACGACAAATAGTGTCAAGATGGCTAAACGTCCTCTCTGAAAATCTAGAAAAAAATAACATTTTAGTTTAGAATATTTTTACATGTTAAACATTTTATCCTTTGCTGTTCCACGATTTGGACAATTTTGCTGTTACACCCGGTATATATGTGGCTATTAATGTTTTTATATATATATATATATATATATATATATATATATATATATATATATATATATATATATATATATATATATATATATACATACATATATATATATATATATATATATATATATATATATATATATATATATATATACATACATATATATATATATATATATATATATATATACATACATATATATATATATATATATATATATATATATATATATATATATATATATATATATATATATATATATATATATATATAATACTTAATAGACACCACTGTGGATAATTCACGAGAATCAAAATCTGGGGAACTATCATTATAATAATTTTGGAATTTTCCTTTCTTCGAAGGATAATTCGCTATATGGAGAGAAATATGGATAAACGTCATAGACATTGTGTATATATATATATATATATATATATATATATATATATATATATATATATATATATATATATTCGTATTCGTAACCCAGCAGATAAAAACCCTTCGAGAAGACAATCATTATCTTTAGCAATGAAATGTTGAGTTATCCTCTTACTGACATCGCAACTCTACGATAGTCGTAAATATATAGGACATTCCCTGGGACGTAGCAATTTAACCTTATTAAATCGTGTAATCTTTTCACGGATTGCACCGCATCAAGAAGTTAACCATTATAAGATAAGATATTCATAAATTCTCTTTATGAATATATTTTAGTCGTAAAACATATCATTAGGTCATGTTGGGCTAAAGTCTTCATAAGTTTCATCGTGCGCTGCCCTTTTTTTCCTCGGTTAATACCTGAAGAGGGAGGAACGATAACTGGCCAGATTGTGTGTGTGTATGTGTGTGTGTGTGTGTGTGTGTGTGTGTGTGTGTGTGTGTGTGTGTGTGTCTTCTTGTTTTCCGTCTTCCCTTCCCCAATTTATTATTGTTTTACGAATTGCAGATTGTGGAACTATAACTCAATTTATGTTTTCCTCCCATTTTATTGTATATCTGTTTTATATTTTTTAGAAAATGAAATTGCCAAGTATAGCATAACTTGATCTGCAGGGTACCAAGATAAAAATTTCCAGCCGTCGGATATTTTCGAATCTATTTTATAGATCCATTGTTCCAATATCAAACAAAAAACCTTTTGGTACAAAATAGCTTTCTCCGTCTTTTATTAGCTCATATTTTTAAACTCGTGAGCGGTATTATAAATCAACTGAGGGGATTTTTGGTACTAAGCAGTGGAAACAATACATTTGTGGATCTTTCCTTTTTTTAAGTAACTTTAAGAAGCATATTTTTGTGTCAGTATGGTTGTATTTTACAATACACAAATGCAAACATTCATATTCTGCCTTTATTTTCTTGCTTCTCTTTGCTAGTAAATATTAAAAGGAACGTAAAATTCGTATTATAATTCTATTAAATACGTTAGACTACGGAATGCATTACCAATTCGATATATTCCGATTGATGTAAAGTAGTATTAACAAATAAATCTGATTTTTGCTTGCTGCAGCAACTAAAGCAGTAAAACTACGCAAGCAAACGAATCATTTCAGTACACACAGTAAGCAATTACCTTACAGTCGTGTGAGTCTGCTTCGATTTTCGTGACCCACTAAGTGCAGAACAGATCAACACAGAGGAAGCAAATGGAAATTTCAAGACAAGACAAGTATATTAAAGTTCTATTCCATTTAAAATGACTTCCGCCTTTTTTTTCTTCATCTAATCATTCATAGTTATTTTGTTCTGCATCCATCAGAGTTAAACATAAAATTTAAATATTTTATATTCTCTTCTTGTTTAGATGCTCAATTACTGGTTTTAAAGGGAAAGCCTCTTTATCAGGGAAATAAACTTTCGCAGAAATCCACTGGAGGCTCTCTTGAATAATTTTCCCAGAATATATATATATATATGTATATATATATATATATATATATATGTGTGTGTGTGTGTGTGTGTGCATATATATATATATATATATATATATATATATATATATATATATATATATATATATCAATATTCTAATATGTATATATATATAAATATTCTATGTATATCCTAATATAAATATATATATATATATATATATATATATATATATATATATATATATATTTATATATCGGTTTTGTAGTGCGTATTCAATTTATGTAACGTAAATCATTCAAACGAAAAACAAATACTGAAGCTAGTTATATGGCGAGAATCACTCTCACAAACAATATTTAATAATAAATTACAACCAACTTCGAATCTGTTAATGAATGGTGTGATCCTTGTTCATAAATTCCGGGTTTATCTGGTCTTATTTTTTTGTACGAGCCGGCTTTCAGTCGCTTCGAACGACCATCATAGAATATATTTCGATGTCGCATTACTATTCGGAGTTTAACAAAAAAAACACACTAATATGTCTACCTGATGATGGTCGTTCGAAACGACTGAAAGCCGGCTCGTACAAAAAAATAAGACCAGATAAACCCGGACTTTATGAACAAGGATCACACCATTCATTAACAGATTCGAAGTTGGTTGTAATTTATTATTAAATATTGTTTGTGAGAGTGATTCTCGCCATATAATTAGCTTCAGTATTTGTTTTTCGTTTGAATGATTTACGTTACATATATATATATATATATATATATATATATATATATATATATATATATATATATATATATATATATATATATAATGAAATGAAGAGGTTATAATGGTTCCAACGAGAGAAAAGTGTGTATATTAAAAAGAAGAGAGGTACCGCAAACTTTTTTGGTTGTAATGTGGGTTTTTGTTTTTTCTTTTTTATTAAAAAATATATTATTCTTTATTTTTCATAGTTTTACATAGTTTTACAACACGTGTTTCTGGTCTTACGACCATCTTCAGGTAAAGGGTGGAGATTTCCACATATTATTAAAAATAATTATTAAAAATAATTAATTTTTTTCCTTTATGCTTTTCAATGTTACATCTTCTCTATATGAGACATTCTCTGTTTTTGTGTTGGTCATTCCAATGTCTTTCTTTAAAAAAAATCACTCTCACAAACAATATTTAATAATATTTTTTTTTTAAAGAAAGACATTGGAATGACCAACACAAAAACAGAGAATGTCTCATATAGAGAAGATGTAACATTGAAAAGCATAAAGGAAAAAAATTAATTATTTTTAATAATTATTTTTAATAATATGTAGAAATCTCCACCCTTTACCTGAAGATGGTCGTAAGACCAGAAACACGTGTTGTAAAACTATGTAAAACTATGAAAAATAAAGAATAATATATTTTTTAATAAAAAAGAAAAAACAAAAAACCACATTACAACCAAAAAAGTTTGCGGTACCTCTCTTCTTTTTAATATATATATATATATATATATATATATATATATATATATATATATATATATTAGGATATACATAGAATATTTATATATATATATATATATACATATTCTAATATGTATATATATATAAATATTCTATGTATATCCTAATATATATATATATATATATATATATATATATATATATATATATATATATATGTATATATATATATGTTAGGATATACATGTAAGTATATTAAAACAAAAACATGTTAAAAATTGCTACAAAATTACAATTAGGTTTCGACACAACAAATGTGTCTACACGGGCGATGTGAAACGACTGGCTGCTAAACGAATAATTTAATATCAAAAGCAGAATACTTCCTCGTTTTCCGGTAAAAGAATTTTGTATTATGGTAGAAATGCACCTTTCCTTACATTAAAACCGATTGCAAATGTCGAGGGTTTTAGTTAATTTTGCTTGCGTTCTTGTAAAGTTCTTCTTCTCTGCACATCAATTCTGTAGAAATTGTACGAATGTCCTACAGGTCTGAAGGCATTCGGCTATACTTTTAGTAATGATGTAGGAAGATTTTATTTTTACGTTTATCTGTATGGATTATTTTAGGCATATATCTAAAGTTTATAGGAATTAATTATTTTCCATACAGAGTCAACCCATCAATTGCATCAACTATGAACACGGCCAGAATGTGTTGAACGAGTTTGGAAAATAAAACAATTCTATAATGCTAGATATATAAAACAATCCACAAATGTGTTTGGGGGATCCACAATTGTGGAAGCTTGGTCAACACCGATTGAAATATTCCTTTTCAGGATTGAACACAATTTTGATGCCACGAATTTTGGGTGGTAGATCGACTATTTATATATAATGGACAATGGAGTATTATGGGTAGCAAGGTCAGATACATATTTTGTAACCAGCACAGTTTATGCGCTGTTTTATATACAGTAATTGACTTGCATTACATACATACATATATATATATATATATATATATATATATATATATATATATATATATATATATATATATATATATATATACATATATATATATATATATATATATATATATATATATATATATATATATATATGACACTGTCACATACTACAATGAGTATTGAAGATGTTTTCATCATATATTGATATCTTTTATATGATGCAAATTTAGAAATGGCAATAAGCAACCTCTTTTTAGAGGAGGTGATTGAAATAACCTCTCTCTCTAATCTTTCTCTGTCTCTCTCTCTCTCTCTCTCTCTCTCTCTCTCTCTCTCTATATATATATATATATATATATATATATATATATATATATATATATACAGGGGTTGGAGAAATAGGTGCAAATTCCACTCCTATATTTCAAAGACCTATTATATTAAGAAATTGCAGGTTATATCTATTGTAAATACGTTTATTTATCTAACTTAATGTCTTTGTCTTGTTTAATTGTAGAATTAATAAACTTTAACCTAAATGCTTGACTTCTCTGCGTTCGAAAAAGGGCAAATTGTTGGAGCTCGCATGGCAGGAGCCTCGATCACTAAGTTGCTGAAATGTTTGGTTTTTCAAGAGCTACCATATCAAGAACTATGACACAATTCGGGAAAAAGGGCAAAACCTCTAGCAACCGTAGCAATCTGGGCCAGACTTGCAAACTTACTGACAGGGACCGACGTGCATTTAAACGCAATGTGGCAAAAAATCATCGGACTACTGCGACCAAAGTGACTTCTGAGTTGAATAATCATCTTAATAGCTCCATATGTCTGGATACCATGGAAGAGCTGCCGTAAGGAAACCTCTTCTCTTCACTCGCAACATTCAGTAGAGGTTGAAGTGGTGCACAGATCACAATGCCTGTTCTGCAGACCAATGGAAGCAAATCATATTCTCAGACAAGTCCAGTTTTTCTCTTTTCCCAAATTCAGGGCTTGTTTATGTGTAGAAAAAGCCCAAAGAAGCTTACAACCCTGACTGCCCTCTTCTATCAGTTAAGCATAGAGGTAGATCAATGATAGTTTGGGCCACTATATCATTGAAATATCTTGGTCCAATAGTTGCTCTTCATGGTAGAATCAACAGCAATGATTACCTGAACATTTTGGGAGATCATGTTCATCCAATGGCCCAGACTTTATGCTCTGATTGTGACTGCATCTTCCAAGACGATAATGCTCCAATACATACCGCTCTATTGGTTAAGAATTGGTATGAAGTACATGAAAGTGAGCTAGAACACATGGAGTGGCCTCTCCAATCTCCAGATATCAATATTATTGAACATTTGTGGTGGATTTTGGAGCGAGATGTTAGGAGCCGTTATCCTTCGCCGTCGTGTCTTAAAGAGCTGGAGCAGGTGTTAATGGCTGAAAATTCCTCTGGATGAAGTCAGGAAGCTGTATGATTCCATTCCTAGGTGTATTAAAGCAGTGAGGCTAAAGGCGGTCTAATTCCATATTAAATAAATTTTCTTTGAATTTAACAATTGTTTCAATTATTTTGTCCAACACCTATATATATATATATATATATATATATATATATATATATATATATATATATATATATATATTATATTTTTTTTTTTTTTTTTTTTAAGCATATCACCCCGAGCAAGGCCGGTGGCCACTATCACGCAAGGGGTTACAGAAGGGTTGGAGGAAGAGCAGATAGGAGTGGTAAAGGAAGGGATGTGGAGAAAGAGAAGGACGGAGGGCCGATCGAGGTAGGGAGGTTACGGGAGATATAGAGCGAGAGCAGATAGGAATGGAAGATGTCAGGAAGTGGATAGATCAAGGCAACTGGAGATGACGATTGACGCTACACTTAAACCGTTGGAGATTGTATTTGTCAGGGAAACAGTAATAGGGAAGGGAGTTCCATAGGCGAGATGTGCGAGACATGAAGCTATTGGAGTAGAAAAGACGTCTACACCTAACAGTTTCAACGGTGAAGGGGTGGGAACGGGATGCCAGCCTCGTACGACGCTTGAATTCACGAGGCTTAGGGACAAGTGAAAGCAACTCCCTAGAGCAATTACCGTGGAAGTACTTGTAGAAAAGGCAGAGTGATGCAACATTGCGTCTGTGAGAGAGCGACTGCAGACGAGATGACAGATCAGGGCCAATCACATTGCATATCCGTCTCTGGATCTTATCAAGAACCCCGAGGCAACACGCAGGGGCCCCAGACCATAAATGGCAGCAATACTCCATGCAAGGTCGAATGGTAGACTTATAGACTTGGAGGATCGATTCAGGGGAGAAGAATTTCCTGGCTCGGCACAGGGAACCAACTTTTCTAGCGGTGGATGATGCAATTGACTCGATGTATTTGTTCCATCTCAGATCAGCGGACAGCGTGAGACCGAGCAGCCGCAGAGAGGAACTCTCGAGAAGTTGGTCCTCAGACATTCTGATGGGATGCCGGGATGGGTCCTTGTGGTGGTTAATGGAGAGCAATTTTGTTTTAGAGGCGTTAAAGTTGACCATCCATTTCTCTCCCCAGTCCACAACCGATTGGAGGTCCTTTTCAATTTGAGCTGCCAGGTTAATTTTGTCCGCCTCAGTAGATTTGTGCTTGAGGCAGGAGTAAATAGTAGTGTCGTCAGCGTAGATACCGACTTGGGAGTCTATGGCGTCTGGAAGGTCATTTATAAATATGAGGAACAGAGTAGGGCCAAGGATGGAGCCTTGAGGAACACCAGCAGTAGTGGGATAGGAGTTGGAGAAGGATCCACTGAGAACAACCTTCAAATCCCGGTTTGATAGGAACGATTGAATTAGGTCAAACAATCGACCTGTGATACCATAACCCCAGAGCTTGCGAAGGAGGCTTGCATGCCAAACCCTATCGAATGTCTTGGAGATGTCAAGGGCCACGGCACGGGCTTCGCCGTTACTATGGATAGCTTGGTAGACAAATTCAGTGATGGCCGTAAGCACATCGACAGTAGACCGGGCAAAGCGGAAACCATACTGCTTGTCTGAGAGCAGATCGTGGGATATCAGGTGAGTAGTCACTTCGGCGTTGATAATGGCCTCGAAGACTTTGCCGAAGATGGGAAGGAGACTGATAGGACGGTAATTAGAATGGTTGGAGGGGTCGCCAGAGTTCTTAAAGACAGGAACAATGGTAGAGGACTTCCAGCAGCCAGGAAAACAGGAGTCCTTGAGGCAGCGGTTGTACAATTTAGAGAGGGCAGGTGCCAGTTCAGGTGCGCATTTCTTCAGGACAATGGCTGATATTCCGTCACCGCCGGTAGCCTTGTGGGGATCTAAGTTAGAAATAATGCCCAGTACCGACGACGGGGTTATGTGCAAGCCGTCCAGTAGGGCCTCAGTTCTGGGAGGGAAGTCGGGCAAGGGTACCCCAGAGGAGTCAAGCATAGAATTGGAAGAAAACTTTCGAGCGAAGCATTCGGCCTTGTCGGCAGAGGTGGTCAGGACCTCAAACTGATTGAACAGTGGAGGAATGGAGGGTTTGTTACTATTCAGAACGCTCTTGCAGAGGCACCAATAGTCCTTGGAGCCAAATTTGCGGGATGCAATACGTTCCTTCATCCGAGCTGCAAATAGTGCCTTGGCATTGTCGAGGGTACGCTTACACTCATTGCGTGCAGAGGTAAATAGACGTCTGTTGAAGTCGGACATGTCACTACGAAAACGGTGGAAGAAGTGGTTCCTATGGGCAATGGCGGCTGAGCAAGCAGCTGTGAACCAGGGGGAGGAGCGCGGTTTGACCTTGAATTTCATGGAGGGGATGAAAGCTTCGATACCGGCTTTGATCCAGGAGGAGAACTCAGAAGCACAGTCATGAGTGGGGAGCTTAAATACAGCATCCCAGGGGACATCGCGGAGGAAGTCCCGAAACGAGTCCCAGTCAGCCCGTTGGTAGCAGAAAGTGGTTCTGGTGGTAGGAGGTTCTTTGCAGGGGCTGGGGCTGAAGGAGATACTAACAGACACGACAGCATGATCGGAGTTACCAATAGGACAGAGCTGAGTGGCACTACACGACTCAGGGATGGAGGTAAAACACAGGTCGAGGAGTGAGGGCTTACAGTCACGATTGTAGGAAAAACGCGCGGGGAAATCGATTATCTGGGTGAGGGATTGAGAGATTGAAAAGTTAAGAGTATGAACGCCAGCGAGGTCAGTGGTAGCGTTCTGTAGCCACTGGTTGTGATGGGCGTTGAAATCACCAAACACAAATATGTGAGCGGACGGATGGACAGAGAGGGCCTTATCAACGCTGTCAGAAATGACATCGAGTATCCCGCAGTCCTGAGAGGATGGAGAGCGGTAGAGGAAGAAAAGATAGCTTACAGCATTGAGAAGAGATAGGCGGAGACATAAGTAGGAATGATCCGGCGATTCGAGAGAGGTCTCTCTAGCCAGAGGGAGATGGTCCTTGACGTAGACACCCAGACCATGCATGTGGGTTAGAGAGTCTTTTCTGAGGAGTGGGAGGTATCCAGGGATCGAGAGATCGGAGGAAAGGGATAGAGGAGTTAAGATTGGTCTCACACAGGGCGAGTATATCCGGGCACTTAGCTATGAGGAAAGACTCAACGCTGCAGAAGTTGGTTCTAATGCCGCGGATGTTAGAGAAGGAGATATTTAGAGGTTTGGGTGATTTTTGGAAGGCTGGTTTAGGTTTGTATTTCAGTTTTAAGTTATTCATGTTGGTAATTGGTTTTGGAAAGAGGGAGAAGGCCTGAGTTAAAGGAAGCCGACGTTTGATACCCATGACGCGAACAGAGAGGGGGATTGGCACAGCAAGATTCATAATGTGGCCTCAGGGTTGCCCACCGGAAATGACTGCAGGGACACCTATCCATGCGCGACATGGCACTACAGACACCCCGATATTATGCAACTGTTGATCAGAGCGGCCGCTCAAGACGCTACGCAAGAGTTAGGGCTCCTAACTACCAGTCGGAAACAGCAACCAGGTAACTATCAACCGTGTACCCTCAGAATGAACAGGCAATGCCACAGACTGCACGCATCATGGGAGGAACACAGCGACACCAGTACAGAGGCCAATGAGCGGGAGAAAGAGATCCGGGAACCCCTTCCTAAACACGAAACAAGGTTTGGGCCTCTACTCGCGTTCAATAGAAGAGGGAGGAGTGTTGACCGGGCGGTAGGAAAGCCTACCTTCTCCAATTACATAAAACATATACAACGATGACAGAACAAAACAGTGGGGGGATGAAGTTGGGATAGTAGCAGGGCATATACAAGTTGAGGGTACTGGGGGATAGGAAAGACATATGGTACTAAGTTTTAACTTAGTATAAGTCCCAATGGTCTATATTAAAAACAAACAAAATTGGAGAAGGGGAAAAAGAGGTTAGCAGGCGTTAGTTTTTAGCAAGAAAAAAAGAAAAATAAATAAATAAATAAAATTAAATTAAAAATAATTATTAATAAAGTATTTACTCACTGGAATTCAGTTTTAATATCGACGACATACTTCGCAAAAGACACAAGCGAAAGTGAACGGCATGCTCGATTCCCCAAGCGTCAAGTTACAAAGAACGCAGTGTTGGTGGCAGTGGGGGGGGGGTCGTACGACCGCTATTCCACCACCACAACAGTGGGCCGGGGGAAGGGGTTTTTGTAAGAGAAAGAACAAAACAAAATGGCACCCACAAGACAATAGTCTCTGACCAGGGACTTTAAGACAATAGTCTCTGACCACAGAACTTTTCGAGCCGACAAGTTTCCATGGAGGCAGTTGACGATAGAAATAAACTGAAAATCTCAAACATTGGCTATTAAGTGGACTAACAGATTATATTCCCAGTGGTATATATTAAAATCAAACAAAATTGGAGAAGGGGAAAAAGAGGTTAGCAGGCGTTAGTTTTTAGCAAGAAAAGAAAGAAAATAAATAAATAAATAAATAAATTAAATTAAATTAAAAATAATTATTAATAAATTATTTACTCAATGGAATTCAGTTTTAATATCGACGACATACTTCGCAAAAGACACAAGCGAAAGTGAACATATCACAATAGGCTTTCCACTTAGTTTCTTACCAGATTATCTTATGAGACATGTTCAACACTGAATTTAGCTACAAGATAACCTAACAGCAAAAATGTAGAAATTTATACCTCACGTGTTGTCAGTGTCTGCTCAGTTGTACAAAGAGGTAACTACCGGTGTTTAGGTTGTGTATACGTGCACAAGCAGATGGTACATATATATATATATATATATATACATATATATATATATATATATATATATACATATATATATATATATATATATATATATATATATATATATATATATATATATATATATATATATATATATATATATATTATTAGAAAAAAAAAGCCTTATGGGTCAATTGATAATATTTTATTTTCCCCCGGAAGTTGTTTTTTTCTGGTTCCTCAGATCATATATCAAGCATAAAAAATGGTTTTAAAATTTCGTATTATTTTTAAAAACTTTTGAATGGTATTTTAAGTTGAGGAGGGGGCGACAGGCATGCCCGACATTAGAGAAGGAAGGGTGAGATATTAATATTTTTAAATCTATTTTTCTTAAAATAATTAAGAGTAAGGAAGGGGGTAAGTACCAGACATTGACCTATTTAATAAGTTATCACACAGGAAATGAGACAAAGAGAAAAAATAGAAGAAAAGATATAAAGAAGCAAATGTGGAAAAAGGGATGTGAAGGAAAAAGTGGGGAAAGAAAGGGAAGAATAAATTAACATATATGTCCATATTGCGGTTAATTTAAAAAAAAATACTAATTGATATAATTTGCAGTTAACGTTTGACAATAATTTAAAGTTTAAAAATTATGAACAAAATAAAATAGGAAAGAAAATATAATGTGAATGGTAGATAAACAAAAATATTAATACTCTTAATGTTATTAATATTATTAATAACAACTAAGGATTAAAAAATTAATTCAAATCTAAAATTTTAAATCTTAAAGTCATAATTGAAAGCTTAAATAATTTTCTAATTAAAATTATTATTTGCTCTGATTTGACATTCAGTTCTCTGGATTACATCTGCCTTGGGATTATCCATACAAACTACCAACTTTTCATTACCTAACTATATATATATATATATATATATATATATATATATATATATATATATATATATATATATATATATACATACATACATACATATATATATATATATATATATATATATATATATATATATATATATATATATATATATTTATATACATATATATATATACATATATATATATATATTTATATACATATATATATATATATATATATATATATATATATATATATATATATATATATTTCGACACTCACCCGTAGATGTGCAGTTGAAATGCACTGAAACCAAGTTGCATCTTTGTAGTGAGTAAAATGGTTTTGTCTATATGATAAAATTATAATAAATAAATAATTATCGCTCTATTATCTGTGTCGAGCCCTTTTTTTAATTAACGCTGCGAACGTTGGAATTTATATATTACTTTCGTTCTCATCGCATCGGGTATATATATATATATATATATATATATATATATATATATATATATATATATATATATATATATATATATATATATTATGATCCCATCAACTCAACTGGAAAGGAAAGGGAGTCCATTACTCCCCTGCGATATGAACATATCCACGTTAGACGAAAGTCCCCAATAAGATATACATTCTTACGCTGATATTAATTGTACATGTTAGTGATTTAGGTTCATGTTTTTACTATTATTTATTCTGATGAGTTTTCAATTTTTATTATGTAGCATTAATGAAGATATGATCTATAAATTATTTTGATGACGTCGGCTTTTATTATTATACTAATGCAACATATACTTACTTATCCATAAATCCATTACATATAGAGCGTCCAAAATCATATTGGATTAAGAAAATATCGAATACAGCTAAACAGATTAATTCATTTTTTTTAGTTGCGAATACTGCGTCATTGATATTTTGTGACATTGAACATATTCACTGATACATTTTCTTAACTTTCCTCATGTATTGACTTTAAATTTGTCACTTTTTATTGCCTCACATAGATAATTTTTCATTGAATATTGTTTTCCATTAACAAATCCATCTCTTTTAAGATGAACTACAAACATTCCGGACGAAATTCAATTAATTCTGTAGCTTTGGAAACTTCGTTTTAGATAACCTGTGTAATAGACTTCATATTTACGGTATTTACATTCGGACCAATGCCTTCATCTATTTTTGCTATGATTATAATGTTTTTGTGGTTGCACACACAAAACTTGTAATCGATGCGAATTTGTGTCTTATGTATTTACGGTTTTTGTCATTTATCAACGACTAGCAGTATAACCCGTCTTCGACCGGGTGTTTCATTACTGGGAATTTTTGCCGTTCTATTGAATTAGTTTAAGTTTAAAATCAGCACTCCCGAAAATCAATATTAGTAACAATTGGGTGCAACTGAGTCATATCTTCGAATGAGGGGTTAACATTTTGAAAAAGGGGCCCTGAAAAGGGCCGTTTTTGCGTTCTCGATCTTGAAAGAAGGAACCTCTTCCATAGACCGTAATAATAATAATAATAATAATAATAATAATAATAATAATAATAATATACGCTCATTTTAATTTATAATATATATTTTTTTAATTCTAATAATCTTTTGCGTTAGATTTTAGCTCTCTAAATTGATTGTACGCTGTCTTTTACAGACTTTAGATTTTGCCTTTGATTTTTGCGCAAAGTGTAAAAAATCAGTTTTTTCGATTTTCCACCTTCAAGTTTATAATTTTTTCCAGACAATTTGGACTCAAAATCGGAACTGAAGAATTATCTAACAAGCAAAAAAAAAAAAATTTGATCGAAATCGGATGAGAACTGTGGAAACGCTAAACAATATCCGATTACACACACACACACATACAAACATTTTGAGAATTATAGATATAGATTGTGAAACAAAAATTGTGAGATTTGTATAAAAAGAATGATAAATGTGATCAACAAAGCACTAGTTACAAATCTTTTGTTTTATCTAAAGTAACTCCTCTTTTGAGGAGTCAGTTATAATGCCGAATTGCTCATACTAACGACAACTCATATGCAGCATTTAAGAACAAACTTGAAGCACAGTAAAATACCTAATGTTTTTGCAGTGTCAGTGTACACAATAGATAAAATGATTTTGATTGAGGGACTTGTTTTTTTCTACGAATTATCAAATTTACGTTGATTAAACCTAGATAATATTTTACATTGTAAGAACATTTTTGCAGATAATAATGGTTAACTGAAACAAGTCTAACTAATTAACTCATAGCTGGACGCAGAATAGGTGAATTCATACCTTTCCTGTTTGCGGCTATGCAAGAATAACGAACCAAACTGGAATTGAAACTCAAATCTTCGATTAACAATTCCGAGCCGTTATCCATTACATCACTCGCACATCCAAGCTTACAGCACCTGATATTCCTAGGCGGTCAGCCATCTACGTATTGACGAGACACGACATTGCTTGTGGTGTTTCAACGTGATATGACCGTAAGCCGATGAAAGGATAATTTCGTCGTTTTCAACGCAAGGCTGTATACAGCGTGAATAAAACAGGAAAAATCTTTGAACAAGGTCTACGTATATATATATTAAATAATACACTTGGTATTAATATACTAAATAATAGTCTTCGTATACATATACTAAATAATAGTCTTCGTATATATATATACTAAATAATAGTCTTCGTATACATATACTAAATACTAGTCTTCGTATAGATATACTAAATAATTGTCTTCGTACACATATACTAAATAATAGTCATGCATATACTAAATAATAGTCTTCTTACATATATACTAAATAATAGTCTTCGTATACATATACTAAATACTAGTCTTCGTATACATATACTAAATAATAGTCTTCGTACACATATACTAAATAATAGTCATGCATATACTAAATAATAGTCTTCTTACATATATACTAAATAATAGTCTTCGTATACATATACTAAATAATAGTCTTCTTACATATATACTAAATAATAGTCTTCATATACATATACTAAATAATAGTCATACATATACTAAATAAATGTCTTCGTATTTACATTATTTTAATTCGAACTAATATCTCCATTATTGCAGTTATGTTCACAACTTTTGGCCATTCTGCCCTCCAGGTTTCTGAAAAACATGAGAATATGTCTTTCGTATTTCTGATTTTTGCTTTTTTTCCAAAAGATCGTTCAATGAAAAAGAGGGGGCTGTGATAAAACATATAAAAAATAATCTCAAACGATAGTGACAAATAATTATTAATAAATCAAACATACTTATCGTTTTTTTTTTGTTTTGTTATTTTGGCTTGTCTAGGAAGACATCAAATACTAAAGGAAATCACAGTTTTCGCTATATCAACTGTATTTACGAGAACCAGATTACTTAAAAATAATACAAATCGATCCTCAAGATGGCGTGTATTTTTGCTAATATTTTCCCTCCACGTATAAAATTCAGTAAATTGATCTAGAGCAAAGTAAAATTCCGTGGATCAAAAGACCCTACTTAACTTCAAACAAGTCGGGACAGCAACTCAGCATTTTTCATAATCGATCTTCAACAGTGAAAATACAACCTTAAATAATTCATTAATCGATATTTACCAAAGTTTTCCCTGAAATTCTTTTATACTGCATTATTATTATTATTATTATTATTATTATTATTATTATTATTATTATTATTTGCGTATGTTTTATTTTTGCTTTGTATCATGTGGAGCCGAGTTCAAACTACGGTCCTTAGCCACTATAGAAGAATTATCACTTACTTTTCTTATTATATGGGATATTCCTAGTAGGACGATCTTCTGGGCAACTTGTATGTTGATGTTACCTGGAACACTGCTAGTAAAATAGTCCATTTCTTTTCTCATGAGGCCCAGGGCTCCGATTACTATACGTATAACTCCGTCATAATTCCCCATATCCTGTTAATCTCGATCTCTATGTGCTTGTATCTGGACAATTTCTCGATAATTTTCATGGAGGTGTTTCTCTAAGATGGTACTGCTATGTCAATAAGCATACACTTCCTGAATTTCTTGTCTTTTATGATAATATCAGGTATGTGGCCTTTTATTTCCCTGACAGCCTGAATTGCCATGTCTCAGAGGATAGTTACGCCGTTATTATGGGTAAATGTGACTGGCCGGTGCTCATGTCATCTCTCAGTGGTTTCGATTTTATGCTTTTTGCATATCTTCTAGTGCACATATGTTGCTACCTTGTTATGTTTGTGGGTATATTCAATTTTTGCTAGTTCCGGACATCCTGAGATAATATGGTCGACAGTTTGGCCACATTTTCCGAAGATCCTGCATTCGTATTAGTTCCAACCTTCATTATGTGACAGTGATAGGATCTGGTTGTGAGGCTTTGGTCCTGAGCTGCAATAATTAGCCCTCCTGTCTCAGCTTTCAAACCGGTCCTCCTCGGCCACTGATGTGTTTTCTGTTGGTCCATATCTGCTTCTTTCGTTCTTTTCAGGTATTTGACATGCAACGCCTTGTCTTCCCTGTGTTTTTTTTTTAATTTCATTTTGCCAAATTGTTTTGCTTTCTGTTTTACTCGTTTGGTGAAGATGTTGTTGTTATTATTATTATTATTATTATTATTATTATTATTAGTATTATTATTATCATTATTATTATTTAGCGTGTGCAGGAGCAGTATGAAGCAAATTGATGCTGCAGTACGTATATAAAAAACAATATATACATCACATCATGACAACCAATACGGTATAACAATTACAAGCCTCACAGCTAAATGTTTTGCAATATGGATATTAACACGTAGGTTGAGCCCAGTTATAAATAACATAAAGTTGGGTAACCCAGTCCGCCCCAATTGCCAGGATGTGATTTCAAAGTAACCTTGGCTGCCTCATCCTTCAAACGGAAAAAAACCTCCACACACACCCATAATGCTTCCCCAAAACAACTGAAACTGAACAGTTTTGTAACGTGAGTTAGCCCCTAAAGGACATAGCCAGTGTTTAAAGTCAGTTCAACAGACAATATAGACTGTACTACTGAGAATTATATATAATGCGGCCCAGCGATTCACACTGAGAACATATATAGATATTAACACCTCCACTCAGTTAAGATCTGAATCCATTAGAGCCATACAAAGTGTAGCTGTGGTACAATTTCAAGAAATCTAATATATATACCATGACAACATAAGTGTATATTAGGCGCATTCATCTCAAACAAATGTGCATGATATGCTGGGAGGTTTTGATAGAAGCAACACGTAAAATTGCAGGTCGAGTCCAGTTAGAAATAACGTCAGGTGGAATAATTCAATTTACTCAGACACTCTCCGATTGAAGGTTTTCCTACGTATCCTGAAGTGACTCCCAAGAGATTATAAGTCTGCAGATGTTCCTTCTCGCTACAAAACGCGTCATTTATGTATTTTCCATTCTTTTAAATACTGTGATATTAAACTGACACAAATAGCATAATAACTGATGTTCCCTTTTGAGCTTGGAAGTTTTAGTATTGTTTCTATCAGTTTCCTGTATTGCAAATGCTAGAATTCAAAATGTCACAGAAAGGAAAATGAATTTTGAACTTAAACATTAAACGCGTAAAGAGTCCGATTGAAATTCCGAAACAGTGCTACATGATTCGGGTTAAACATATGATAAATGTTGCGAATGCTTTTCCCTAAGCACATCAGCAGATGAAACGAAATAAGAAGAGGAAAAGATGAACCAATACAAGTCATAGAAGAATGGCAGTAATGAATAAGAATGTTACAGTCAAAGGTGGAGGCTTAAGGCGGATCAGAAAGGTCAGCAGAGATCCTACCCAATTGGAATGACTCAAAATAAACCAAAAATTGACCTTGTTTTGCATCGGCATTTACATTCTTAAGGGAGATCCTATTTTAAGCATCATGTTTGCCTTTAGGAAAAAGGGGAGTACAAATAATAATGATGATAGTGAAATGAAAAGTTTCCATTGAGGAAATATTCACTATTCACTGATTGAAAATTGTGTGATTGAAATTTATAAAACATTTTTATTAAATAATTTTTCCAGGACATTCATTTATTTCTTCTTCTTCTTCTTCTTCTTCTTCTTCTTCTTCTTCTTCTTCTTCTTCTTCTTCTTTCTTTCTTTCTTTCTTTCTTTCTTTATCATTAGTATTTTTTTTTAATTTCTGTTTTATACACATTTCTTTCTGGATTCCAACCAGAAACCTTGCATCAGAAATGGTTCATGTCATTTTCCATTGATAATTAAACAACCGATGATGACACACATTTTATATAAATAAATCATATCGTAATATGTGACCTGTACTTGTGAGTACATTTTTTGTATTTCTTTAAAGCATGGGCTGCCAGAAAATCCAATGAATCTAGCGTACCCTTTTCCAATCAATTATTATTATTATTATTATTATTATTATTATTATTATTATTATTATTATTATTATTATTATTATTTTATTTATTATTGTTGTTGTTGTTGTTGTTGCTGCTTATCATGGTACCATGGTTGTGTAGGTGTACGAGGACTGATTCTCCCTCTCAAGTCACAAGTACCACAGTGAGAAAGAGAGAAAACTATTTTGAAGTACTTTGCTTTATCCAATAAGGCATATATTTTGGCGTTCTAACCAAACCAATTCAACCTATTCAGTGAGGCGATTCTGAGAGAATTAGAAGTACGATGATATTTTGTTAAATTAAAAAAGGGAAATACGAATTCAAGCAAGTACAACGATTTAATTATATGTGTTTTGACAGAGGACGGAAAAAGCGACACTAAAATCCGAAATGTTTAACAATTCTGAATAAAATATTAAGAAACCTAAAAGAATTCGTTATAAAAGTATACGGGACTGTTATTAATATCGGTCCTCCGATATAGAAGTGAATGTTGGACAATACCTTCAGAGATGAAAGTGACACTTAAAGCAACAGAATGATTCTAAGAATGCTATGAATAGAAAATGGCGTCCTAGTGAGAATTGAAACAAAAAAAATTACACATAACAGCAGAAAGATACAGATGAAATTTCTGGGGTATTTAATGAGAAAAGTAGGCTCGGAAAACCTGATACCCACAATACAAATTGAAAGCAAGATGGACAAAGGAAAACAACGTTGAAAATATGTGGTTGACTTTAATGAATGGATTTCGTAGCATGCGATGGGAGAGAAATCAAAAGTTCATTGAACAAGAAATTGTAGATAGGCAAGATCGCCAACGTATTGAAGGTATAGGACACATCAAATAAGAAGAATCAATGTGTATTTCATATTTCGTTGGTATACATATTCATTAAACTCTAATGGGATGCAAACAAGTGCCTACATCTCTACCGGAGTAGGTCTTTCTACGGCATTTCTAACAATCTGGAATTTCTGAAACTTCAGGTTTAGTAGTTGCTAAGATTTTATATTTGCTTTGCTGCTATATTTAAATCGGCAAGTATAGCCACGTTCATTTTTGTGTATTCATCTTAAGTTGTGTCGATTATCTGTTGTGTCTTCAGTGTTAAATTGCTTGACCTATTGCAATTGTCTAGTCCAAGACTATCTTTGAGGTTTTCTTCCGTTACGTGCTTGTAACATTTCTTGGATACCTTGGAGCAATGTTTTTACACAAGAGCCAGTTAAATTTAAGGTAATTCGGCTTTTGAAATAAATCTCTGTATGAGCATTTTACAGCCACTGATTTCACGTTTAATTTTTTTATTGTTTCTCTTCGCAAATTCCCCGTGCTTTTACTCTTCCTGGGAGGCATCAAGGTTCCTCATTTCTTCCGCTGCTTTTTCAAATTGTCTCTGCAAAATCATGTCAAATAGTTGGTCACGTTGCTCTTGACATTTATCGCCATTAATTCATGTTTTTTTTCCAATGCTCCTCTATCAATACTCTTTTGTACTGTCCATTTTTCACCAAGCAGTGTACCCCAAACCTCAATTCTTTTTTGTCCGAGTTTACCAAACGCATTATTAATAATATTATTTGATTTTCGCACCAGTCTGCAGGTGCTAGTGGAAATCAAGCACAGGCTATTTCCTCTTTGTCTTATCTTCATTGTTCTGCATTTTTGTAATGTTTCTGCATCAGTGATTCGCGGAAACGACAAGTCATTTAATATTTAAGCAAAATTTATCGGAGACACATAAAAATCAAACCTTTCCATGAGTAAAGCTGTTTCCTTAATTGGCTCCAATTCTGTCAGACAATTTCGAAACACACGCACACAGACACAAACACACATACACAGACACACAGAGACACCAATACACACAAAGACACACACACATATTTCAAAGGAGGCTTTTAACCGACTTTATCATTTATTAATATAAACGTTATTTTATTGCCCAATAAAATGACGTTTATCGCCATAAGAATTAATATCAGAGAAAAAAAACAAATCTTATAAAATGTTTTTACGTTTCGGGTACGAAACTGAACATTTCAAATATAGATTGGTAGATGTCTCAACGGGAAACGTGCTTTCCATAAATAGGTATTTCCGTCCTGGTTCAGTCGGGTTTCTCTCCGCTGTCAAAGTGGCAGCGGTCTTTTTGTCAGAAACTGATTTCCTTGATGGAATAAAGCGGCGCAGGTTCTATTTGTGTCAGAGGCACAATTTTACTTTAATCTGAGTTCTTAATTTGGTCCGGTTGTGATTAATTTCACTCTTTAATAAAATAAAATAAAAACACCGATAATAACTCAAACACATGCGCCTACAAAAATAAGGTTTATAGTAATATGTGCAAATATATATATATATATATATATATATATATATATATATATATATATATATACAGTGCAAACTTAGTTCTCAAATGTCTCACATGTCGAACAAATTGGTTTCAGAACAGAAAATTAGTGATGAAAATGCCTCGAATATCGAACAAAATTTTGGTTCTCGTACAGCATTGCCGAAACTGAACGGAATAATTTCCGAGTCGGCCGCCGTATTGTATACATTCGTGTGATGTGACTTTTGTTTTTCCAATTTTATTCTGCTGCGACTTTTTTCCTCTATATTGATCCCTATTGGAAAAAAAAAGTTTCGGTTTACTAACATTTCAGTTTACGAACATTTCGGTTTACGAACGGCCATCAGGAACAAATTAAATTCCTCAACCTAGGTTCTACTATATATATATATATATATATATATATATATATATATGGTCATATTTAGTTTGATTAGTGATCAGCTAAAATGGCGTTATACTCACACTAGAAATATTTTCTCTGTCTTGAGAATATGTTACTTAAGTTTGTTTTACTTGTTTTATTTGTTGTTTTTTATTCGATCCACCCCAAGAATAATAATAATGTCATTAATACGCGTATCCGCTGGGAGTGCAAGAGTTTTGAAGCCTTTGGAAACCCAATTCTAAAAGGAAACAAGAAATAAACTCTACTCCAGTTCGAAAGGAAGGAGTGTGAACAGGACTATATGCGAAACTTTGGATAAAATAAATAGTAAATACCGTTTAAGATATTAGTCATTAGAAAAATATATTTGGAGTAGACTTTAGATAGAAGCCTTACTCTGAATTTTAAAAACATTGGGCAATCCACCATTATGCCAAGAGATGAAAGGAAACAACAAATCAGAGATTAGTATTGATCCTGATCTTGCGTCTCGGATTCAGCCACCTTCACAAAGTTGTCCCCCTTTCCTTTTTCTATAAATGCTTTCATGGTAATTGTTTGGAAGGTGTGGAGCCTAGACTCTTCGAATTTAAGCGCAGTACTAGACTGGAGAAAAGGTTTCACCAATTTATAGATGTGTTGGCTAGATGTAACCATAACTTATATGCTAACAGTGTCTTTTCTCGCGTGTGGAAATCCAACTTTAATCTGCAAACATTTAAATACAATGTCAACCGCGATCTACCCTCCTCCTGATTACTCTTCTTTGGATCCCGATCGTTTTTAGTGTCTCTATTTCTAACTCATCCGTATCCAGTAACCCTTTGCCTTGTGGCTTTACTGCCTTGCATGGGGTGAACTCAATTTTTTTAAAATCCTCATTTGAAATTCATGAACTGATAAGAGATTTTACTCGAAAGGAATATACTTTTTTTGTGTTGCGAGAGATAAAAATTAAGTAAAATCTCTGGTGGTTGGCATGAAAAGAGAGCAGAGCTTTTAAAAATCACGCCACCTCTAATTTTCATCCAGGAACTGTAATCTAACGTTCGACATAGTCATTGCATTCACTTGATTATATTAATGATAATTTCCTTTCTACATTTCTTTATTCCCATGGGACATTGAACGCAAATGCTTAGTCTATTCTGGTTAAATTCAGACATTTGATCTCTCAATAATGAGATCTCGAAATGGGTGAACTAGAAAGTTCAATTACAGGTCAGAAAATGCTTTTCACAAAACATGAATCGATCGATACTGAACTATCTTGTATTAATTGTACACTATCTTTTAGATGCTTTTATTTTATTTCAAGAAAATGGATTTTTATAGGCGCTCGTTAAAAGCAATAGGATCTGATTTCATCTCACGTCTAAAACACCATTCCAAATTTAAATAAATATTGAAATGAATATATCTGAAAATTCCGTCTCTCGGTTCGATACTATGGCTTTTCAAACTGACATAAATGTTTATTTGAAGATTATGATTATCATAAGTTAAGTCGATCAAGAGATTTTTTTTTCAACAATTATCATTTTTAGAAACTGCGAATATCGTTAGTGAAATGATAAATTTGTGACGGATTGCTACCTCTATATTTTCGTACCTGCATTGGTAAGGCATATCTAGTAAAATTATATATAGTACTAATTATTGATGAATTTCATTAATTCTTTTTGACAAAAACAACTATATATAAGTGGCTATAAATGCAGAAAGATCACAGCAAGAATGTTAAAATATTTATTTAACATAAAGAGAACCAAGCATAAAAATGAATACAATATGGGAACCAGTAATAAGGAGTGCCAGAAAAAAGTGATAATAACAAAAAAAATTGGAATCTGAGCTCTGGTAAAAACATGATGATAACAGCAAAAATTGCAATATGAGCACTGGTAAAAAAAGATGGCTGAAGACATTAGGTCTATAATACCTAGAAATTTACACACAGATGTCCTCAAGGACACATGGCATAGTAGATAAAGGCGTTAGTTAGATCCAGGGACAGGACCCAATATTGTGAGTTCAATACCTGGTTGAAACTTGCAGAGGAGCATTAACAGGAGATAACTGATAACTGACATCCATTAGACATGGCACATGGCAATAGAACAGTCTGTTCCAGTGAGCAAAACAAAGGGTTCAGTTCAACCACCTGAAGAAAGCCGGAGCGTACAACGGCTGAAACGTTATAATAAATATGGCGACAAAGATGGGGACAATAGCCCGAATAATGTAAATAGTGTACATAATACCGCATCTCAGAAATATAGACAGATACAAAAAAGAAAATAATTCTATAAACTTTAATTAATTTTGAACGTTAACAGTATTTGGTTGATTGATATGTACAGCTTATTTAAAGCCAGAAAATATTTTTAGATTATGAGAATTTTCTTTCTTTTTTAGATA
>OZ038486.1:53050255-53062755 GCA_964036315.1 Acanthosepion esculentum
CGGTGTTGAGAGAGACTAGCCCAAGCCCAAACTATTCTCTGTTCAGTTTCCTTATCTCCTACATTAATTTTTTTTATTATTGATCCAGACACTTATGTATTAAAATGGTTCAGTATTTACTATTTCCGAATACTTATTTTTTATGATCGAATAAGGTTAAGTTCCATTAATGCTTACATTCCAATTCCACTGTACATTGGCTTCGAGTGGGAAAGTAAGGCCGCCGCTTTCTATTAGTCGATTCGTTTGGGTGTACGCATCATTACACATCTGTGCTTTTATATCAGCAGGACATCTTGGACGAAAATATTTTTTCTTATATTAGATGTTATTCTATAAGTTAATGTTTTCCGGAAAAAATTGTTGTTAAATACCTGATATAACTACATTTTCCAAGTTAAACTGGTATTTAAATATCAATAATGTCACGTGTGCGACAAAAGAATTAAGATAAACAGAAGTGGAACGAAAAGAGTTATATAGTAAAAAAAGTGTTATTACAATTTTAGTGATTATGGTCATTGAGTAAAAAGAAAAAAACAGAAAGATTAGTGTCAAATAGTTAGAAATACTTGAAACTACCTTCGATCAGGAGATGTTCGGTTTTCTGGTATAGCTTACATCTCACGTCAGTGAATGTTACTAAAAGTACTGCTCTCAAGCAGATTTATTCAACAACTAAATTTACCAGCCAACTCGCTTAATTTTGGCGCCAACTAACGAATAGGTATACCCAGATTAACTAACTATACTCGTAAGCTCATCAAAAACTTCAAAGAACTCTTTGATGTAAATGGCCCAGAACTCGGAGAAGTTTCTTTCATAAAAACAGATTCCCATAAAAATATCCTATGTGAATCTGTCGGAGTTAAATCCTCCTTAATTGTCCAAATTATTCACTAGTAGACGGTCTCCCTACACTATAAATACTGGGCGATCTCTTGCCTCGTTCTCTTTTTCATTTCTTCATTTCAAGCGAACACATTTACAATGTAAGCTCTGGCAGAAGATTGCGTCTTCCCATTTGTGGGAGACGCCATGAACATTATACGCACATACACGTACATACGCTCATTCATCAAAATACAAAATCTTTACGTTCACACACAAACACAAAGGTTAATGTCTATGTCCATTGTAAATTTTGTTGTTTAAGATATATACTTTTTGATATATATATATATATATATATATATATATATATATATATGCGTGTGTGTGTGTGTGTGTGTGTGTCGGTCTTGTTGGTTTTCTTTACATCTTCGGTTGGAGTCAACTTGAGTCCGCCATATTCTTGTAGTGGCCATTTTAATATTCTAGCAGGAATAAACACACGTGTTCCTAATTTAACAACACGTAAACCCCCGGTCCGCTACAAATCTGAGTTATCTATATATCCAGGTAGCTAGATACTGCCGGAAATAATTCGGTCTATCCATAGAAGGGCGGAATAAATTACGTATTTTGTTCATTAGATAGATTTTTAAAAAATGAGCAAATATTACGAGTGCTTCCTTGTTAAAGATATAGAGAATACACAATCGCGGATTGTATTTTAAAAACAGGGAAAATCTGAAAATCTACACACACACGCAAACGATAAAGAGCGATAGGTAGATTAAGATGATCTGCTTGTTGAATTCCTTTTTCCATATCTCTTAGTAAAATAGATAACACAATATATTTGATAATGACAGTTCAATTCACATGCATGAACATCAATGAGTCTCTGTAAACTTTTTTTATATACAATAAACATAAACAACATTATTTCTTCAGTTACTTATCAAAGATGGTTTCCCTGCTTTCCATCAGATATCAGCAATCCCATATCGTTGGTATACATTTAGATTTCATGACAAAGAGACCTATAAAGTGACAAGGCATACCCCTGGGAAATTAAGTATGATATGGAAACGTACGTTTTCCGTGACAAGACGATATAACATAGACGAAGAGATGGGACACGAGTAACATGAGTCTAACAAATATATACAGTATCAAATTCATTTCTTCCAATTTATTTTGTAATTGTTATTATTTATCCTGGACAGGTTAGAGAATGATAACTACATATATATATATATATATATATATATATATATATATATATATATATATATATATATATATATATATATATATATATATATATATATATATTGTTTAAATGGCACAAGCCATTTGCACGTTTCCCTCATCTGCAATTTCCTTTGAGAGCTACGATTTTCCAAAATGGGGATGAAGTGACACTGCAAGACAAGCAAGGGTTAGGTGTTTTCAAAAAAGAGGTGGTTTCAGAGAAATCACTAGCAACCATATGCACTGTCAGATTTTATTGGGCATGCAATTTTCTGTATGAAGTTCTGTGATGAAGAGTTATCATTATTTACAATCTATATATATATATATATATATATATATATATATATTTATTATATTCATATATATATATGTATTTATATATATTTATAGATATATATGTATTTATATATATATTCATATATAATATATATTCATATATATATGTATTTTGTATATATATGCATATATAGATATGTATTGATATATATTCATATTATATATATATGTTTTATATATATATTCATATATATATATATATTTATATATATATATATTCATATATATATATGTATTTATATATATTCATATATATGTATTTATTATATTCATATATATATATGTATTTATATATATATCAATACATGTATATATGTATTTATATATATTCAAATATATATATGCATTTATATATATTCATATATATATATATATATATTTATATATATATATGTGTATGTATACAATTATTTATATATTTACAACATTTACCACATATATGAATATAGTGCCTCTTTTACGGAAACAAATAGGGAGTTTCACTATACACCTGTAAAGTTTTCAAAGATGAAGATGAAAAATCTTGCTTTTTCGGTGACAAGTTGCAATATAAAGCAAAAAAAAATCAATAAAAATCCTATACATATTGGGGTTTTTTTTCACTTAAAATCACTTGATTTATCAAAATCCGAGGTAAGCACATCAACACATAGGATTTAGCTGGTATAGGAATTAATCATTGCTAATGAGGTTTTACTGAGGCGGGTTCATCGCCGCCGTGCTGTAAGAGGAGGTATGTTTTTCCGGATTTGAGATTGGATAAGTTGCTCAGTCCCGCGTATTCCAATCTTGCGAAAACACCTCCCTCGTTGAACTAAATTGGTTGGCTCTGTGTTATACCGATGCCAGCGTGAGAGCAGTCGCGGGGGCTGGACGAAATGAAAATCAAATTTTGTCTTTGGCCCGTACGAATACATATGCGTATGGCACTCCCCACATTAAAACCGACCTTTTGACCCATTCAGCCTTGGTGGGGATGTCGGGTAAATATACCTCAACTCATGGGACACTATTCATGGTAAAACTGACAAAAGGTTGTCATTGGAATGTGAATAAATCAGTGATGTAAACGAAACAAAGATGAATACAAATCTAAGATAGGAAAAATGTATTCTACATTTATACAAGTTATTTGTTGATATTAAGTGACATATATAATGAATGACATTTGAGTACTTCGACGTGATGTAATGGTTAGCATGCTTGTCTCGTGATATTAGTACAGTGTAGCGATTTCGATCCTAACAAGGGTTTCCATACTTTCGAGCTTGTTCCACACCTTAGTTTCGTTTAGTATATCAGTATAATTGACAACATTGCTGATAACAAGCTTGTCTCATTTGATAAATAAAACTGAATGAGTTCGATCCTCACTGTTTGCCGCATACTTTCAGACTCGTCACAATTAAGCAACATTTTGTATTTCACTATGTGTACGTCGATATGGCGTAATGGTTGACGAACTTTTTGCGCTAGGTCAATTACGATCCTTAGTGAGTGCCCCGTACTTTCTGCCTTGTGCCTCATCTATGCAACGCTTAGAAAATCACCAGAGTAGAAAAGATTTTTCTCATCATGCAGCGACAAAGGGGAAGAATCCTAGGGCAATGTTAAAGGAGCTGGTGTACTGAGACAGGGTAAAAAGAAAAATACGGTATCTAAATATTTAAATTATATATTTTATAAGTTCAGGATGGTGCCCACTCCTGCAATGTTTAACTACGGTAGGCCGTCTACTATTGCGCAGATGGGGTCGCCTTATACACGAGCTACACTTAGAGAAAAAAATCAGGTTTTTCACAAAGAAAAAGAGTTTCACGATATATGTAGTAGGCATATACGCAGATATACACGGTATGTTATTTTTACCACATTAAGAATAGTATTAACCATTTGCTATTGGTAATAGCTAACAGTTTTCAACAGTGATAAATGTTTTCTGATTGTAGGCTTTTATTAGGCAGACAAAAACAATATAAATTTTATTTGTATGATTGGACCATACATTTTTGGATTTATTTAATCAAAAATACATCGACCAAACTAACAAATGTCTGATAAATAAAACTAAAAAATGTGTCATGTAAAAATTTATTTATAAATAATCCCAAATGACAAAGGCAAATAAATATATATTTGGTGAATACAAATATACGGAAAAGCTGAGTAGTGATTTTCCAAGCGTAGCTTAGATGTGGCACAAGGCCGAAAGTAGGGGGCACCCAGTGAGGATCGAACTCACTACTCAATCGTAATCTTTTTAGCGAGACAAACTTGCTAACCATAACACCGCCTCGAGTTGCCCCAACCTGGGTATGATATTATTGTCTTATTTTAATGTTAAAGATATGTAAACATTGATTATTTTAACGTTTTTCCTATTTTACCTACTTCTCGAAATTACATTTGTTTTTCCAGATATATTTGATTGTCATTCTCATATACATTTCCTTTTCACCATGGGTCACTGAGTTTCTGTTTAATTAATATCCGGAGGTGGTGGGCCTCATACCATAATTTGAAGTGTTTACAATCTTTTGGTTAGACTAACGTTTACCGGACGCAGGAGTCTGGCTCAAGATAACGACTTGAATAAAGCAGTTAACTAAAGAGAAATGATTAAACCACGTACAGTGTTGATGATTACGCTGGCGAAAAATGACTTCAAAGAAAACTTTAGAAGAACAATAAAATTTTTAAATGAGATAATATCGCCTATTATTGTGCAATATTTGCCTTCACTAAGCAATTACATACAACCTAATTATAATTAACGGTAGATAAAGTAGGAACAATGGTTCTATTATAAGGATCAGATTGTTTAATGAGGCCTGAGGTGCACTTTTCAAAATATTGTGATGAGATTGTATCTTTAGTTTAGTCAATATGGCTTATTCAATTTAATCAACTGCTTTGTTAATGTCGTTTTCTTTCTCCAGGACAGTATTACCAGTAAAAATTAATCAAACCAAATATTTTTAAGACTAAAGGAAATAGTCGAATTTTGAGAACGTGAAAGAGGATAGCCATGCGTAGAAAACACTTTTGCATAATGATTATTGATTGTGATCTGTATTGTGATTATATTGTTATCTGCGCCGTTCAATAATCGTCTCGTCCAAGAATTTAGAATGATATCCTACATATAACTAGATATCACCATCAGCTCTGAATGTATATATGTTGCGGCATTCACCCTGGATCGGTTAAGCCGGCTCCTTCCAAGGATTCACCGCGTCCGGAACGAAGGCCGACCAAGCATGGCGATCCGTCACCAATGCTGAAACAAGCGACAGCCATTCCCGATTCCAACGGCGGCGAATTCTTGAAACGGAGTAACAAAGGAGTTTGAACTTCACACGCGGTCCCCACACCTCGCGTGCTATCCCAGTGGAGGGAGGAATATTTCCACAGACGCAGAGGCAGGAGTAACCAAGAGGCCGCAGGATGCCGGTGCAGACGCCGAATGGTTTTGAATTCAGAGTTGACCTTCTCCTAGACCAGTTGCCATCCAAGGCAACGCAGTCTGTCCTGCTATTTACCCATAGTTGGAGGGAGAAGAAGAGGATTCACACCTTTCCCAAGGGTGTTAGCACATTACCATATGCAACATTCTCCATCATTTCTAGGTCTGCACTCCTCATTAACAATTAATATAGGACAATCCTTATTGTGCAATTATTTGTCCAACAGGCACGTTTCTTTTTGTGTTGATTTTCTTAAAAGCCAGTTGTTTTCTTGTCTTCACGTCCTTACCTAACTTTCTTAATAATGTACAACTAAATACATTCGGCGAGGCATCTTCTTTAAATTTGTTTTGATTATAAGCGTTTTAATTCTTTTCCACTCTCTTTATTTGACATTACAAATGTGAGATTTTTCTTGTCAATGTTTCCAAATTATTTGTGCTTGTTGTATAGACTTTATATCATTTAATTTTATAAAGCGAATTTGAAATGTTGTGGCTATGCCTTTTAAAAGATCCATTACATACATATCTGAAATAAAAACAGAATCAAAAGCACGTAACAATATACGTACACACTCACACACGAATTTCTGGTATTTTTAAAAAATATAAATAAGATTTTATACGACAAAGATTTCGTATTGATGTTGTTACATAGCGTCAATATATGAAGTAAATTGTAAAAGTAAAAAAAACTAATAATATTTATCGTATATTATTAGGACTTTTGACCAGATGGAAGCATATATGAGAAAGATTTTAATATTATAAGTTTTGAACATGCTTGTGTCCTTTCTCAACAAGACAAGAAATGAAAAATGAAGTGAAATTTTCTTTTTCACGGAATTTGTGTGTTTGCTTGTTTCTTTATTTTTTAACATATGTTATATTACTGAAGAGATATGATAATTTTATATTAGGTGTTTGCCATGTTTATGGTTATAGAGGGTTATTAGAAGGATATATGTAGAAATTGTATTCTTTCAGTAAGCCTATACTCCTGTTAAATCCGTCAATGTGAATTTATTTTAAAAATGAATTTCACCTTTCGTCGTTCTTGTTCAAATGAAATATATATATATATATATATATATATATATATATATATATATATATATATATATATATATGTATGTATGTATGTATATATATATGTATGTATGTATGTATATTAAAATAACTAGAACATGTAAATCCTTACATGATACACGTCCCCTATATTTACAAGAAAAATTGCATATTATAAAATTTCCAAACAATATAAGCCTTTTAAACCAAAGAAATTAATTAACGGTGCTATGCCACCATAGTATACCGTTTACCTTAAAATATAGTTAAAAAAATTTTCATTAATAATTATGTATTTTAATCGTATAGCTATTATTTTATTAGTATATAATAGTACACCCAACATATATTTGATTCATTCAACTACAATATTACCATGTTTTACAGTCTACTTAGTATGATTAACAACTTATTTAGTTTTTTTCTCATTTTTTAATTTTACCTATTGATCCCTTTAAATATATATATTAAAAAAATTTATAAAGAAAAAAAATTAAAATAAATACGTTTCAGATAAATTTGTGTCTACTTCAATTTATACTTGGATACACTAAGAATACGTTTGTCGCTGAAATGGTTCCCTAGTATCGTTGAATGTCATGTCTAAGTATCAGTTTTCTTGATATGTAATAATAACCCACCGACGTCATCCCACTGACCCTACATTTATATTTTAGCGTAGACCTGACGTTCATTGGTTAATCTAGACATACACATAAGTTTTATTTTTTAATTCTAATCTTATGGCGCACCCTCTTTAACTTACAAAATGAGGTAAAGTTTGTTTTTTTTAATTTCGTAATAAATAATTTCATCCTTAATTATCTACTACCACTTGAACTACCGAAACATTAAAGTTTTTGTGAAACAATGTAAAATGTATTTATTGGAATTTATTATAAAAAATATCATTATATATATATATATATATATATATATATATATATATATATATATATATATATATATATATATTTGTATATGTATATATATATATATATATATATATATATATATATATATATATATATGTGTGTCTCTGTGTATATGTGCGTGTATTTGTGTGTGTGTATACAGACACACACACACACATTATATATATATATATACATATATACATATATATATATACATATATATATATATGTATATTATAAATTAATAGATTTAAAATATGGTTTTACCGCTACACAGTGATAACCATGTTTCAGAAATGGAAGCTAAAGCCCCTGAATTTAATTTTGTTATTAAACCAAAGACATTAGACTCCAAAATTCGCTTGATGAGGAAATGGAACTAATGTCTTTGGTTTAATAACAAAATTAAATTCAGGGGCTTTAGCTTCCATTTCTGAAACATGGTTATCACTGCGTAGCGGTAAAACCATATTTTAAATCTATTAATTTATAATATTAATGCTCTGTAAATTTAAATTTACATAGAGCACTATTGTGTAAAAATAAAAATATCTGTAAGAACACCGGATTTTATATCTTACTGTTCTTTCCTTTTTATTTATATATACATATATATATGTATATATATATTTGTTTGAAATGTTTATATATGTACATATATACAAGGCGTTTCGAAAAGTTATCGTGTCGAGAACAAAGAAGATATTTTTGAGAAATGTAATGTCAATCGACGTCTCCAGATGCCTTGACCTATCCCCTATCCTTCACTTTATCCTTTCCTCTATCACCCCTATTTGGTCTCACTCCAATTCTCTGTAACCCCTTGAGTGCTAGTGGCTTCCCGCCTTGCTTGGGGTGAAATGCTTAAAAATATATATATGCATACATACACACACACACACACACACACACACACATATATATATATATATATATATATATATATATATATATATATATATGTGTGTGTGTGTGTGTGTGTGAAAACGATATAAAAATGGGAGAAATTGGAAAATGGATTTAAACTGGTAAAGATTATGTTTGCGTTGATGCGACAAAACATGCGCACAAATGAATGAGATTAATAAGACTTCTCGAATAAACGGGTCGGTAGACGAATAAAAAATACTTCTTAAAAATAAATGGAATCTCTACTAAGGTGTTGGTATCCTCTAAAAATAACGTTTAAAGCGATAAAAAATATATGTATTCGTTTGTGTTAGTGTATTTCTTTCGGTATATGACGAAACTTATATATGTGTATATTTCTGTGTGCGAGATTATATTTACATAGCCGATGAATTCTGAGAGAAAGGAAAATAAAGAAAATTATCAATTACGCAAGTGTATATATCAAGTCTGTTACCCTTAATGCTTAATGCTTGAAAGTGATAGAAGCTCCATTGTTGTGGGAATCTATGTGATTTTATTTCACAACTGTTTGTGCTATTATTTTTAATCAAATCATGTAGATATTCACTCGAAGAAAGGAATAAAGATTGTAATACATAATGAAGATGCCACTTGATAATAATGATTGCAGACTGAATAACGCAGTAGTTATTTCACAAGACGCAAACACTTGGCGCAAATGTGTGATTTATTTCACTGATTCCACTTTTTTACTTGCCTGATCCAGCAAGCAGAAGATCCAGAATTTAATTTAAAGTTCTTGGGTCACATTACGACTAGAAAATATTCTAGTTCGTGCTTACCAATTTCTCCCAAATTTCGGCAATATTCGTGAGCTTTCTGTGTGTTTCTTTGACATCACTTATTATTTTAAGCTGGTTCAAAAAGAATTTGGATTACAAGGATGATACATGCTTGGAATAAGAAATAAGTAAAGCGGAGATCTAATTCTAGTTGATTTCATTATATTCACCTACGCACAAATACCCTAAAAGAATATAAATCCATAACCTCCTCCATGTTATTGGTTAAATAGTCAAAAAATAAATTATCTCCAAGAAAACCGTTAATCCAATATTCACTCGCAAAAAATGAAATATTTTGACCAAAATATGTTTCAATGTGAAATAAACGAAAATGGGTTGATAAGCCGTAAGAAAGAAAATAAATCAAGCAGTCAGTGTTAAATAACGTGCACCAATTTAATTATTCCGACTATTGTCTTCATCTTTGTCGCCATATTTATTACAACGTTTCGACCGTTTAACGCTCCGACCTTCTTCAGGTGGTTGGAAAGTTGAACTGAACGCTTTATTTCGCTCATTGGTGTAGACTGTTATAGTTCCACGTGCCATGTGTCCTCAAGAACACATGGCACATTGGATAAAGGCGTTAGATAGATCCAGTGACAGGTCCCAAATAGTGTTAGTTCAATACCCAGTTAAGGCAGTGGAGAACTCGGAGAGGGAAATTAACAGGAGATAACTGATAACTGACATCCATTAAACATGGCACGTGGAACTAGAACAGTCTACCCCAGTGAGCGAAATAAAGGGTTCTGTTCGCCATTCCAACCACCTGAAGAAGGCCGGAGCGTGCAACGGCCGAAACGTTGTAATCGTCCGAATAATGTAAATATTGTACATAATACCTCATCTCAGAAATATAGACAGATACTGAACGTACACCAACATGAAAAAATATACATCATCGAAGATCGCGAACTTACTATTCAAGCCTCGGTTAGAAATAACACGAACTAGAACCAATTAATTCTAATTAGTTTTCAGATTACAGAATATAAACCCGTTACAAATTATATGTCTTGAAGCATACACATATAAATAATAAAATATACGCTGTGTACAAACATGGACAGAATGAGGCCGAATGTATCACATCCTTTTAAATATATGTACAGGGTGCCCTACAAAAACAGGAAATTTGGTACAGTTTATTTAATTGTTGGAATTTTTGTTAGAATTATTGGAAACAAAAACAAACGATATAAATGTATTATCTTAAAACAGAACAAAAACACAAATGTTAGATGTGGTTTTCAACCTGAAACTTTTTAATATGTTAGTTAATTTATTTTCATCATATATGTCTAAAATTTACAATTTTTTTTTTATATGGGACACCCTGTAGAAAAGTATGGCACTTATCAGTTATTTTCTACATGCAACTAGACATTCTCATACGGTGAAAGCCAGACAGAGATTTCTGCTCAATAAAACTAGAATCGGTAAAAAAAATGCCAATTTAAGAAACACAAATAAAACTATATTTCTAACAATTTTTATTAATACAACCTAATTTTGCCACAGTAAAATATCCATGAATAACTTGCTGAGAATCTAACTTACAAAAAATTACTAATACTTTAGTATGAAAACTCTAACCTCTGACATTTGTAGGATTTGAATATCCTTTACCATAGATTAAAAAGTTTTATCATAGATTAAAAAAGCATAATTGACAATCGATTAATGATTTTGCTGATTTTTAATGCAGGATTGAGACCGTACAACTTCGTATTTTCACTGACAAGTATCAGCATCCGTTCCCAAACTTGATAAAGAATATTACCGAAGATGTCTGTTGTCAAGGAATGGTGATTTCTGCCGGAAGAGATGGCCTCGTAAAGTTTTGGGATGTTTCTCCGTAAGTATCTCTTTTTTTATTTAATGCAGCTGATAGTGATAAGTCCTGTTTGAAAATGTACAATGAAGTTTACGTAAATTTTTTTAAAAAACTATGAATAAGCTAACTTGTGAGTGAGGCGAGAGTGAATAAGAAACAAAAACATCGCAAAAAGTTGTGAATAAGGAAGACATTTTACGAAGAACAAGAAACACAACGGATATTTGATTAGCCACTTGTAGATGTTGTTGCTTATGGTTGAGTTTTAAATGTATATTGTAGCATACAACTGGCATGACTTTTAATATATAATGCCTTTCTGCCAAGACAGCATAAAACAGCAGGAGACAAATTCGAAATCGATATCCCGATTTCGTTTCTCAAGCGGATAATCGCTACACAAAAGCATTGCATACGTTCTCCACTCTCTCTCTCTCTCTTTCTCTCTCTCTCTCTATCTATCTATCTATCTATCAATCTATCTATCTATCTCTCAATATATATGCATATGTTAGCATCCGCATATATGGGCATGCCTTCTATCTATCCACCTCTATCTATCTATTTCTCTCTGTCTCTTAATCTATCAATATATATATATATATATATATATATATATATATATATATATAGCCTCTAAGTGCTGACTTCCATGTCCACTTTTATATTTATATATATATATATATATATATATATATATATATATATATATATATATATATATATATATAATTTTTCTTTATTATGCATTTTTTATTCATGCATGCATATCTATTTAGCTATACACACAAACATATATATATATTCAAACATGTTTCATTGAATAATGCAGGGTTATTAAAAAGAATGATTTCATGACGCATTGCTTCAATTCTCAAGCATCGTCATAGAATGCGTCAGTGATCATTTGAAAGTGGAGTTTACTAAGTTCTGAATTGGCTGCCACAGGGGTGCAGTAGTCGCGTCGTATCTCCGGCAACGTTCAATTGTTTGTTTACCCCGGAATGGCGAGTCCTCATCAAAAGGCTTTTTTGAGTTCGCGAAATCAAATACGGTTGTCACGGTGC
>OZ038486.1:53065255-53072755 GCA_964036315.1 Acanthosepion esculentum
CGTTTGCTAGCTGCTCGAAAACGTACTGCCGTGAAATTGGCAATGTGCTTGGAAGTTTCAAAGCTCCATGGCCAAGACAATCGACAAGTTCTCTAAACTCGAACTGAAAGAAGTTAATTAAACTATCTAGGAAGAAATTGATGAGCTGATATACATTGCGGTAAAATAACCTCTAGGTTTAGTTTCAACTAAATGTTGTGACGGATTTGACGTAAACGAACAAGTCGTTAAATATATACTCTCAGGTCAGAATAAGTTACGGGAATACATGCTACAAAATAGACTGCATGCAAGCACCCAACAACAGCTAGGAACTTAATTCAGTTAATGAAATCTTAATGGCCAGCGTAGACTTCGTGAGGTGGAAAAAACTTATGCATCAGACTTAGCCGGGAAAATGGAGGCTGCCATAGGTAGAAAGAATAGTAAAGAGATGTAAAACGTCATGAAATAAGCCTTTGGCACAAGAACAGTCTCAGTAATGTCTCTTAGATCAAAGATAGCCCGAAACTCATTACTAGCATGCTAGAAATCAGTAAGAAATGGAAAGAAAACGTTTCGCAAATTTTCAACAGGTAAAATGATTGTTCAAAAATCTGCTCTTAATCATTGTGGACAAATCCTCAAAGAACCATTGTAGAAGATATGGATGTTCCTCCTACCTTGGAAGAATTAAAACCATCTATCAGCAAGTTGAACGCAGGGAAGGCTATGGTGGAGGACTATTAGTATGCATGAATTCGTTCTGAACAACGGGAATGCTGGTAAAGTTTCAAACGACTGGAGCGATACCATTGTCCAGAAGCAAACGTATAAGCGAGCTATGTAAATGTTATCGCTGTATAGATTTATTTTTGCCAGCGAGTAATATCCAAATGCTATTTTTTCTGTCTCAGCTGAATGGCATATTGTGGACAGGATATATTCAGAATCAGAATGTGCCGTCCAGCTTAATAGAGGTATGGTGCATATCATTTTCAGAGTGCGGCAAATCCAAAAGTATTACCAGAGCTTTCGACACTGTAAACAGAGAACATATCTCTAAGATCTTAAGACGCCTAGTCTGTCATCACTGTTATATAGATGTCATTCACTTGATTCATAATGATATGAAGATAACTGTCTAACGACTTTCACCCCAGCCCCTCAACCGCCGACGTCTTACTCTCTGGTTTGAGGTGTCTACTCGGTCTTAACCGAACTTAAGGGAGTGACCGTAGGTCCCCTGAGCATCCGTAGATCATTCGACCAGTCCACTGGTTTAATCCTGCTTCCTGCCCACGTTGTGTTTGGTTTGATCCAGAAAGCAGAAGTGATGTTCATCCAGTCACGGTCGACTGAAGATGTAGACACGGCTGGAGAATCTGTGCTCAAAAATTTAGATTGCACCAAAAAATATATATATCTGTAGTAAGCCGAACAAACAACTATTCAATGGATGAATTGTTAATGTCTTTTATATAGCAGAAAAGAATAGTATAGAAAAGAATCGGGTTGCAGAAATGAAAATAATTGACGTAAAAACTAATACACTGGATACTAGACAGAGAGAGAGTGAGAGAGAGAGAGAGAGAGAGACAGAGAGAGTTGGTTGTGATTAGCTTGTTGTGAAATCGTCTCAGAACGATATGCGACTCTTGATTATTGTAACTTGTTTGACATTTCCGTTTCCAGTGATAGTAATAATAGTAGTAGTAGTAGTCTTAGACATTGGAGGAGTAATTCGCTTCTTCTTACGTATATAAACAAAATATGTAGGCGGGCGCCTGGCTCCAACCTCTGACGTCACTCCCAATCGCCGACCTCTCTCTCCAGCTCGACTGCACTCGATGGCAGACCAGCCAACTACTCCCTCAACAGATTTCTGTGCGCGTTTATATAGATAAGACTGGCTGATCACAAATCGACCCTTGGTCCGCACCCGCTTATCATGAGTGTCGCTGTCAACCCAAAACCATGGGAATTTCAAAAGTCCTTTCTTGCTTACTCCGCCCTATTTATAATTCTAACCGACAAAAGTTATTTCGATCATTTCCATTGTATTTTCTAATGACTCAATTCCAAATGGGCGAGATCAGTTTTCCCTCAGTTAACAAAATTGTTCTGATCTAATTTCGCTGTTCAAATCTACTCCAATCAATAAAAAAAAAATTTAAAAATATATATGTGTGTGTGTTTGTGTGTTTCTCAAACTCTCTCTCTGTCACAACTGTTAACGTTGGTCGTTTATTGTTAGAACACATGAAGGTATTTAATTGTATCAAGAAGGCACATGATGCGTTTTCAGGTTTAAATGATTGCGTCTGGTCTCAGAGATGACTTAAGGGAGATCGGTTGATTAAGCCCTTTGGCTGTATCAGAGAGTGAGCGAAAATCGGGATTGGTGATAGCTTAAACAGGAAATAGCGAAAATAAACAGGTGTCCTGAGCTTTGAATAAAAGGGTGCAAAGGTTTCCTGAGCGGAAGGAAATCCGTGCTTGCTTGGGTGCATGCCGGAAGAGTCGTGGCCACACGATGCTGCGTGGGTGTCCAAATGTTCTAAAAACGATCCAACTCTTGGCCTGTGAGAGAGGCTGGCTAGGATTTCACCGAAGATTTTGTCTCCGTCAATTACTGTGTGCCCAATCCTGTACTTCTCCCTCACTCTGCACAAATTTCCGCAACTCAAACAATAATGATATTTGTATATTTTATATGTAAGTGTTCGTCGTCTTATTTGAGTCAAGCAGCAATATACAACAGACTTATAAAGTGCAAAATGATGGCATTCTATAATGTCAGTGTGTAGACATCACTGATGTACTCTTTTGAGACAAGGGTTGTGTTTCGCAGATATCTAAATGCTCTCTAAAGATTCCACCAAGGATGTTTAAGATCGATTCTTAGGATCCATTGGTTAATCCACACGCCAGACTCTGGTTATCGATAAGCAAATGCAGTTAGCATCTAGGCGCACGTTCATCGCCACTAATTTCGCTGGGCCCTCTATGTCAGAATATCCAAAAAAATGTGTTACGGCGAGTTGCTCTAAGGCACCCGACTCAACACAAAACAAGAAAGAGCTTCAAGAACTGTTTGAAAGGTTTTCATGCAGCCTGACATATACTAGATGCTGAACCAGAAACTACTACTTACCATCGAAATAAGTGGAGGTGTACAGTTCATGAAGCCATTACATGAAGGCACAGTTCTTCAAGAACATACAATTGGTTGGGCAAATATTGTGTAGCTATGAATGGGGGAATTATTGCCCCAGGAATCCATCAATTTGTATGTGATGAATATGACAGCTTACGTCTCTCCGATGTAGGAATTGTTAGCCACAAGGAAAGACAAGCCCCGAACCAACACAGATAGCTTGGCACACCAGTAAAAAGGATGGAAAGTCATTCACTGGTTTTAAGAGACATGGTGATTTTCCTGAGAGAAAAAAATCGTTGATCACATTTGTAAGTGATGCTTAGTTTCGTATAACAAGTCGGCAAATATCTATCTAACTGATCAGTCAGTTCTGTCTGTTTATCTACATGACCACTCAGTGCTTTCTATCTATGTATCTATCTATCTATCTATCTATCTATCTATGTAATTATAATATTCTGTTTGAACTTGTATGTTTACATCTCCTTTTTCTTTTTCACACTCCCTTTATCTATCTAATTCAATATTGTTCCATCTGTCTATCTATATATGTATGTGATCAATCAGTTCTGTCTGTCTATCTATCTATCTATCTATCTATCTATCTATCTATCTATTTGATCTGTCTTTTCTATCTATCTATCTATCTATCTATCTATCCAATTTAATATTTCTGCTTGAAATTGTATGTTTACATCTCCTTTTTCTTTTTCACACTCCCTTTATCTATCTAATTCAATATTGTTCCATTTTTCTATCTATCTATGTATATGATCAATCAGTTCTGTCTGTCTGTCTGTCTGTCTATCTATCTATCTATCTATTTGATCAGTCTTTTCTATCTATCTATCTATCTATCTATCTATCTGTTTCTAACTGACTCAGCACTTTGTCTATTTACTGTCATTTTAATTTTAATAAATTAGCTTGTAAGCATCATCACTCTATTCGTATTCTCGTATTTGAGACGAAAGCAAATATCAAAACAAAACAACGAGGAGACAGGTAATATTCTATGATGCTCTTCTCAAGATTCTCTAATGGAACACCATCTTTGTCTGGATATTATCTTTCGATGCTGAAAAAGAAGAGAATCAAACCAGGAAAGAACGTTAGCGCTGAACTAAGAAAGGTCATCTGATTGGAGATTGCTTTTTAAAGTGTTTTATCATTGGCTAGGACGTCGGCAAACGACGATGCCTTCGACGACGACAATGCTATCAGCTGAAAAGAAATCAAAGAAAACTAACTAAGAATGAAATTGCGTCTTTTATTTTTGATCTCGGTGATGCCAGCTTTTATCTGGTTTCGTCTCCTCTTTTTTTCCTGAAACGAATTCTTTTGCCGCTTTTTACAGATATTTCATTTGTTTCTTTAATTCATTTGTCTTCGGTCGCACACACTTTATGCCTAATGTTACTTCTCTCTTTATTATTCTCATTATTTATAGTGAGCTTCTATTTTTATTTGATTTTCTAATTCTACGTTCTTCAGCGTGTCTCTAAATTCGTCTGTCTATTCTTTACGTGTTTCTTTTCTTCCCTTACTTCCATGACTTTGTTTTCGATGTTTTTCACGTTCCTTCTCTTTTCATGCGTGTTTATTTTACTTTCTTTTTCAGAAATTTTCCAACTCATTCTCTTTTTCTTTCCTCTTTTATTCATATTGAAATTGTATTTTTATTTGAGGTCCTAATTCTACATCCTTCTAGCTCTCTCGCCAATCATCTCTTATTCTTACTTGTATTTTCTCCCTGTCTTTCCACTTGTTTCTGTCTTCATTTCCCTCACTTCCCTTCTCTCTTTTTTTTGTTTTCTGAATATTTATATTATTATATTTTCTATTTAATTCCATTTCCCAATACGTTTTTGTTCATGTTTTCTCAGCAATCATATTTTATTCTTACGTGCGGTTTTATTTTCACTTTCATTTTCTTTCACTTTCGCTTTCACTGTCTAATAATTATCAATTATTATCATTTCTATCTATCTATCTATCTATCTATCTATCTATCTATCTATCTATCTATCTGTCTGATCAGTCAGTTATGTCTGTCTATCTATTATCCTCCTACTTTTCGTTGTTTCTTTATCTTTTTCCTTCAAGTCAGCTATTAATTTTTTTCTTAGATATTTGCTTTTCCAATATTTCACGCATCTGTTTTTCACTTTTTCTCTTCGAAATGTTGCTTCTTTCTTTCTGTCTTTATTTCTTTCTTTCCTCTCATATGTTTTCCCAGATTTTCTTTTACACTTCATCGTTTTTCATTTTCTTGTTTTTCCTTTGCTTTTAATATTATTATTCATATTATTTCTTTTTTACTTTTTTATTTACTAATGTATTTTTTCTTTATTTTGTATATATCTTTTTCATGCGTTTACTCTTGAATATTTCCTCTTAAATATTCTCTTTCTGATTTTCTATGAATTTCTCTTTCTTTTTTTATTTTAAGTTAGTTATTCCGTTCTTTTTTTCTATTGCCTTTCTCTCCAGATATTCTTCTTTCAATTTTCAATTTCCAAAAATTTCTTTCCGTCATATTTCTGCTTTTTCTATTATTTCACTCACCTTCCTAAAACAAATGGGACTACTGACCAAAATGCTAAAAGTCATAAAAAATGCGAATAAAGAAATTATGTAAAATATTACATTATTCGGACTATTGTCCTCATCTTTGTCACCATATTCATTACAACGTTTCGGCCGTTGTACGCTTTTTCAGATGGTTGGAATGTCGAACTGACCCCTTTATTTTGCTCACTGGGGGAGACTGTTCTAGTTCCACGTGCCATGTTTTATGGATGTCAGTTATCAGTTATCTCCTGTTAATATCCTTCTTCAATTTCTCCACTGCCTTAACGGGGTAGGACACATGGCACAGTGGAAAAGGGCGTTAGTTAGATCCAGTGACAGGACCCAAAGAGTGTGAGTTACCCACATCAGGCCGCGGGCAAGTATTGTATTTATTGATGTTATAAAGATTACCATTTCATTTCCAACCTGGGTTTTCATTATATGGCTTATACTCGCATGTTAGAAGGCTTCAGTACACAACTATTAGTGATAGAAATTATTAGGAGGATTTGAGATAATTATAATTAAGTAATTCATCGAGTCTAGAAGAAACCTCAACAGAATGCAGAAAGAACTGGACGGCCGTTTCGTCCTATATTTGGGATTAATCAGCAAAATTGAAACCCGAACAATTACGATAGCAGGCAAACGCCATACCAAATATACCAACGGTTCCGTGGTGGAACTCATCAAAGTTTACATTACCCATAGGACTTTGACTCCACGAGCTACGACTACTATCGCCAAGCCGATATATATATATATATATATATATATATATATATATATATATGTTACAATTAAATATACGGGTTATTCTTCATATATATATACATATATATATATAAAGAATAACCCATATATTTAATTCTAGTTAGCAAGCTTGTGGAGTGAAAGCAATCTTACTTTGCCACATGGAGGTAATCCGTATTGCAGACGATCTGGACTGCTAAATCTCTTGAAAACCATAACCTGCAAATTGAGGGAGGACAAACTTTCCAAAGATCAATGGCCTAACTCTAACGTCTATATGTTACATCTTCCAAATCGCTTTCCGTCCGCAAGAGCCACTCTTGGTTTCCTGGCCCTTAATGCTTGTCGGTCTGAATCGTACAAATTCATTGAATCAACCGCCATCATATATACAGGGTGCGATGAATAAATTGTCGTTTAAATTATGCTTAAATAAAAATAACACTGACATCTCATTTTAACTATTGAGATATATTTACCAAAATTACACCAAAATAACTTGAAATACGAGACAGTAAATATATTCAATAAAATAGCGACTGGCTTCAACCAGAGAAACCAGACGAACTGGAAATGCCCTGCCTCTCTTCTGGGTGATCTCCTTTAAGTTTGTGAATGCTGTCATAATCCTTGCCTTCACTTCATCTTTGCTGTTCCAAGAGGTTGTTTTTTTATTGTCTTTCGCTCAACTACGCCCCACATATAATAATCAAAGTAGTTTCAGCCTGAGGAGTTAGGTGGCCAGTGGTGGTAATGGGTGCTGTTTTCGCAGAAAATGTCTGGCAGTCATTACTGGGTTCTGCTTGTGTGTCATGGTGCAGAGTCCTGTTTCCAGAGATGGTCTCATCCAGTAGCCAAACCTTTGAACCAAGGCAGCACTACCTCCGCAAAGCACTTCATGTAGAGTATGAGTCCGTCACCAACAAATTCGGGGGTTCTTTTCTTACCAGAACAAAAAGATTTTGTTTACCGAGCTGCTTAACGTTCGTAATCACCATTAGACTCATCCAACTCTTGCCGAATACTCTTTA
>OZ038486.1:53082755-53112755 GCA_964036315.1 Acanthosepion esculentum
CGAAATTGTTAATATTGATCACCAAGTAGAGTCTCCGAATCGTGCAATTCTGTTGTGGAAATGTTTCAAGTGGTTTTTATGTGACTTAGAGGAGGAAGAAACATACTAAAGTTATAATATTCCCAATAGTTTAGATCAATTAACCTCTTCTGCAATTATCACTTCGGATTGTTAATGTGCCAATCCGACGGCTGGATGATTTGCAAGGGTGTGCCATTGATATAACTTAGGAATCAATGTTTCAGACGAATAAAGACGAATTTATTTAAGTTGCAATATTGTCCAATTTTGCTGGAAACAATTATAACTTTTTGGGGAAAGTACCAGAAAAAATAAACGTAAAACCCTACGTCCTTTAAGTATGGACATTTAAAAATAAACATTTATTATTCTAAAATAATCTTTAAACTTTTTTCTTAATTGCATAGAGAAGAAATATCAAAAGAGATTTTATTATATATATATATATATATATATATATATATATATATATATTTATTTATTCATTTTTAAGTGAAAATTGAAGTCAACAACCAGAGGCAACAGTAAACATGAAACATAATTTTGCGTCTGGGTGTTGACTTCAGTGTCCAATTTTATACCTACATACGCTCTATCCCTAATGCTGAACACTTAAACCTAAAATAAACCATATTTTAAGACTATATTTTATCATATGCAAAAGCCTATATTATTGTTGTGGTGGGATCCACCTAATCTGCATAGGTGACTACCAACTATATAAATAATGGTTGATACCGGCAGGAGGAAGATGGAATCACGAGATCCAACTAGAGACTCTGATCGACTGCGACTAGTCAACACATTCTCCAGGATCGTCTTCCCAGAAATATACAGAAATACTATATGTACTTATTGTGTACACTTTCTTGTTATAATACATTCTTGTTCTAAGTACATTTTGTGTTGCATTATTATTCCACGCAATAGGCGAGATTCAACATTGAGTCAAGACTCAACAATATCTCATCCTCGTCGCCATTGTTGAGTCTTGACTCAATGTTGAATCTCGCCTATTGCATGGAATAATAATGCAACACAAAATGTACTTAGAACAAGAATGTATTATAACAAGAAAGTGTACACAATAAGTACATATAGTATTTCTGTATATTTCTGGGAAGACGTTCCTGGAGAATGTGTTGACTAGTCACAGTCGATCAGAGTCTCTAGTTGGATCTCGTGATTCCATCTTCCTCCTCCCGGTATCAACCATTATTTATATAGTTGGTAGTCACCTATGCAGATTAGGTGGATCCCACCACAACAATTATCTTTGACCTCATCAGTTCAACGAAAAAAAGAAAGACAAAAACTGTGTGTTAGAATAGTGGTTTCGGATCTCTTATCATAAGTTGGTCGTCGTACATGACAGTCATTACTATGGTTTATATTCTTGCATGAGATTTGAAGACAGTCTGTATGTCTCGGTGATATTTTGTTGTTTGTATACACATATATACCCGCACACATAATACATGCGGACACATGTACATACATACAAGCGTACAGTATAAAATTTTATATATATATATATATATATATATATATATATATATATATATATATATATATATATATATATATATATGTATTGTGACCAAGTAATTGGTGTTACAATTTTGGGATAGATCCTTATTGACTAGTGAGCCAACCAAAATAGCTGACTCATTTTATAGTTTACCGAGAGAAGGTTAACCAATTAGAAAACTCGGAATATTCAATCCGACGTGTATAAAGGCGGATATTTTGTTTTCTCAGAATATTCACCGCCAACCTCTGATATGGAAGACCTCAAGAATTCCTGAACAGATGCTACTAGATATTGGTGCTGTTTCATTGAACAAATTACTTACTACGTTGGATTTCTACATTCAGACTACGGTGAACATGTTTTACAATTGTTAAAGGAATAACAAAACAAGGGTTTGCAGATAAATAGTGTATTGAACAGTAAATACCACACAAGTGTGTTACAAGACTTGCGAATTTGTGTCAGTTGACCAGCGTTCAGTCTATATATCTGTTCCCCCATGAGGCCTACTTTCCTACAAATTTATAGTAAGTGGAAGAATCCACAATAGACACATTAGAGGAAAGACACCACCACAATATATATATATATATATATATATATATATATATATATATATATATATATATATATATATTCATGCATACGGGTGCCCACCTATATATCTATCCAAGCACGTGTATGTGTTGGATCCTTTTTTTCTGTTTTTCATATACATGTATACGTATACATGCCCCTCCATACATACATGTAGACACACAAACCGACATACATATACGTTTCACAGAGGCTTTTTAATCATTTATATATATTCTCCCAGAAGATATATATATATATATATATATATATATATATATATATATATATATATATATATATATATATATATATCTTGATTAGATTAAATGTGAAAATATTATATATAACTTTTAAAATATAATTTTGAAGTAGTTTTATTCTACTAATTTGCTAGATTTATAAACTACAACAGGTCTCTGTTTTAATTATGTTATTGCAGATACATGTGAACAATACTTGTGTGAAATATGTAATTGCACCCCTAAACACGTACGCATATATATATATATATATATATATATATATATATATATATATATATATATATATATATATATATATATATGCATTTAAAGATATTTTTAAAATTTTATCATAGCAATAAAAGTATTAATCTTAATATAACTAGACATATTAAAAACGCGCGAAGCAACCGGTTTTGCTCCCGCTCATCAGGCTTACAACGGGAGATTTAAATTTAAAAGACAGAAAATGTACAATAAAAGGAAATGTGGAGGAGGATAAAAAAATGAGCAAAAGGAGCTAGAGGCAAATGACAGCGATCCCCAACAAACACTCACGTTGTTTACACAAGGAAGGCATGCGGGACCCGATGTTATATATATATATATATATATATATATATATATATATATATATATATATATATATATATATATATACGCACACAAAACAAATGGGCATCAATTCCACTTCTCATCACTACAATCTTTCTATATATCCGACGACCATGCTGCATAGGCGTGAAACTTTATTATAGTCGACGCTTCTTAGTTGAAATAGATCCACTATTTTTATTATATTAAACAGACAATATTATCTTCTATCGGGCTGTGCACATACTTTCATAAATAAAAAAATTGTATTCCTGTTTCCAAAAAGATGTGTCCACTATAATAACGTTTTACGTGATAAAAATGTCGCTTTAAAATTTAATTCTTTAGTTGTTATACACACACACACACACATACAGACCGCCCCCACATATATATATATATATATATATATATATATATATATATATATATATATACATATATATATATATATATATATATATATATATACATATATATATATATATATATATATATATATATATATATATGTGTGTGTGTGTGTGTGTGTGTGCGCACACACGCATATATGTGCACCTGTGTGTGTCTCTATGTGTATGTGTGGAGCATCTAAAGAATAATGGATTATTTTAAGACATTTTAATTACTTGAAATATTATTATAGTGTACACATCTTCTTTGAATAACATATATATAATACTCACACACACACACGCACACACAGATATAAATATATATATATATATATATATATATATATATATATATATATATTTACACCGAGGTTCAGCCTTTAGAATCCCCGGGGTAGGGGGCAACTCGAGGTAGAGTGTTACGTTTGGTGGACATTTGCATGTATACGGGCGTAAGAAAACGGTTATTCCTGTCCTTGAAATGATAAAGATTCTTGTGTTCGGGGAATCATCCTCTTGGCAGTCGGTTCCACAGGGCAGTGGTTTGCGGCAAGAAGTTTCTCGAGTGAAATTTATTTCTCACCGATTGAATACGCAGAGAATGTGTCTTGTCTGCTTTTGTGTAAGATGCATGGCGTGTTTTTGCTTTGAAGTTTTGTCCAAGGTCGCTAGTTCGTCTTTGCACATTCCGTGGAAGTAGCGGTATAGCAGCAAGAGACTTGCCACATTCCGCCCGTGGGAGAGAGATTTAAGTGTGGAGAATAATTCGTCACCCACAAGTGGTCAGAGATGCTTTTGTACTCTATCAAGTCTGTAGAGTGAGGTCTGGGAAGCACCCGATCTAATATGACCACAGTACTCCATTTTTAGCCTGATCTAGCTCTTATAAATGTAGAGGATAGCAGAATTATGAATGTAAATGTAGAGGATTCCAGGTTAGGAGTTATTGCAGCAGTACACAGATCTGGCTTTTTAAATACGACCATAGCAATGGATCGTATGTACAAGTTCCACTTCAGGTCGAGTGTGAGTTTGAGGCCCAACAGTCTTTCAAGGCTCAGTTCTTCCCCGAGAGAATCTCAGTTCAACCTGATTAGTGTTAGTTCGGCGTCAGATCGGCGATGACGTAATGTAACTAGTTTGGTCATCGTAGCATTGGATGTAAACAGCCAGCTTTTACCCCGTTTGGGTAATTTGTGCGGAATCGGAAGAGAGATCAGTCGCCAAACATTGAGAGTTTCAGTGATCGCCAGTATATACTCGTATCATCGGTGAATATATTTAAAACAATTTGAGTATATTCTTAGGCATATAATTTATGAAGATCAAAAAGAGGGTTGGTTCGAGTAGTGACTCATTGGTGACATCACCGCTGACCTCTATGGATGCAGGGGATAGGCTATTGAGAACTACCGTCATGGACTTAGGAAGAACTTTATGATCGCGAAGTCTCTTCCGGCTATTCCATAATTGGAGAGCTTGTGTATTAAGAATTTGTGGAACACCTTACTGAATGCCTTTGATATATATATATATATATATATATATATATATATATATATACATATATATATATATATATATATATATATATATATATATACATATGTATATATATGCAATGTGTGTTTGTGTGTGTATATAGAACGTTCGCTTTCTGTTTATGCGATCTATGTTCGAATCTCACCATTTTTGATTAGTCAGGAAGTAGACGTCCTGATATTATCGATCTAGAGATGGGGCGATCACAGCGTGCGGCACCTATGGAAAGTGCCTGAAAACCATACTACGGGTTGAATCAAGCCTTTTGAGTGAAATTGGGTAGACATCAACTAAGGGTGCCGTACATAGCTAACACGAAAACACAAGCCATCGTGACCGAGGGTTTGAATGTACTGGCCTTGTTCAGATTTTTTATCACCCTAGATAACCCGATCTCTCCCAGAACTCTAACTAGGGTCTGCCCAGCATAGTTGCAGTATATCCCTGTGCGTGTTGAACAAACACAAATGAGCGAGCCTCTGCAATAGAGATTAGCTAGCCTCCCTAATAGACGGGTATCCTCGAATACGAGTGGCTAGCTAATATATATATATATATATATATATATATATATATATATATATATATATATATATATATATATATATATATATATATATATATATATATTCAGGATGGATTAATGTTTCTCTAACTGAATGACTAGCCTGAATTCATGAAAATTAAACAAAAGATTTCGTTCAATCTGACCTTTTCCAAAACGTTATTCACGTGATCATTAGCAAGAGTAATAGCCAGAAGCGAAAGAGTTTTAGTGTTACCTTGAATATGCCGACAGAAAGACCCCGTAACCCTGCAGATTTCATTATGTTGCATACTTAGCGCGCATCATGTATGGGAATTTACCTCAGGAATGTTCTTCAACTGAGCCTGAATGAACGTAAATGATTTCCTGTGCGCTTGAATGTTTATTAATATGCAGACATGTGCCTGTGGACGCGCGAACAAAGACGACCATACACATCAGTGCACATGTGTATAAAATACCCTGCTATTAATGATTTTTACCTTCATACTTTACATATATAAATGCACGAGAGTCTACTGAAAAGCTATCGACTAAGTCGATTCTTAAAATCTGACCAAATAATCAAACATTTGATTTACTTTTCGATATCCTTTTGGAGAAGATTTAAGCACATCCGCGTAATTGAGAACATTTAAAAAAAAATCTTGAGTTAGATAAAGTGATAGACTGACATAATATACTGACATAGATAGATACAATATTAAAACATAATATAGATAGATAGATAGATAGATAGAGTATTTAGCATAATATAAACAGACAGGATATACAAGCAAATGTTAGATAGAGAGATAAGCATAATACATACATACATATATATATATATATATATATATATATATATATATATATATATATATATATATATATATATAAATATTACTGCTGATAATGCATGACTCTTCAAACTGAATTGAGTTAATTTGATCACGGGCGTGTTTATGAAAGAATTCGCATTGCCTGGCCTCGATACCCTAGGGGTTAGTATCTCCGACTGATACCAAATGGGTCGGGTTTCGGTTTGTTGATGACTATATATATATATATATATATATATATATATATATATATATATATATAGATAGATAGATAGATAGATAGATAGATAGACTTTTTAAAATGGTGTTTAATATCCTAACATAATATAGATAGATGGATCTGGAGCCCCTTCTGTTTGCCTCGGGTTTCTTGATAAGATCCAGAGACGCTTATGCAATGTAATTGGCCCTGATTTAGCTTGTCGTCTGCAGTCTCTCTCTCTCTCTCTCTCTCTCTCTCTCTCTCTCTCTCTCTCTCTCTCTCTCTCTCTCTCTCACGCAGATGCGCCGTAGCCTCTCTCTGTCTCTTTTACAAATACTTCGATAGTAATTGCTCCGATGAGCTGCTATCGCTGATTCCCAGGCTCCATAAAATCAATTGTCGTACGAGGCTGCCATCCCGTTCCCACCCTTTCAATGTTGAAACTGTTAAATGTAGACGTCTATTCTACTCAAATAGCTTCATATCTCGTACCTCACGCCTGTAGAACTCCCTTCCCTATTCATGTTTCCCTGACAACTATAATCTCCAACTATTCAAATGTAACGTCAATCGACATCTCCAGTTGCATTGATCTATCTGCTATCTTTCCCCACATCCTTTCCTCTATCACTCCTATCTGCTCTTGCTCCAAATCCTCTGTAACGCCTTGCATGCTAGTGGCTTCCAGCCTTGCCTGGGGTGAAAAGCTCTTTTAAAAAAAAAACTCTCACTCAACTTGACTTTATTGACTTGAATTTTCCTTTTTACAGACATAGACAGTTAGAGGTGATGAAAGCTCTGGGTTCGAACAAGTGAGATCAGATTTTGACAGTAGGCCAGGACAAGAAGACTTTGACCAACACACACATACACACACACTCTCTCTCTCTCTCTCTCTCTCTCTCTCTCTCTCTCTCTCTCTCTCTATCACACACACACACAAACACATGTATGCATATCTGTAGATATGCAAGCGCGTGTATATATATATATATATATATATATATATATATACGGACGGATTTTGTTATCTATCTATCTATCTATCAATATATATATATATATATATATATATATATATATATATATATATATATATATATATATATATATATATATATATTTAGAATTGGACATAGCCCGACAATTTATTTAAAGACATTTATATTATGTTTAACGTTCTTTTTATAGATACATGTATTTAAGCAAATGCTCTGTTTTTTTTTTAGACCGGTAAATGTTATTTAATACTGTTTATTATAAAAAACAGAGCATTTGCTTAAATACATGTATCTATAAAAAGAACGTTAAACATAATATAAATGTCTTTATATATATATATATATATATATATACGGATTTTGTTATCTATCTATCTATCTATCTATCAATATATATATATATATATATATATATATATATATATATATATATTGATAGATAGATAGATAGATAGATATCAATATATATATATATATATATATATATATAGATAGATAGATAGATAGATAGATAGATAGATAGATAGATAGATATAAAGAGAGAGAGATGTGTGTGTGTGTGTATTTAAGTAGTAAATTCTCTTTTAGGCATGTGTGATTGAATATATCTCAGCCATTACGTACTGTTAATTATTAACAAAATCCGTCCGTACTCACGAATATCCTTCCGTGCATTGATGTTGAAGAAATTGAGAGGAATTGAACAACATAGAGTTTTGTATTACTTGCCACCCTGAAGATCATCTTGGAAGAAGATCGATAGTACATAGGAAATAAAAAGAAATTTAAAGAATTTTCGCACATTTCTCTCATTCTTCAACATCAATACACGAAAGATTATTCGTGAGTACGAACGGGTTTTGTTAAAAATTAGCAGACATACTGTCTGTAGTTTATTAATTCACACACACACATACTCATACATATATATATATATATATATATATATATATATATATATATATATATATATATATATATATATATAGGGCTTGTAAGCCATGGATTAAATTCTGATTTACTACACAAGTTTTAGTATTAATTCCCCTTTTCCGAGATTGATGGAGACGAAGAATAAAGAGGTGTCTTCTGTATAATTTCCTCGTAGCAAATCGAAGAGAAATATATATTCATGACGTTCTTAATGCATAAACTTTCGACTCATATTGTTCATCTTTTAAAATGATGGAAAAGAAATCACACACAGGGGTTGGACAAACAAAATAATTGAAACACTTGTTAAATTCAAAGAAAATTTATTCAATATGGAGTTGGTCCTCCTTTAGCCTCACATACAGCTTTAATACGTCTAGGAATGGCATCATACATTCCAGACTTCATCCAGAGGAATTTTCAGCCATTCTTCCATTAACACCTGCTCCAGCTCTTTAAGACACGACGGTGGAGGATAGCGGCTCCTAACTTGTCGCTCCAAAATGCACCACAAATGTTCAATAATATTGATATCTGGAGATTGGGGAGGCCACTCCATGTGTTCTACCTCACTTTAATGCACTTCATACCAATTCGTAACCACTCGAGCGGTTTGTATTGGAGCATTATCGTCTTGGAAGATACAGTCGCCATCAGGGAATGAAGTCTGGGCCATTTGACGAACATGATCTCCCAAAATGTTCAGGTAATCTTTTCTATTGATTCTACCTTGCAGGGCAACTATTGAACTGAGACATTTCCATGATATGGAGGCCCAAACTATCACTGATCCACCTCCATACTTCACTGTTGGAAGAAGGCAGTCAGGGTTGTAAGCTTCTTTGGGCTGCCTCCACACATAAACTCGTCCTGAAGTTAAGAAAAGAGAAAAACTGGACTCGGCTGAGAATATGACTTTCTTCAATTGGTCTGCAGACCAGGCATTGTTATCTCTGCACCACTTCAACCTCTTCTGAATGTTGCGAGTAGAGAGAAGGGGTTTCCATGATATCCAGCCTTATGGAGCTCACGACGAATAGTTTTAGTAGAAACTGAACTATTCCGATGATTATTCAACTCAGCAGTCACTTTGGCCGCAGTTGTTCGATGATTTTTTGCCACATTGTGTTTGAATGCATGTCGGTCCCTGTCAGTACGTTTGCAAGTCCGGCCCAAATTGTTACGGTTGCTAGAGGTTTTGCCCTGTTTCTCGAATTGCGTCATAGTTCTTGATATGGTAGCTTTTGAAAAAACAAACATTTCATCAACCTTAGGGATCGAGGCTCCTGCCATGCGAGCTCCAACAATTTGCCCTTTTTCGAACTGGGAGAGGTCACGCATTTAGATTAAATATTACTAAATTCTAAAAATAAATAAGACAAAGAGAGCAAATTAGATAAATAAACGTATTTACAATAGATATAACCTGCAATTACAATGTTTTAGTTAAAGTTCTTAATATAATAGGTCTTTGAAATATAGGAGTGGAATTTACACCTGTTTCCAATTATTTTGTCCAACCTCTGTAAATAGTTTAAATATGAAAAAAGATTAATAATATCAATAAACAAAGATTGTCTATACTTCTTAATATTATAGTCTCAAGGTACATATATATTAGAATATCATACTACATATACATACATACATGTACACACACACACAGACACACACACACACACACACACATATATATATATATATATATATATATATATATATATATATATATATATATATATATATATGTACGCAGCATAGTTCCATAAAACGTCATGCACATGTTAAATGCCTAAACATTATGGAAGTCTTAATAATATGAAAGAAAAAGTCAACATTCAATAATATCAAATATGAACAAGACCACAATTCATGGCCGTTATCTGAAAATAAAAAATGACATTTTCATCACTCTAGGAATATATAATTGTATATAAAAAAGCCATATATTCAGTTAAAAATAAAAGTTGATAATGACTAAACTAATAGTTGAAAGTACTGGGATATATAAAACATTTGGATAATCAAATTGATACGAAACATATATATATATATATATATATATATATATATATATATATATATATATATATATATATATAATGTGTTTGTGTACCTTATTGTGTGATTTTCATAACGTTAAACGGCATAAAATTTAATAATAGTTTAAAACTGCAGTAAAAGAACTTCAGTGTATTAGGTGTAACCTCAGATATATTTGAATGCAACAGTATCTTGTTTATTTATTTGACAAATAATTTGTTCGATAAACAAGATATTTTTGCATTCAAATACAATTTTAGGCTATATCTATTTATTTATTTATTCTGTTGCTTTTGTTCATCATCATCATCTACTTCTTTTTGCTGTGTGCTTTCAAGGTGTGCATCATACCTCTTCAGCACTTACTATCCTTTGTAAATCTGTATCTTTTTATATGCGTCCACCTTCCTGTTCTGCCATTCATTTACACAAGGTTTTCTAGTAGGTTACTCTATATTTCCCTCTGTCTTTCTTTACCGTCAATATATCCTGGGGATATGAAATTCCGCTGTCTACTCTATTCATTATGCGTCCTAGGGTATTCAAATTTTCAAAGATTTGATTCTCCTCACAAGTCGCTGTTATTGCTCTTTCAATTATTGATAGGAGCTTCCTTCGTTCCCATTTTTAGATTGTGTTGAACGTCACCATTTTTATTATGCCATTGTTCGCTCTTCGAATTACATGTGCTATCCATTTTAGTTGTTGCTGATGTTCAAAACACTCAAGTGATGTGGTTTATGTTATCTTGTTCCGTTCTTTCTTATTCTATAACGCCTGTACACGAGGTTCGAAGATGGATTGTCTTCGTGAAGCTGTTGTATACTGGTGACAGTTTAGGTATTTCTGAACAAGTTTAGCGCAACACGTATCATATCATCCATATAACAGAGACTATTTAATATCATAATTCTAGTTTTAGGTCAATGGTTTGGTTTTGTATGATGTGTGGTGAGGTTTAATGTGTAACTCGGAGAGTGACCGAATTCGAATTCCAGTCGAATTTCTTATATTCACGTAGGCGCAGATATCCTTGTGAAACGTATGAAGCCCTCTTTTATCCTCGTCATCTATACTTTGAAAAGCAGGACACATTTGGCCCTGTAGCATTGGAGGGTAATCAGTCCCCTGCATAAAGATGTGGCAACCTACTGCGGAAATTCCTCTGCCTTGTCAGTCATGAATCGTAAAGCGACATGATCTCCCAAGCATGTATAACTTATGGCACTTGTCTTTTACTGTTTTTGGTTTTGTAGCATCATATTGAGTGAAACTGTCGCTATCACAGCCTATGCCAATGTATTAAGAGAAAAGCGAAGGAATAACTTCTTGTTCACAAGGACTTGTTGACTAGATAATTTTTAAAGAATTGATAGCACACGTAAGAATAGAACATACTGCAATAAGAAGAATTGAATTTACGACAGGGAAATATTGCAATAATATATTAATAGCACAAAACTCCACGGTATAAACTTTAATAAACTGAAACCACAAATGCCTTTAGTTGTTCAAACTTATCGAATGATTAGTTTACGCCATCAGAAACGGAGAAATAAGTCTGATTCGTCGAGATAAGTAAGTCGCAAATTCTAAAGAACGATTTTACAGACTAAGTCGTTGTCTCTACTTCCATTTGTATTCAACACGACATCTAATTTTGAAAAGAAATAAATGGAATATTATCAATACTGTAAAAGAAAGAAAAGGGTGCACATCTAATATATATAAATGAGCTAAAATTATATCCGAAAAGCCCCAAATTACTGGAATCGAAGTACAACGATCCAATGAAGGAAAGAAACAGAAAAAAGTCAAATGAAATAAAGAATACTGGAGACAAAAGTAAATAGCAGAATCCTAATTAAATAAATGAACACGTGAGCCATATCAGTAGTGAGATACGCACGCCACTTCCTAAGCTAAATAAAATGAGGACTCAGATCGATGGATCAATTGAGAAGAAAACAATTGAACATGTACACGTCTTATCAGCCACGGGACGACGAGGACAGGCTGTACATAAAAGGGAGTAGGAGAACAGAAAGCTTATCAAGACAAATGGTCATAGCCAAATAGCAAATAAATAGAAAGCGACTTGAAAAAGTCTTTGAATGTTGTAATGAAAATGTGAAAACTTCTCGAAACAAGAGCAACAGGAGATTAAAGGAAAAACAGAGAAAGGAAAAATAAGAAGTACAAGGTAAATTAGGTAAGAAGAAATTCCAGTAAGAATTGAAGAGAAAGAGATAACATTATCAGACGCACCACCATGTACAAGTTAAGCTGAGGACACACAAAAAGGGGATATGTTATTGTGCAGCCGAGAAAAAATGCATCAGGATAAAATTCATCGAAGGTTAGTTTTTTTTTATGAAATATCGCAATTAAAACTAGTTTGGATATAGTGGTACGTGATTTTAAATATTTTCTCTATAAAATGAAAGTTGTCTTGAACGGTATCTCTTCTAGATCGTTTTGCATTAATGCAAATTTCACCTTGGTCGTATGTTGTTCCGAATTTTCATCAACGCCATTATTGATGGCATTAGTTTTCAACTTGGTTTCTATGCTGATGGGACAGCCATTTATTCTTGTCTTAATAAATCTGTTCTGATCGAAAAAGTCAAATTGGCATTTGATTTTTAAAAAAAAGAAATTATCGACATTTTGTTGTTAACTGGGACAAGGACTGGTTTATTAATTTTAACGCCACCAAAACCAAACCGCTCTCTTTTCAATCGGATGAGAGAGACATTTTTACTTTCTATCAATATGGCTGATACTAAGCTCCAGGAGAGTGGCTTAAAGCGTCTTTCTCATTTTCTGCTGACATGAAATGGAAAGATTATATTAAATCAATTATTAGGTCTGCTATTAGGAAAATTCGTTCCTTGTGTCGTGTTAGGCAATCTTTCTTACCTATTTATGAGTCTACTATTCGTCTTTGCTTTTAATATTGCTGCCACATCCGGTCTTGTGCTCCTGTTATATGTTTGAGATTCGTGATAAAATCCAAAGAATAAGCAATGTTATTTGTCGGCTTTAGTCCCTTTCCCACCGTCGTAGGTAGCTTCCCTGCGCCTTTTCTAAAATAATTGGTTTGAGGAAATTCCCTCTATGGTACGTCGACATTATGACTTTAAGCGCAGTACTAGATTGGCAGTAAGGTCTCATCATTCTACATTTGAAATGAGTAGATGTAAGCATAAGTTCTATGCTAACAGTTTCTTCTATCGAACTTCTCGCGTGTAGATCTCAGTCAAATGTGATCTTTAAAAATGTAAATGCATTCACTCGTTATCTATTGTCTTCATAATTTTTGTTCTTTTATTGTTTTCCCGATTTAATTGCGTTCTTTTCTCACAATGAATCAAGAAGCCGGAAGAGAGTTCCACGAAGAGAAAATGTGATAGAAGTAACTTTTCGCATATTATTGTTGGTCATCAATCACTTGTGCCTTAGTGGCTTTATTGCCTCCTTTGAGATAAAATGATTATTAAAAGAAATCCCAACTTTAAAACGAACGTTAAATAAGATATCCTAATATCCAAACATCACATATCAATATGACTGAAATAAGACGATCGATGTCACTTTCCTTTGACTTTCAGCAAAATTTGTTTTAGGGGAAATTGATTCTCTATATTCCGTATTGAAACGGATCGCTAACGTTCTACGCTAAAAATTCCGATAATGTTCTCTAATGTGCTGGAACCTTTCTAACAAAACTGTAGATATAGGCATGAAGACATATGAACATATATAGGCATGTACGTATATATATACATTACAATGTTGAATATTTAAGCATTAGGTATTTCAAATACTTAACTGAATATTAAGAGTCGGGGATTATTACTGCTGTACATTTTTTTTTATATTTCACTATATTAGGAAAGCCCTAAAAAAGATAGCTATTAATAGAAGTGTGAAATGGACCGGACATGTGATCAAAATCTTTTAAGCAATGAAGTGTGACTTTTATAGAGATACCGTAATAATAAATTAAGTGTTTACTATGTTTCTAAAAGCTTCGCCGTTAAACGTTATAATACATTAATAGATATTCGTGCATACACCTCACACAAAACGCTTTCTGAAATAATTCGTGCTGTCTCATTTTTTTTTAATTTATAGGAAAAACATTAGATGTAAAGATATAATGAAATGGGGTGTCTAAATTATACGTGTAAATAAAATAAAAGTATTACTTTGAAATGAAAGAAAAAGTAATCGTATGTTTATGGCAGGAAATATAATTGTCAATTGGACAGCTTTTTTAAGCTATCAATTTATCTTTTTTTATATTCTTTTAATCATTTTATCCCAAGCATGGCGGAAATGCTACTAGTACGCAGGCGGGTACAGGAAGTGGAAGTGAAAGTGAAAGCAAAGATATAGAATAGGCAGAATTTAGCAGATGTCAAAGGATGAACGGGATTCAAAAAAACAGAAGATGGCGATTGATGATGTGTGTATTTTTTTTTTAAATTGTACTTTTCAGGGAAACAGGGGAACAAAAATTTCTACCACAGAGTGGAAGTGCGAGAAAACAAACTGCTGGAGTAGAATTATCGGTTGCATTTAGCTATTTCAACAGCAAACGGGTGGGATCTAGATTCTAATCTAGTAGCACGCTGAAATTCATGTAGTCGCGGCACCAGGGCAAAAAAGCTCGGTAGAGCAGTTACCATGAAAATATTTGTAGAAAAGACGGATGGAAGCTAGGCATGTCGGTGGGAAAGTGACTGAATTCGAGATTGCTGATGAGGATCGATTACATTACAGATCTTTATTTGGATTTTTTCAATATTCACGAGCTCTACAGCATTAGCATCAAACCAGATAAGGCAACAGAGGGACAAATGATAGATTCGTAAGCGTTCAAGATGGATTCCGACGACAAAAATCTCCTGGCACGACATAGTGGCACAACTTGATTTGGAGTAGATTACTGATTCAATATAGTGAGGCTAAGAAGGTGCAATCTTTTGGTAACAGCCAGAGTAGATGGAAGCTTACAAGAAACACTTCGATATTAATTATCGAATTGTTATATAGGAATAAAGTGTCTCTGTCGACACTTGAGTTTGAACTTAAATCGTCAGTGAGCAAACATAAGCGATACCATTATTGAATTAAGTAGAACACGTGACCATAAACAAACACATATATGGGAGGTAGCGTGTATATAATTGTTCTGCATTTTTATTCTATCCTTTGTTAATATATGGACCCCTAATCTCTACTTTACTCACTATATATTCCTCTATTTGGATCACTATACGCATTACTATTCGAGCGAGTATTATTGCGCAAGTACTGTTAGTGTGAGTGCTATTCGAAGGCGTTTGACACCAGTTTTGTTCAACAGCGTTACACTAATTGTAATCTGCGAGTACAAAGTCTCTTCTGCAACGGGCATTACGAAAGGGATAACGAGTATTCGCTGGCATTACAAAATTGTTAACGAGTGTTCGTTGATATAAAACGAACGTTTAGCGTTATTGTAGGTTAAAATATATAAAATCTTTCTCAGAAATCAATTTTAAATGAAAATAGTTTTCGCAAGTCTGCTTACAGTGATCTCACTTTTTTAGTACTGATGCCGGTTGCCTTCCTGATCTTTTATTTATGGTAGCCTGTAGAATCAACATCTTGATTATATCATCATTTTCTCTTCGAGTTGCATGTACTGTTAATTTTAGTTATTACTGCATTTGAAAGTTTTCACGTAATGTTCTGTTATTTGTGTTATTTCGGTAAGTTCTTTTGCGATTTTTTTAGCGCCAGTCCACGATATCGTATCAGATGAAGTATAGTCTTTTTTTAAACATACTAGTTTATTTCGCTTGAAGCCATTTTGAAACTAAATTTGCACAAACATTCACGAGAACACTTCAGATTCATAATCACGAATGTGTCTATTTTTCTTATACTAATATAATTTTTTTTTTATTTATTCCTTAATTTTCCAGTTGGGTTATGATCAGAATTCTGCGACGCACAAGGTTAACCATTTATATTCTTGTCCTGAAGTTATTACTTCAATAAGTTGGAGATAATGTTTTCGAGATTAATATAGAGAGATGTTTTCGGGCATTGCAATCAAGAAAGCTCCAACCGCGATTTATTTTCTGACATACAATAAGTGGGAATTCGCTTTTTCACAATGTTTTTAATTCTGGCATCAATCCTGCCATGTCTCTTGTCTGTTTTGTAGTGAAATAGTCGCAATATATGGTATTCTGTGCTAAATTTTTTATTGCATAGTCATTGTTTTTCCTGAGGTGTTTCTAACACATCTATTTTTCATCTCTCAGTTGCGTCTCTGTCTTTGGGCACAGTGCACTCAGGTGCGACTCCGTCAAAGGACAGAGTCGCAACTGTGAAAAATTATACAGAAAGGTGCCCAGCTCTGGGGAACAGCTGCCCGAGGCTGGAACCACTCATTGCACCAGAGAGAAGGATCGGTGCTCGCACCGAGGCCAGCGCATCCGACGGTTGCGGGTAATTTTTGTTCCTGATCCGGGTGTACGCGCTTGGGTTCCCACCTTAAAAAAGACCTTGTGTCACAACTCGTCTTAGTGGAGAGACAGAGAAAATATCTAGACATTGTTTTTCAGAATGCAAAATATAGCTTTCGTCTGAATTTCTGCATGAGTAGTTATATTAATTTACATAATTTATATTCGGACTACTGTCCTCATCTTACGGGACCAATATTCTAATGGGTTTGTGAATTTAGTGACATAGTAGTTGTGAGTTCAATCCTAGTGTCGGGCAGTGTGTACTTGTATTTGGTGAAAACGGGCAATCAATAAATTAACAATACTAAATAACAGAAGAACGAGGCGAGATATAACTAGAGACGCGCAGTAAAACGAAAATAGTCTACACCGTAGTTTATATTAAGCATGCAATTCAGAATTCCCTGCGGATTAAACAAATCGATATACAGCTGAGGAAGGCTGGAGTATACAACGACCAAAACACTGTGATAAAAGAACAAATACGAGGACAATAGTCCGAATATGAATAGTGTAATTAATCAGCTTGATATATTAAAAAAAAAAACAATTTTATTTTCTTGTAAATATACGCGAAATATTCGAGTTTTGCCTCATTAAGTTCTTCCAAAATATGCCCAATTGAAATATTAAACGGGATTTCAAATGAAAAGTCTTAGAGTAAAGACTTAGTAAATATGTTGTCATATCCAAGGGCTAATCTCTTAAGATTTCCAAATTTCAGAGGTCCTTAATTGAAATAATATCATTATTTCAATCTATTATAGGAAGTTACCGTCTGCTCTGGTCGAGATTTTCACTGTCCAGCTAGGATAAGGCATATTTGTAGCAGAATTTTCATTCTTGGGATTTAAAAAGAAAGGAGTAAACATCAATTGAAAGAAGTCTAGACAGCTGTCAAGAAAAAGAGACCAGCATGCGAATTATCATAAACAAATCGAGTTGTAACAATCTCTTTCTTGCGTCCATATCACGTTGAAACACCGATTCCCGTACGATCATCGAAGTTAAACAACGTCAAGCCTAATCTGTACCTAGATGGGTAGACCACTTTGTAATATCAGATGTCGTATTATTGGATATGCAGGTTGTGTAACGAATAAAGACTCGGAATTGGAAATCGGAGAGCCGTGTTCGAATTCCAATCGGATTCGTTATATTCACTTACGCGCAAATACCCTTGTAAAATATATGAATTCACCTTTTGTATGTGTTAATTATGTGGAACGTGTATAAATAAATCATTATTATCAGGAAAAAATTCTTGCAATCTAAAAAATATTTTCTGCCGTTAAGTGAACTGTAAAGCGATGATAAAAAAAAACAACCCAATCAATCAAAAATATATTCTGCTTTTTTATGATTATGTTGGGTATTCGTCTCATCATGTATGACATTGTTTATTCTCAGTATCCTAATTTGATGTGAAATTAACTCAAACGTAAGCCTGATATATTTCGGAAGGTTTTTAGAAGAATCCAGGCCTTCTTATATTGGAAGCAAACCGTCTGCATACGGACGGAAAATGTATTCAGTAGATATACAAAAATTGACAAGAATGTAGGACAAGGACGTGTATTCACACCAGACTCAGTCATCCTATACAAGTACACACAGCCCGACATAGGGATTGAACTCACAACTACTGTCACCAATTTCACAAATCAACTAGGCATTGGTCCCGTAAGATGAAGACAGTAGTCCGCATATAAATGCTGTAAATTATGATAAACCCTCATCCAGAATTTCAGACTAAAGCTATGTTATTCAGAATGAAAATAACAATGTCCATATAATAAAACATATAGCACAAAATGTCATATATTGTTGGTATTTCACTGAAGAACAATGTCTATACAATAAAACATTTAGCACGGAATAAAATATATTGTGGGTATTTCACTGAAAAGGCAATGTCTATACAATAAAACATTTAGCACGGAATATCATATATTGTTGGATATTCAATGAAAAACAATGTCCACACAAGAAAACATTTATCTCGGAATACCATATAGGGTGGGTATTTCACTGAAAAAATGTCTATGCAATAAAATATTTATCACATAATACCATATATTGTGGGTATTTCACTACAAAACAGACGACAGACATGGCAGGGTTAATGCCATAATTAAAAACAAGGGCTATTTTGAAAGAGTGAATGCCCGCTTATTGCACATCAGAGGATAAATCGTGGTTGGAGCTTTCTTGTCCGAAAACATCTCTCTAAATAAATCTCGCAATAATTATTGGTGGAAACAATCCTAACATTAGATATGCAGATGACAGTGTTGATAGCAGACACACAAAGAAAATACAATTTTTCCCACAAACTATAGTGATGGAATAGACAAAAAAGGACGAAACCTCAATTGCACGAAACGAATTGCATGGTTACCAGCAGAAGGGACCCCACAATATGCAAATTAAAAAAATGTGATACTAAAATCAAACAAGTTTAATTTTTTGGAAAACAGGGAACGGCATGTGCGACATCGAAATCCGAAGGCACATTGAGATAGCGAAAGTGGCATTCCATAAGTTTAGTAAAATATTAAGAAACAGGGAAATGACGTTAGAAACAAAGAAAATTATACTGCACTATTACGTAATACCATTACACCTATATGGCAGTGAATGCTAGAAAATCTCATCACAGATGAAGAGACTTGACGTGTGGTTCTACAGAATGTTACTCTGAATACCATGGACCGAATTGTGATGCACCCGGCGTGGTTTAGGGTCGATGTCTTGGTCGCGGCACCAATATGTGCCTCACACCGATCGTCGCAGCGGCAATATGTGAAACCCACTGGCGGTTTAATCCTGGCTTACCACGGCACCAATATGGGACGCCCACTGGTCACGTCGCCAATATGTGACAATGCGCCGATGGCCCGTGGTCAATTCCCAGTTGCGGCGAGAAGCTGTAAGGGTTCTTCCATCAGCGTTTTGGGGTTGACTCTTTGTCGCTGCCACCAGCCATCCGGTCGTTTCTGGTTCGATATCAGCTTTGTCGTTCCCAGCTCGCCTCTAACGTCTGGTTGCCGAAGTAACTGCTTTGATCTCTAGTCTAACCTACGCAAGTTGTGATTTTGATCTTAGGTAGACGAAATCAATCAGGCGTCGGACCGTAGTGCAAGCTGAATCCGGGGTGAAGGTGATACCGCACAAACGTAAGTAAAATAAATAATAAAACAAACTCAAGAGGTTCAAATATGTTGAGAAATAACAATTATCTTTATCTGTCTGTTGAATACAAGAGTGCGTTTCTCTCCCAGCCCGTTTCTATGGATTCGTGACACTTTTTCTATTTCTTAAGCGAGTTTTGGTATCTTACGTCGTTCTTCAATGAAACTTGCTTTTGGTAGGAAGACTAAGTCGAAAGGCGGGGAATCTTGGTCAGCTCCTGCGAGGCGCTATTTTCCGAGACCAACTGCTCTCGTACTGAACTCCCTCTGGAACTGAGCTCCCTCTGGAACTGTCTGGAACGCCCGTGGACGTACGTTTATATGGACACCGAGCAAAACACGGCGTGGAGCCGAACGTGGTTTGGGTTCCTCGACAATTCTCAATTCCCAACAAGAATTCTCTTTGTCCTCAGGACAGGAAAATTAATTAATTCCATTTGGGGGAGGGGGGTTCTCCCTCGTCCGTGAGGAGAGATCGGAGGAAAAGTATCCTCCTAGACACTTCCTTTCTCATATTGGTATCTCATACCAATCCTCTCAGTGGGTGTTAACAAATTCCCCGCCTTTCTCATACATTCACCTTCGCCTATCACTCACGCCACCAATGGCCAATGATCGCTCGGCAGTGTGCGTGTGGCTAGACTGGCTCTCTTAAAATTATCTTCCAGAATCCTCTTCATCGGCCAAAATTTTTATGAATTCCACATTGCCATAATTAAATTTTTACATTTCTTATCCTTTTCCTTAGCAGAATCTCTACCGACTCATTAATCACTGTCAAAACCCGACACCTGGTTTCTCCGCTAATCAACTTGTTTACCTGAGAATCAAATTCTTTATTTTTCTCATGTCTTAAAATTCTCGTGTCACCAGATGCTCACTTTTGGCGACGCTGTGTCTGTCGTCAACAGTTTGAATAAGTAATAATAATACTTATTTCTTTTTTTACGCGATTCCCTTGTCATGCCAAGATCCGTACATATAACAGATGGCTTTCTTCGTCGGGACCCAAGAATAAAAATTAAATGGTATCTCTGAAAGATAACTAATATTGATTTCCTCTGCCTGTATGCAGTTGACCGAAGCCGAATTTTTTTATGGCCGCCATGTGTGGTTGGCTTTGTTTTTCTTTCCCGAATTCTGTTTCCCTTGGCGCGTCACTCTCTTATCATGACATTAATTAATTTTGACAGAATCTTAACTCTGGCTTTCTGTTACGGATTTTCGGTCTTTTGCGAAACGTATCTTTCTTCGTAAATGAAATAAAATCTTTTCCCATTTTATTTTAAAAAAAATGTCGCTCAGTCTGTCTTTCGATATAGCTCTTTCTCGCCTTAAGTATTTCCCGTTTCTAATTTCTATGGTTAATTAGTTAGCCAATTACCATAGCTAAATAGTGTCACAGAATATATGAGCAGGATAACATTTTAGAGAAGTAAACCAGATTGAAACATGCTTAACATCAGGAAGAGACAGTTGAAAATTATATGGCGCAGAATGAGGAAAGAGTTCTTAGAAGCATTTGACAATCATAGGACATAATGAAGGCAAGAGTGATAGAGGAGAACAGCAAATGATCTACCCAATGTGCTTATGTAGATGGTATTTAGGACACGTGACAAAGGACAAAAGGTACTGAAACTTACAAGGGACAATAAATTGTGAAGAGCTATGACCGTCAAAAGACATGTCAAAGGACAAGAAGAAGAAATAAAGTATGTAATATTGCATCTAGATAACATTGGAAGGATTAAAAGATTTGAAGTCGGATAGTTATTTACCGTTTCTAGGATAGTTGTGTACCAGATATTTGGGCCCCGGAAATTGCGTTCCTGTACATTTGAGTCCATAGACAAATGCGTCCCTGGATAACTGCGTAACCCTGAAAAATTTTGAAGTTTTTAAATGCAATTACCGTAATTCTTTTTTTTTTTTTAAAGCATAGGTAGTAATCATATTTTTTTTTAAATGAAATAAAATAAAAAAGTTAATCTTTGTTTAAAATGCACAGACAGATTAACAAAGTTGCAATGTCGCTCTACACATCGCCAGCATATTTTTGTTCCGTCGGTGGTTTTCTTATGATAGGGGTTGCTGTAAATTTCTTCGTCCGCAAATGTTTTTCTACCAGTGTTTCATTTTCGGAACTTAGCTATGGGTTCCAAATAAAAATATAATCTAAAAAATTCAGAATCTATTAGTGTCTGTGGTACGCACTGCTGGACCGGACAGAAACTGCAGGCTTAATTTTCTCTTGCATTAATTTTTTTTTATTTTGTTATTCATAGTAATCTGCTTGTTTAGAGTAATTAAAGTTACTGGTGTGCAAATTTCTATATTACACAACTCTAAAAAATGGTAACTTCAAAAAATTATCAGGGGTACACAATTATCCAGGGGTGCAACTATCCAGGATGCGTTTGTCTAGGAACGGAATTGTTTGCTACGCAACGGTCCGGGACGCAAAAGTCCAGTAGGCTACTGTCCGCCCAACTTATTTGAGAAAGGTGGAAAAGGTGTTACAACTTGGCTTGCATGTTTTTCGCTCATACTCCTTTTTCAGCAGAGCTTGAACGATCCGATTATAAATTACTTTTGGTTTCCACATGAGGTTTGTAGTGAAAAGAAAAGAAAAAAATAATTTCATTGAAATACTGTTAAAGATCCTGGTAAATTTCTTTGCAAAAATAATCTACCAATCTTAAAAACCGTCTTTAAAAAAAAAGAGAGGACATATTGACATAAAAACTATACCTGTGGCATGATAATTTAATGTCTGAATAAAAATAATTAAAAAGAAATTATTTCAAAGTCAAATCAAAAGGATTTAACAATATATATTATATATGTGTGTTTGTGAGATTGTGTGTGTGTGTGTGTGCGTGCGTGCGTGCGTGCGTGCGTGTGTGTGCAAGCGCGTACGTGCCACGCACAGCGAGTCATTGACTACTACACGTAATGCCGCATCTATACTAGCAGAGAATGCGCCTCAGCTGGCGGACTAAATCGTCATATATATATATATATATATATATAGAGAGAGAGAGAGAGAGAGAGAGAGAGAGAGCTGTGAGCGTACGTTTTAGCATGCAAGGGCGAATAAAATTGACTATGCATGGCAGGATTCTGTAAGTGCAAAAAATAGAAAATGTGTGCCTGTGAACGCCCTTGCGTATATAAGTATACAATTTGTATTTAGTGCAATGTACTGGCCTATTTAATATGTGTGTGTGTGTGTGTGTGTGTGTGTGTGTGTGTGTGTGTGTGTGTGTGTGTGTGTTTGTGTGTGTGTGCGCGCGCGCATTTAAACTTTCACTCTATGTAATTAATTTGGGAAGATTAATCCCTTCGTAGGCGATAATTAACTTGAAAAGGACATGAAGGCAGGTGGTCATAGAAAATTTTCAAATGATTGAAATGATTCTATCAAATCAAGTCAGAAAGAAATAAAAAAGAAGGTAAAACCTTTATCTTTATTTCATGCAAAATATGGAAGACTCTGTAATCCTGCAATTAATCGAACCCATTCGCCAGATCGTTCTAAACGGAAATAATGATTTCGGGGGATTACTGACAAAAAAACTGAAAATGGACCTCAGATTACACGTACCAATGCGTTGATAAGGAGAGATGAAAGGATGATTATCTTTTTATCTATAGACGTCTTACATTCTGAAATGTCAGTATTTAAGAAAAGAACTGAATTCCTATATTTTTGGGTTGTTATCTTACGTCAGATTATGCTCTTGTGAAACGAAATGTGTTTTTTTGTTCATTCTTCAGTGTAAGATATAATATTTTGTTACAGATACAAGTGAGAACTCTGATAGAAATTTATACCTTTCTGTAAATAATCTAGTGAATTTTATATAAAGAAATTAATATATAATACTAATTAAACATGAAAATATATTCCCTGTTTTTCTATGACATTACGCGAACGATACAGACTTTTGTAAAGCCGATCTTCATAAAATATACACGATTTTGTCGTAATAATGTTACAGTGAAATCTTTAAAGTTTTCAACAAATAATAAATGCTGCATTAATGAAAACAAATGATAATTTGATGACGGTATTACAAGGGGATATATTCTGTACGAAAATATTCCTAAACTTAAATAATGTGTTTTTTTTCTTTTTCTCACGGCAAACAGCCATGTGGACGAACGTTGTTCGACAGCAGCATGTCTTTCTAGATTCTTCCACTTGTAAATGGTTTGTTCTATTCTCGAGCAGCGTTTTCTTCCAACAGTGTCTTCAAAGACAATGCCTTTCATCGATAAGTGTGAGAAACCAGACTACAACCGGATCTGCACAGCTAACAACCCGGAAATGGAGAACGTCTCCATTTTCTCATCTATACTAATCGATGTATTACACGCAAAGAATTGCATACGGTGCCTACGGTGCTGAATGTCGGTTTAAACGCATTGGAATCGATGTCCGAAACTTTCAGGATATCACAGAATTTGTCCCAGATATGTCCATGAAATATGAAAGACCAATTCAATTATTACGACAAAATCGTGTATATTTTATGAAGATCGGCTTTACAAAAGTCTGTATCGTTCGCGTAATGTCATAGAAAAACAGGGAATATATTTTCATGTTTAATTAGTATTATATATTAATTTCTTTATATAAAATTCACTAGATTATTTACAGAAAGGTATAAATTTCTATCAGAGTTCTCACTTGTATCTGTAACAAAATATTATATCTTACACTGAAGAATGAACAAAAAAACACATTTCGTTTCACAAGAGCATAATCTGACGCCAGTTGCGAAACATGCTTTCAAAACAAAGAGACGGGCTCAAATGATGAGTACAAGGATTGGCGAGATGTCAAATTAAATGTGTAGCTATCAAAAGACAAAGATGTTGGATAAGAGCGGCGTGTATTTTGAGATATAAAAGGCAGCTTCTTCGTGGATTTGCTGGAATTTGAACGACACATTAACTCTGACCGTAACATCACGACACTGGCGGAGTTGAAAGCAGGAATTTTTACATTGAGTCTCGTAGCGAAGAAATACATTTATGCTTAAAAAAAAACTAAAAGCCATGCTCCACAGCAGTTTACTATGTATAATGCTGAAAATTTGGTTGTTTTTTTTTTTTCTGTGAGCTCACAACGTATAGTCTGGATATATCTCTTTTCGATATTCATGAGTTGTATCCAATGAAAGACGGATGAGGGGGACAATTTTCTGATCTACGATACGATTGTCAATGCTGTCTAAAACGGGACACCTCTGCTGGTACAAGTATTTCCTAGCGCGAAATGCAGGCTTTAATTCAGCGCGGCCGAACATAGTAATAATACTGACGATGGTAATGCTAACCCTAGCCGATTCCCCATAAGAATAGATTTGCGATTCATTAGCCCGGCAGTTAGTACTGCCTTCTCTTTAAACAATTTTTCAGGAAAATGTGTTTCTCAAGTCCAGTAGCTGTTATCGCTCTTTCCAGTATAGATGGGATTTCCTTTCCTGAACTTTTATTTGAAGTAGTGTTGAATGTCACCATCTTGATTATGTCATTATTTTCTCATCAAACTTCATGTGATATCCATTTTAGTTGTTGCTGTTGTTGGTAGTCGTCAAATGATTTGGTTTCTTATATTTGGTATAGTTCTTTGTAGTTCTGAAACGACAGTTCAAATATTTAATAGAATGATGGTATTTGTCAAAACCCTCAAGCTTCATTCGGACAAATCTCTTTCTAATTATTGATATATGAAAAAATAGTATTTTGTAAACTTGCAATTCTATTATACAATGATGTTTTAATTATCATAAGGTAAATATTTCTGCATTTGTTGTCTTGTTTTTTGGGGGTTTTTTCGGTGAAAGAATTAATGGTGAATTAATTTCAGAATATTTATCTGACATAAGTGTGTAAAAGGTTTTGAAGCGCCTGCGTATAATGTAACGTTCCGACTCATGCTGCTGTCTTCATCTTTGATTTAATCAAACTTACCACAAGGTTTCCCTTGTGCTCTACAATTGTCTTACGATTCTATCGGTTTTAGGATCAAAAGCGCCTCCCTAAAATGCATCCGAAGATAAAATTCTCTTGACACATTGACAGTGTTTGAGAATGTGGGTTCGTTTAAACTAGAGGCAATCAATACTAAAGGCGCACGTATTTCACAGTGAAAAGCCATGTCATTATCTTACTGTTCATCAGCGTTCGTGTCAACAAGGCGCCGAGTAAACACGGGCAACGGATTTTTTTTATTAGAGTAATGAGCTACGGTTCTCTGAAGAGCGCCTTATACTCAAGGGACACGAAATAAAATAATTTACGAAGTAGTTGCAGGTAATTATTTTCTGCAATCTTCATCGAACCTCACAAATTATTAACACTTCTTGTAAGCTTATTTTTCCTTTATTAGTAAATAATGTAATATCTAAATACTTAATGTATGCATGCATATATATATATATATATATATATATATATATATATATATATATATATATATAATCATATATTTTAAATACTTAATGTATGCCTGCATATATATATACTCTATAGAATCACACAAATATATATATATATATATATATATATATATATATATATATATATATACTCTGTAGAATCATATCTCTCTATATATAGATATATTTATATAATCTATGGAATCATATATGTATATATATATATACTTTATAGAATCATATATATATATATATATATATATATATATATATATATATATATATATATATATATATATATATATATATATATACTCTTTAGAATAATATATATGTGTGCGTATGTATATATAGTATATACATGAGTGCCTACGTGGGATATACTGTTTCATAAGAGAAGAGTGCTCACTATCTGAAACAGTTTTTTAGAAAAATAAACAGTATGAACATTGGAATCAACATTCTATTTGACCGTCAGATTCACGCCACAAAGCGATACTCAAACAAATCTATCATGTTTCAATTAGTTTGAAATACGCATTGACACGTGAAACTAATAGTCACATAGCAGTGTTAATTCCCGTGTCCACTGTCTCTCTTCTTGTTCTCAATATATATATATATATATATATATATATATATATATATATATATATATATATATATATATATATATGTATGTATGTATATATATGTATGTATATATATGTATGTATCTATATATATATATATATATATATATATATAGAGAGAGAGAGAGAGGGGGAGAGAGAGATAGCATCTTTCCCCCTATCATTTCGTCTTCCATTAGGCATTTTAAAGATGATCTTTCTTAGTATATTTTAATGTGTTTATATTCTAATCTGTGTTGTATTATGTTGGTACTATTGGTACTAATTCTAAGCTGTAAGTGTAATATATATATATATATATATATATATATATATATATATATATAGAGAGAGAGAGAGAGAGAGAGAGAGAGAGAGAGATAGATAGATAGATAGATAGATAGATGTGAAGTTGGGGCGAAATATAAATGTGTTCCGGACATAAAAGAAACTGAATACGCAATTATATTATGTGATTAAACTGTCCAATCACTCGGAAAACGAACTAAAACAAATCCCGAAAGTTATTGAATGAAGAAAGTCTGTAAATTCGTCGAACGAATTAACATTTAATGAAGTGAAGGGCGACTATGAAAAGTATTGTCATCTAGGCGTAGCATAAGTGTAAGTTAAAGACTTGGTAATATGAAAGACAGAAATAAAAAAACAATTATGGACAAAAAAAAAACACAATTTCGTTTTATTTGTCGGTGAAACAAAAACAGACGTATAATTTTAAAGCATATATAAAAACATTTCCCTAAAGAATCTACCTTCAACAGTGTTTCGAAGAGAAATAATGTAAAGCTAAGCTACCGCTGCTTGTGTTATTTCAGTATGCTAGTTACAAATCACCATAAGTTACTATATTAAGAGCGGAAAACAGAAGAAGAACTGTGTGTTAGCAAGAAGATATATATATATTTGTGCTCTCTGAATGGTAAAAACTTGTTGGGCAACGTACTATATATAGTAACGATGAATGGAAAATGCTTCCTAGTCCAGTATTATAATGATTCGATAGAAAGGCAATTTAAACAAAGGTGTGTGCATATGTGTGTGTGCATATATATATATATATATATATATATATATATATATATATATATATATGTATATTGTTGGAACCTAGGAAAAGTTACTGAATGAGGAATAACAAAAACGGAGGTTGAAAATGAAATTTTAATCTTTATAACAGCAACAAAATACAATACTCGCGAACGTGAACTAGGTAAACCACTGCTACTTAAGGACTACTTAGCATATTACCCCCACTTACAAGAATGTCCAACGAATTTATATGGATTAGTGTTCATAGTTACAGCATATAACAAGTTCAAGGTAGAGGGTTACCGAGTAAAAGACATAGTTTATGCAGATATGTGGGGAAGATAACGGCTAACGTTAGATTTCTTCGGAAAAAAAGCTGCTCGAGTCGAACTTATCTCTCCTCAAACACAAAAGTTCAACGGACACATGTAAATATAGAGACAGCACAGCTCTGTCAATATATATATATATATATATATATATATATATATATATATATATATATATATATATATATATATGTATGTATGTATGTATGTATTTAATTTAACTGGAGAATTTTGAGGAAGCCTAAAAATGATATTGGAACGTTTCATATTTGAGAACCAATTTGAATTAATAATTTGAAATCAACAAGAATTCATTAAATAAAATGAGCGAATTAATGCCGGGTGCCTGCATGCACGAATATACGTATTATAGTGGCTTTAATATCTTGCTTGGGGTGAAATGATTAATATATATATATATATATATATATATATATATATATATATATATATATATATATATATATATATATATATATAAAAGTGAACATAGAAGTCAACACTTAGAGGCTACAGTCTGTTTCATGCTAGATGCAATCGTCGGGCCACGAGTGCTGTTATTTTTCTCGGCTATTGATATATACGGGTCAGTGGTGCATTGTGGGTAGTCTATTTTGGCAGATATTTTACCGGACATCGTTTATTTGTTTATTTGTGTCAAATTAATTTGCTTGTTTTTATTTAATAAAATACACGCTCTATCTCTGATATTGAGCACTTTATCCCATAAGTATAGCACATTTTAAGACTATATTTTTTCGTATTCAGTTCCTGATAATCAGTAGAGCACTTTCGCTACATTTATAACACAGTATGGACATAGAAAAATTTAGCCTCGACTACTCCCTAAAAAACATACCCATCCCATACACTTCCATATATAAGCTAAAAGTATTTGAAAAAAACAGAAAGTTTCATAAAAAGAATGAGATGGAAAGCCCTCTTTTTAAACCAGGACCTTCACAATAAAAATACACTCAAGGAAAAATACGGCTTTAAAACAAAAATGCCCTCCGCAACAAAAAGAATTAGATGACTTCGAGAAAGACTTAACTGACCTAGTTAGAAACATAAATTTCCATAAAAAACAAGATGCATTTAAAAAAAAACTAAAAGAAGATATAACTAAAATAAACAATTCAACAAATGTATTTATTGCAGCTGACAAAACAAGAAATTTATACAAACTAAGCCCTCCTACGCACAATAAATTACTCAAGTACAACATAGCCAAAACATGCACCTAAAAAAATAGAACACGATATCAATAAAGAAGCTAAAGCAATCGCCCAAAAATTAGACCTAGATAACCGAATAAGTTGCATCAGCAAGGCGCAAGCCTTTATCACACTAAAAGACCACAAAGAAAATTTC
>OZ038486.1:53120255-53167755 GCA_964036315.1 Acanthosepion esculentum
ATGGGGATTCAAATGGGTGGAAAATACAAGCAAACCCCAAGAGAACAACTGAAACAGCAAAATACTTAAAAATGAAAGCAAAAGCAAATGCAAGCTACCAGATACAGAAACGATAGCAAAATAAACCGCTTCACGGTCAAAACCCGTCCCGTACCAAACAAGCTGATGTAGACAAACCCCTACACATTAGTGGCTACCCAGATGAGGGTTAAAAGCTGAAACCGAAGTTTTTATTCTTGCTGCACAGGACCAATATTTGCTTAGAAATGATCAAGCACACACACTGAAATTTGTGTTAACCTAAAATTCAAATTCTGTGATAAATATCCAGAAACAACAGACAAACTTATATCAGGCTGCATGGTAATGGCACCCACTGAATATAAAACCCGACATGACAGAGTGGGCCAATATCTGCATTAGAAAATCTGTAACTTCTACGGAAAATAAACTGAAAGAAATTGGTATGAACACCATCCAAACCCAGTGACGGAGATAGGACCTGTAACAGTTTTATGGGACTTCACAGCACACACAGACAGAAGAATCAAAGCTAATCGCACAGACATCGTGATTAGAGACCGCAAATACAAAAGGCGCCTTCTTAATGATATGGTAGTCCCTGCAGATCTTCAAAAAGCTATCAAAATACAAGGATATTGAAATGGAAATCTCAAAAATATGGGAGATGCGAACATCAAAAATTCCTGTTGTATTTGGAGCCTTCGGATTGACTGTAAAAATTCCAGTAGTCTAATTGAAGGGAATCCTGGTAGCTAATGCCTTAAAGAAATACAAAAATAATGTTCTCACGAGCCTACACCTTATAAAGGTTTTATCTATGTAAAATATGTGTGTTTTTTTAAAAAATTGCACAGTGGAAACTGTCAAGTAGAAATGAGTACACACCAGAAATAAAAGGAAATAATAATAATAATAATAATAATAATAATAATAATAATAATAATAATAATAATAATAATAATAATACCCGGTTACGGAGATAGGACCTGTTACAATTCTATGGGACTACACAATACACACTGACAGAACAATCAATGCTAACCGCCCAGACATTGTTATTAAAGACCACAAACAAAAATGTTCCCCCTTGTTGATATGGCCTTGCCTGCAGACTGCAATATCTTTGAAGATATTCAAAAAGCTTGGTTGGAAAAGATTTCAGTAGACTAATTGAAGGGGTTCCTGGAAACCCATGCCTCAAAGAAATACAAAAAAATTGTTCTCACAATAAAGCCCTTCGTAAAGGGTAGGCTGTACGCCTACCCTTTACGAATGGCTTTATCTATGTAAAATATGTTTTTCTTTCTTTTTGTCAGTGGAAAGTGCCATGATGCCATTTCTAACCTTAGGTTTCTGGGTGGGACCCGGAAAAGAAATGTGTACACGCCAGAAATCAAAGGAAATAAAAATAAAAATAATAATAATAATAATAATAATAATAATAATAATAATAATAATAATATATTATTATTATTATTTTTATTTCCTTTGATATCTGGCGTTTACACATTTCTTTCCAGGTCCCGCCCAGGGACCTAAGGTTAGAAATGGCATCATGACACTTTCCACTGCAAAAAATAAAAAATAAAAAAATAATTACATAGATAAAGCCCTTCGTAAAGTGTGGGCTGTACTTGTCAGAACAATTTTTTGTATCTCTTTGAGGCATGGACTTCCAGGGATCCCTTCAATCAGCCATTTTTGAGATTTCGATTTCAAGGTCCTTATATTTTGACAGTTTTTCGAATATCTTCAAAGACACATTGCAGTCTGCAGGAACTGCCATATCAATAAGGAGGCACTTATTTTGTTTTGTTTTGTTTGTGGTCTTTAATAAAAATGTCTGGGCGGTTGGCTTTGATTGTTCTGTCAGTGTGTATTGTGTAGTCCCATAGAATTGTAACAGGTCCTATCTCCGTAACCGGGTCAGGGTAGTGTTCGTACCAATTTCTTCCAGAGTCCTTCCCATAGGAGTTGCAAATTTTCCAGTGCAGATATTGGCCCACTCTTATAATTATTATTATTATTATTATTATTATTATTATTATTATTATTATTATTATTATTATTATTATTATTATCTGGCTACAAATTTAGTGGATACATGTGTTTGATTAGTCACTGGGTTTTTAAACAATATGAATGACATATACTGGCTTGTAAATTTGATAATATTAATAAAGAGAATGTATCCTCCTGCAGGGATGGAATTTGTTCTACACTTCGAGAAGAAACGACCGTTTTATTTGGGTACAGGGAGATTTCCAGTCCAGAACATTTCAATTACCGTTTTAAGGAATTCAAATCTTGATGGCTCTGAACTTCCCTTTGATTAAGTAGTCTAAAGAAAGTTGGATCAGACGGTTGTTTCTTCTAGAATGCAAGTCGTAGACACGGGTCAGTTTATGTAATTAACACTGTTTAAAAAGAAAAGGGGTTTCTCCTCAATTCTGTTTCCACCGAAGCATAACGTTTGTAGCAATAAGAAATAATGTGAGATTAGAAATCAAAATACATTTATGCCTTAGAAAGATACATGTGCTGGTTTCTGTCTTTCTATATGAATATCGTTTATGGCATTTCAAAGACCTTGTCTTGTAGACATCTGCATCGCTATAAATAGTTCTCCATTTCAGATAACTGTTTCTAACACCGACATCTCTAGAATCTTTTATTCGAAGTCGAGGTGACACAACCAAGCGGAATGTAATCCAACTTTCGCTCTAACATGGCGGTGATTTTTTCCTGCTTTACCTTCATAATTCAATTTAATTCAGATATAAGCTGTAAGAGACTTATCCGATGGGAATACGTCGTCTTGGAAGCATTTGTTTTCAGTTGTTCCCATTTTTCATTTACTTCAGGTTAGCTAAACACTCATGGTTCTCTGAAATGTCCTGATTTATATTTTTCTACCTTATTTTAAACCGTTTATCACACCCTGTCCTGCTAACCATTCACATCAATTACCTTACACGCTGTTACTAACTAATGTACGATCTATTACTAAAGATGCTTGAACAATCGTCGCTTCTTTTTACCGCTCCAGTAAGGAAAAATCTCGCCCGGCTATACTCTATTTTTACAAGAGCCAGATCAGACCATAAAATTGATTATTACTGCCATATCACGTCTCGAGTTGCCAAATCCTCACTGGCCTATCTTGATAGAATTCCATGCGGGTGATGAAATATTTCTCCTCTAAAGACTTTTTTCCACAGATGAAAGGTCGTAAGTCTATTGCTATTTCCATGGCGAGTGTTCTAGCAAGATACACTCCTTGGTCCCACCAGCCTAGAGCTTTACAGCTGGGACGTGACATGTCCAGTACATGGGGAGGAATCATTCTCATTCCCTTCGGATTCCATTAGGAAGAAATAAATTCCACTCTGACAGCTTCATCTCGAGTACTGATGCTTTGTGAAACAGACTACCTGGCGGGCTGTTTTCCCGATCACTACAGTCTTAACCATTTCCTGTCTAGGGTTAACCGATACATTTCTTACGTAAACTGTACTGTTTCCTTTCTCTTACGCTCATACAATATGATACAGTTATACTCTACCTTGAAAGGCTCTAAGGCCTTAGAGTTTGAAGGGCTTGAAATATCTGATACTCACGGGGCATGGGACAGAGGAAAGCAACACATAATATAATTGAGTAAATGGAGGTTGGAACGGGGTTTAGTAGAAATAAGATAAATACAATGTTTATTAAAAGCTCCAAGTAAAAGAAAATTGTGGAGAGCCATGACAGCCTACGTCCTGAGGAGACACATCACATCAAGTAAGAAAGTGGGTGAACATTAGTCTAAAGAAATTAAATTTGTTCTTTGAGTATTAAAATCTACAGGCCATATGTTTTCATTTCTTTGCCCCAAGAATTTCATTCGCCGATTTTTAAATTTAAATATAGGTTTCTTTTCCGTGACTATTTTTCGTTTTCATTGTTTTCAAATATCCTCTTTGCATTTGCCAGTAGACCAAGTATTCTATAGCTTCAAGCCTTCTGTACATCTGCGAGGAAAGTGTACCGCATTCATTGCTCAGTAGGTGATTAGATATTGTAGAGATGTGTGGCCCTCGTCTTTTTTTTTCATTTCTATATGAAACCAAAAGCTAAATTCAGAGGAAATGAGACAGAAAACGAAAAATTCAGATTCCAGGCCTTTCTAATCTGAATGCTTATTCAGGGCACGTCTTTCGGGGTGTTTTTCTTCTGAGTTATTTTAGATTCTTCTTGTTCCATTGCCTTTTCTCCTCCCCCTCCCCTACTCATTCTTCTTCTTCTTCTTCTTCTTCTTCTTCTTCTTCTTCTTCTTCTTCTTCTTCTCTTCTTAATTCATCTCCTACTCCTACTCTTCCTTACTCTTCTTTTCATACTCCCACTCCTCCTTTTTCATCTTCTTCTTCTCCTCATCCTATTCCTTCTACTTCTTTTTTCTTTTGCTTCTTTCTGCCACTTCTTCTTATCCCACTCATTCTTCTCTACCTTACCTCTCCCTTCTCCTCCTCCTTCTCTATCTTACCTCTCTCTTCTTCTTCTCCTTCTCTACCTACCCTCTCCTTTCTCCTCCTCCTCCTCCTTCTTCATCTTCTTCTCATCCTCTTACTCCTTCATCTCCTAATCGTCTCCCTCCTTCCTCCTCTTCTCATACTCCTCTTCTCTCCTCCTTTTACATCTTCTTCTTCCCCTCCTCATCCTATTCCTCCTACTACTTTTTTTGTTCTTTCTGCCACTTTTTCTTCTCGTCACCCTCTTTCTACTCTACCTTACCTCTCCCTTCACCCCATCCTAGTTCTTCTCTACCTTCTCCTCCTCCTCCTCCTCCTTCTTCTTCTTCACTATATACAATGTTGCTGGACGTCGGTGATCATAGCGTTTCTTGAATTATTGTCCTACTCTTCGCTAAGTAATTCTTCCATTTTACAATCCCTCTTCTGCCAACTGTCGTCTCAATATCGCTACATAGATTACTTATTGATTCCTCTATTCCTCTAGTCTTCAATATGACATGTGACTGTCAAATAATCTATGCACTCTTTCCACATTATATTTCCCAGGAAATTCAACAGACTCTTTCTGACTTTTAGCAATAGTTTCTTGCCAGTTACGCTTCTCTTTAAATCTCCCGCGTTTCTCACATTTTCTCTCCGTGTTATTTTAGCTATTAGTCGCTAGACCCACATTTCTGTTGTTTCAGGTATCTTTTTCCAAGTATAAGTAATTAGATACTATATAGCAGCAAAACAATCGTCTCTTGTATCCACGAAGTATTTTCTATTCCTTGCACCTTTGCTTACATTCTGTAAGAAATCAAGCATTGCGCTTTCATGTTTCTATGTCATACTCTCCGTCATCTGTTAATCCACTAATCAGATAGTTAAATTTCAGTATTTGCCTGACTTTGACCTCTCCAATACGCAGCCCGCACAACCAACATCATCATCACCATCATTATTGGATGTGATTGTAGGGAGCTGCGCAGGGAGCTTTCCTGTCCATTGTCGCTCTTAATATATTTTTCTTTTTCCTATCTCTCCTAAAACCTGTTCTGTCAAGTTTTGACTGTAGCTCGCTAGGGAGGTTAGACATTTTTTTATCACCTGTCCATCTTACCTTCAATCTGTCCTGTGTGTATAAAATTTTCCAACCCATCCTTCCTCGTTATGTGCCCTAGAAATTTCAGTTCGCTGTTTCTGATGTTGAATTTAAGTGTCCAAATTTTTTCCTTAAAGCTTCCAGCAAATTCTCAGGAAACACCTGTAGAATCACATTTCTTTTGCTTCAAATCGCTTCTTCATCCGTGAAGAAACTGTCTAGCATCCACGACCATATAGGACAAGTAATTAAGAACTTTCTTCGAGGAGTGGGCCGCATGATCTGTGGCTCATCAGAAGCCGGGCCACCCTACTAAACAAATTCAAGATATTTTTTGTAATAGATGTCTCAGCTGTTTTCACTACAGAAAACACTTTGCGTAAACATAGTACCTTAGAAATTGTAGGAAAGTTATATTTGTTAGAAAATATTTTTTAATAATAAAATAATTGAAGTTTTGGTATAATATTATCAAAGATAACATCGTGATTAACATATCTCGCTGCGTGTAAATTATTTCTAATTTATTCATTTGAAAATGAAAACATTTCCTCTTTAGAGAAAAATCTTATGAACATTTCCTCTTTCAAAAACAAAAAAATGTTTACAGGTATGATCTTCAGTAGTGGAAATCAACGTTGGTGTAAAGTGTGACTTTCCCCAAAATGTTTTTAAAATTCAAGCAACATTGAACTTAATAATTTTTTGTTATGTATGAGAGAGTGTGTGAGTGAACAAGTGAGAGCGAAACAAAATAAATTTTTAAGGAACGTTATTTTCTTTATGAAAGTAAGCGTGTAATCCAGAAAGACTCCACGTCTGCATGTGGCCTACAGGCCGAAGTTTTCCCAGAACTGATGTAGGCGGACTGATATTACGTCACAAGTCAGTACTTTTTTCTAATGGACATTCGGTATATCGCGATTCCTTTCCTGGCAAATCCTTTACCCTATAAAACGTATCTTTTATACATTTTAGCTATACCTAAGCCAGAATTGAAAGAACGATTTTATTACTGAGATTATTCGCTAGAAACAGGAGGAAAAACTTTATGTCCATTCTCAAATGCTTTCAAAGCGCTTGTCAGCAGAGAGAATCTTACACCTATATACACCCAGGTAGTTACTACTGTATTGCATACTATATTTGCTTAAACTCTGTATATACTGAGTAGGTATATTTTATTGTTCTATTTTATTGCGAATGTGACTTCACATGCAACCAGATAAGTTGGCCCAATTGCATATGAAGAATGATTCCGAGCGGAGTGGGCGAAAGAAATTACCTACAGATCAAACGTCCTTGAAGGCGATATCACAGAATGCCTTGGTCTGCATCAGAATATGGATTGTAGAAGTCATGGAAATCAACCTGGTAGCTTCCGGATATAAGGATTCCTCGTGCCACCGGATAAAGATTACCTACGCCGCGAGTGTGCGTTCAGCAGAGTTAAACTATTTCCCACTATAAATTCTCCCAGAAAATTGAAAATTAATCATCAATATATCACCGACCGAAAGTGACAAGTCCGAAGAACTGGCCATTTCCAGACATCTGTTGTACGGAGATTTACTAGAAGATATGAAAACCGCCCAAAGAAACGGTACAAAGGCGCAACCAAAAGTAACCTCAGTTGGTGCAAAATCAAACCAAAGTATCTATGGGCGTATCCTACCGAGCGATCGCGTTGGCGTGCCATTCGCAACCAAACCTCTGCAAGCTTTGGAGATAATCCGGTGTAAAAATATATATATATTTAAAGAGACGAGCGCCATAGTTCAACTTCAACACTGGTCACAACCACCAACTTGCAGTTTTCTCAGGTCTGCGTGTCCAGACTTGCGGTGAAACGTCAACATCCACTGGAGAACTTCAAAGGAAGGTACCGAATGATATTCGTAAATTATTTTTGTTTGTTTTATTTTGTTTTGTTTTACGGCATATCAACCTCAAAGGGTCATTTAATGCCGATGGTTTTTTTTAATATTATTGTTTTATTAGAAAACCATTTCTGTTTCTCCTTTTTTTTTTCCTTTTTCCTTTTAAACGTATAACTTTCTTTTAAATTTTCTGATAGAGGCCGATTTGCTTGAAATACGAAAAAATATCTTACTTGTATATACCACTTCAGCATATGTACGGTCAACCACTTCACATCTTCCTCTCTATTACATGTTTTAAGTAACAATAAAATCCGTTACCAGCAATTTTTCCTTGTACTTCCATCATTCACATGAACTCAAGTAGTTGACTCACTAATTTTCGCTGCTCTTCGGACATTCACAGCGGTGAGATTTACATTCTCTACAAAGATTTACCTTATATAATTCACCTTATGGTGCATATTTTTCTAAAACATTCATAATTCCACACACGCTCTGTTTATGGTATTCGTCAGTAGAAACACATCTGCATTGCATCAGGTCTCTTCATATCATCGAAAATATTGGGCAATATTTACAGTCATATAGGAAGTTATGTATAACATAGAAGTTCAGGCAGAGTTTACAGTTTTGGGATTGATTGTTGTAGGCTGGTGTTCTTTTCCTTATTTTCCAAGATATTTTTGTTCTGATTTTTTTTATTTTTGTTTTTGATCTCCTCCAGATATGTTTAGAAGACAAAAACAGATCACACCAAAAATATAATGGAAAATAAGAAAAATATCATCAGCCTATACCAATCAATCCAAAAATTATAAATTCTGCCCGGAGTAAAAATAGCTATAATTACCTTCCCAGACCAAAACAAATTACTAAATAACCGATTAGAACTCAAAGCTTTTACTGCTTTACTTAAAAATCGAAAATTGAACTCGAATAAGAATAAACGAAGATAACTAAATAAAATAAGCTAAAACTAGTAAAATGAATTAAACAAAACACATAAATAATAAACAAATTAACAGACAACGACCACCAAAATAACAGTTAGAATAGTACAATAGAGCACACATAATGGAACAGACTATCCATAATGCATTACAGACCTGTATATATAAACGTCGGACGAAAACACAACGCACATGTACTGTCGACTGCGTTTAACATGAAAGAAACATTCGCCTCTAGGTGTTGATTTGAACGTCCACTTTTATATTACATACTCGCTATCAAAGATATTGAGCACTTTAACCCATAAGCATATCTTGAAACTATGTTTCATCATATATATATATATATATATATATATATATATATATATATAATATATATATATATATATATATATATATATATATATATATATATATATATTTATAGATAGATAGATAGATAGATAGATAGATAGATAGATAGATAGATAGATATGCCGGTGTGGAGTGAGTAGCTGTAAGTGTGCATTTGTCAGGTATAGATTTATGCATGTGCATGTGTGCTTGGTGATATACAACAAATACCACTGTACTGGGGTTGGACAAAATAATTGGAACAGGTGAAAATTAAACTCCTATATTTCAAAACCTACTATATTAAGAACTTTAACTAAAACTTCGTAATTGCAGGTTATATCTATTGTAAATACGTTTATTTATTTTAATTTACTCTCTTTGTCTTATGTATTTTTAGAATTCAGTAAAATTTAAGCTAAATGCGTGACCCCTCCGAGTTCGAAAATGGGCAAATTGTTGGAACTCGCATAGCAGGAGCCTCGATCCCTAACGTTGCTGAACTGTTTGGTTTTTCAAGAGCTATGATATCAAAAACTATGACGCAATTCTAGAAACAGAGCAAAACTTTGAGTAACCGAAGCAATTCGGGCCGAACTTGCAAACTTACTGACAGGGACCGACGTGCATTGAAACGCAATGTGGCATAAAATCATCGGATTACTGCGGCCAAAGTGACTGCTGAGTTGAATAATCATCTGAATAGTGCAGTTTCTAGTTAAACTGTTCATTGTGTGCTCCATAAGGCTGGATATCATGGAAGAGCCACTGTAAGGAAACCTATACTCTCCACTCACAACATTCAGAAGAGGTTAATGTGGTGCGGAGATCACAATGCTTAGTCTGCAGACCAATGGAAGCAAGTCATTCTCAGACGAGTTCAGTTTTTCTCTTTTCCCAACTTCAGGACGAGTTTATGTGTGGAGGCATCCCAAAGAAACTTACAACACTGACTGCTCCATCTATCTATCTATCTATCTATCTATCTATCTATATATATATATATATATATATATATATATATATATATATATATATATATATATAAAGTGTGTATGTTGAGGAATAATCTGTATGACCGATTTCTTATTTTACAGATGGCCGACCTCAGTTTATACATTCAATGAGAGACTATGCAAAGTGAACTGTGCACAATTCGATGATTTGCGAATCGTCAGCGTGTCTCGCAAACATCGTATCGTCATTCGGGATTTTGGCTATTCCTTGTAAGTCGATTTTCCTAAAATTAAATATCCGCTTGAAACTATCGTTCCATACGTTTTAATTTTACACTGCTCTCTTTGTTTATTTATATGAAACACTGACGCATTTTTTTTTACCTTATGCCCATGCAACAAATAGCTCTGTGTATATGGAGATCTACAGTTGTATTAAACTCCCGTGTTTATTCACTTAATTTGTTTTGTCTTTTTTAACACCCTCTTAAACTAAATCTTTTGCAATTACATTCTAAAAACAGGTTTTTCAACGGCTGCTGAGATTTAATATTCTATACGGATACATAGAAAACTGGGTAACATAATATCGTTTGTGAATGATCTTAGGAAACTCTATTTATTTATTTTTTAATGAGGCCTTTTTAACGGCCTTGGAATCAATTTTATTCCCAACTGTGTGTCTCTGAAAATAGATTTCTTTAAAAGTTTAGAATTTCTGAACGGGTCAAATAGAATTCACTTACCTTCCAAGGAAAATTCTAAATAACACTCCTACCTCGTGACGGGATTTTTTTTTTTTCGAGAGAGAGGAAAACACATTTTTGTGAAATTTATGCTGAACTCTATGTATTTGTATTCAAAAGTTTGAATCATATTTTTCTTGAAGTAAATATCAAATAAATCTTACACACACTCGCATGTATATATAACATTTTTTGGTACTGTTTCGCGTCTGAATTATATGTGATCTTCGTTTTAGCGGCAGTGATTTATGTTCTGGGCTTCTTTTACTATTTGCTGTGATCTTTCACAACCACGGTGCTCCATAATATATGCTTTTATCTCTTAATAAATTGTGTTTCTTTGTTAGCACTCCCAAAGCCTGTTCCGTTGCTTATTTACTCAAGCTCAACAAGTAGGTTATGTTTACCTCTATCCCTCGTGCCTCGAAACTGTTCTGTGGGTACCAGATTTTCCAATCCCCCTTTCCTCATTATGTGCCCTAGATATTTCAATTGTCTCTCCCTGATGTTAAGCATGTTTTCATTTTGTTTTATTTTTCTATAAAAATTTAGTCGTGCACACATGTTTTGTTCATTGTATTCGCAATATCCTTCTGTAGAACCACCTTTTTGTTGCATCAATTCTTTTATTAATTTGTAAGGAAATTTCCCAGCATTCACTGCCGTATAAGCCGTGCGATATTATTTAACAATTCAGCACTCTTTCCTTTATTCCTAACGACATTTTCCTGTTTCTTAATATTTTGCTTAGCTTGTGAAAGGCATCGTTTGCTATCCCAGTGTGCCTACGGTTTTCACTGTCGAACTACTCGTCCTCTGTTAAAACATTTCTCAGATGTTTAAATTGTTGAACTGGTTTGATTTTGTTATCTTCAGTTTGTAATTTGCATGTTGGGCTCGTCCATTTATTCTTTATTAATCCTCGAAATGAAACACTTATTCAGTTTTTTAATATTATTAAAATATTACTGACATTTTATTGAAATTGTTATTACAGATTAACGGACAGTTATATTAACTAAAATATATTATAACTTATATCTCTCGGTTATTTAATATATACGCATATTTTTCTTCTTTATTTGTAGGTATCAAGACAAACTACTTGGAACGAAAAAGATTCTTCATCTTCGTCATTGAGATTTGGAAAGTTGATTCGGTCTGAACGCTTGTTGTAATTTTTCGAGACCGATGAATATTATGAAACACTGCTATCAATAATTATACCTCATTTTTGATGGTGCGAATTTATTTCACAGAGAACAGGCAACAAGGAAATCCATTTGTATTACAATATAATGATTTGGAAAATACTAACATAATCTACAAAATATTCGTCAACTACATTCATTCCCCTGCTACATATGTATATATAAAATTCTGAGACTTGCTCTCGTCCGTCTGACCGTCCTTCACATTCTCTAATATAGCCATACATTAACCGATCGAAGCCAAATTTGGGTGAGGATATTAAACAAGTAAGGAGGTACAAGGTACATTTAGTTTTGATTGGGTACGGAGCTTAGTATATAACATTCTGTGACTTCAGTTAGTCCGTTTCCCCGCCAGACCTTCCTTTCATCATGCTCTCTAAAATAGCTATACTGAGACACTATAAAGTGCCACTGGTTTTAGTTGAAAGGGTTAATAAAGATATTATTATGACAGTGATGGTATGAGAAGGGTTAAATGGTTCATATGAAAACGCCGTATAACATTTGGAGAATTAAAAAGGTTAAAAACGTTAAGATGCAAACATGAATGGAAATATGACAGAAGGAAAAAGGAAGATTTGTTTTCCTTCTGATGAATAGAAACCAACTAAAATATGATGTGTGGAATAAAGAATGCAGTGTAGCTCTCAGCCTAGAAAACAAATGGAATTGTTACAAATCACAAAGACAGTAATGTAAACAGACCGAAATATGGTTTTGTAAACGTGCAAAGTAGGTAAAGATTTTAATCGATCATATTGAAAAGTCGACAACAAAGAAAATTATTTGACGTCAAGGACAAATGAAAGAATTTTAAACACAATGTCTGTTGTTGAACAATGTATTGTCTTGAATAAGACCTCGCTTTGTTTGAAGGTCAGTTTCGCTTCTCCAGAATTGGAGAGATAATTAATGGATTGATATGAATATTAATGAATCTTGAGGTGCAGTAGGAGTCGGGCGAAATACATATAAACGGGCGCTTAGGCGACCTAAAAAGGCAGAATTCATCAAAAGCTGTCAGAATGCAGGAGAAGTCACAGAAGGAGGAAGAATCCACGTGACCAGCTGCTAAGAGAATTTCCAACCTTGTTTTTTTTTTGTTTTTGTTTTTTTAACCTACTCCAAGTTTTAGAAGAAAAAGACAAATTGTCACGATAGATAATTTAACGGAAAGGGTTAATTTTGTTATATCAAGAACTATTTAAACCAATTGAAAATTAACCCGGCGACCTTCTTCGTTATTTTGTTATGCCATTTTTATTTTCGCTAATGGAAACGTTCTTTGTCATTTTGTAGCATGGTTTCGCCGTGGTTTGTCCCAGGGCTCGAGTGCGAACGAAATTCCATTTTCACTGCTGTGATCAAAGAACACAACGTGGGGCAGTAGCAGATGAAGGAATGAAGCGGCATCAGTTGTCTGGCGGCATTACTGACCAGCGTGGGTAGGACCCAGGATCGAGCCAACCCAGCCCTGTTATAATACATTGAACAATCGAAACGAAATTATGGGATGAAGAGAAAACAGGCAATGGGGTCAAAATACAGTTGGTTTTTCTTGGGAACGTACAATAAATTTTCATTAAAAACATTGAGTACAATAAATTGTGTTTAACATACAAAGTACCCCCACTGTTTAAAAAAAAAGTAATGATTAAAATATCAAAAACATATTTAATAAAAGTGCAGTAGTGCTTTTTGAATATCTTTTCTTTAAGTTTTTATATTTCATCGATTTGTTGGCGACATTGAACGAAACGTAGTTTGTAAATCTTGACAAAATATCTTAGTGATAACTTTAACAATACTAAATACTGTGAGGATTTCAACACTGCAACTCTAGTATGATATAAATCGAAAAGATAATTTATTTTACTAAAATTCCAGATTTCTTCATCAGAATCGATTTCCATAAGATGTTTACACACAAAAAAAAGAAACTCATTTTAGAAAGATATGCTGGTTTCACTTTTATGAATGTTCCATTTGCTGTCTATCAAAGATTTTCTGTTAACTGCAAAAGGAAAGAAAGCCAGAAAAAAAAATCTGATATTATTAAAAATGTTAGCGCATGAAAATGTAGTGAAAGTTTTAGGTTTCTGAGGTCATACATTCGTCTTTGCTTACATCTTGAAATATTCATAAATATTGTTCTTTGACGAGCAAACTTTTAACAGCTCATTTAACAGTATAGAAAGCTCACAGTTGAAAATTGTGACCCGCGTCAACTCGCTCCGCCAATAACAAGCTCGTAAAACCATCAACCAGATTCCGAACAGTTTCAAAGACCGGTTTCCGAATAAAAGGTTTGCGTCAACCTGTGTTATGGTTTTCATTCAATTCACAGCGGAGCCGCTCGATGAGATGGTCTCCACTTCTTAAAGATGTCATATGCTTGATTAATCTACAATTTTTAGATTCGAACCATAGACGTATGGTAGGAATGCTAACACAGTAATCATTCGATAACGCACATATTTGATTTTATCTGTGACAAATCTCAGGATTTTCGCGATCATGACTCTTTACAACATGCTGTAATTCTTCTCTCTGGTTATTTTTTGGCTTACGGCCATATCACGTTGAAATACCGGTTCCAGTACGGTCGCCGAAGTTACACATCGTCGAGCCTCATCAGTACCTAAATGGGTGCCTGCTTGGGAATACCAAGTGTTGTATGGTTGGATGTGCGTTTTATGTAATGGATAACACCTCTGAATTGTTAATAGGAAAGCCGAGTTCCAATTCCCGTTGGCGTCATTATATTCTGTTACACGCAAATACCCTCCGGAAAGGTATGGATCCACCTCAACTCAACCCAACTATGGGTTAATTAGTCAGAGTTGTATCACTAAACCATTATTATCTCATAAAAATTACTATATAAAGATACTTTCTGGCTTTAAATAACTTGCAAAGAGCTGATAAGCCGTAGAAATTGTATCAATCAATTAATCTAATACTGATTATCTACCAAGGCATGTATTTTAGATTTATTTACATCCTATAGAATATAAATGTATGAAATTACCGTGGCCAGAATGTGAGGAATAAGTTTATATATTGATGTCCCACTTTATATACACATGAATATTTCGTGTTTGTTCATCCGATTCTGATTAGGTATGTATCCACTTCTTCTCCCCCAGATATGTGTTAATTAGTCAGAATTGAATCACTTAATTATTATTATCTTACGTCCACCCACCCAGAAAAAAAGACTATTACAATCAAAAATTATTTTCTGTCTTTAAATAATTTGTCAAGGTTTGATAAGTCGTAGAAAGTCATTCAATTAAATCAAATATAATCAATTTTTGGCCTTTTAACATCTCTGTTTGAACTCGTCCGCCAGCACATTCACCCAAATTAGTTAAGCAGGAAAATCGCTGTTTTTACCTGTTACTCTTTATTTCATATTATACTGTGAGTGTTAAATTCTCTACGCCTTCTTTCCTAACTATGTCCGAGAAATGTCAACGATTTAAGATGCCGCTTTTAAAATAGTGTGAATAAATAATATAATTCTAGTTTTATTCTTATTTTCATTTTTACCCGTATGAAGTTATACACACACACACACTCACACATATATATATATACACATACACACACATAGACACACATACATACATACATACATACATACATACACACATATATATATATATATATATATATATATATATATATATATATATATACACACACATACATACATACATACATACATACACGCACACACAGTGGAACCTCGGTTCACGAATGTAATTTGTTCCTGAAGGTAGTTCGTAACCCGAAATGTTCGTAAACCGAAAATATTTTTCCAATAGGAGTCAATGCAGACAAAAAAAAGTCCGAGTACAATAAAATTGGAAAATAAAAGCACAACACAGCACACGAATGTATACAACACGGCGGTCCACTTAGAAATGATTCCTTTCAGGTTAACTCGGTTCGGCAATGGTGTTCAATAACCAAGGCATTTCATCACGAATTTTCAGGTCAAAAACCGATTTGTTCGACATGTGAGACGTTCGAGAATCCAGGTTGTATTGTATATATTCACTTGTAGGGATATGAGTTTGTAACCCTGGGTTTCATGCTTTTGCGATCATCAAACTGGTTTATTTTTTAAAGTTCGAACTATTTATGCTTGTTAGACTATATTTGTTGGTGGGAGGGGGAATTTCCTTCTGTGCTTGTTCGTGATGACAATCAATATACATTGTTCAGCATGTACAAGGCCCGAAAGTCACTCCTGGAAGACGATTACAGAGTAAGAGTCACTATGGTGATAATGCCAATACACAAGTGGCCACCGGAATTGAAAAATAAGGAAAATACTTTAGAAGAACCGGAAACCAAACCCTAATTGGTAAACACGGGATAAACCTCTACTCCTGTCCAAAAGTCCGGGGAGGTATGTGACCGGACGTGACCACTCGGCTTTTCGCTAGTTTTCTGTAACTTGGTAAATGCGAGCGGAGATTTTCTAAACTATTCTTGAAATTAAAGTTTACAAAATTACGAAATTAACTGAAAGAATATTTGTTCCAATAATTTGGTAAGTAGCTAATGTTAATCTGGAGATTAGTGATGTCACGTTAAATCTCGTCGGGCTCATTAAAATACGACCTGAATATTTGCATAAGTTTACCAAGTTTAAATGAAGCCGGAGATTGAATAAATTCATGAGTGCTTTATTGCTTATTGCTCCGACACGTATATCATCAAACAATGGAATGGAAATTTTGATGCATTATTCCGTGCATTGTTAATATAAATAACTAGTAATAAAATAATGTTTAAATGCCACTTTGTTAATTCAAGCTTATCATTCGATATTTACTTGTGCTTAGATTTCAAATCTCGACTTCAAATACTTTCTACTGAATACTCATTTCCTTTCAGGTCCCAACCAGAGATCTAAGGTCAAAAATGCCATCATGCATATTCGCTGAACATAAGAGCGCACACATTTTACATTGATGCAGCATTTAGTAAGATGTTAGCTGTATTTGTGAGAATATTTTTTTGTAATTCTTTAAGGCATGGGCTGCCAGGAATCCATTCAATGAGGCAATCTGAACCTTTTCCAATAAAACGGAGGGTGCCAACTACATGTGTTCGATTTCCACTTCAAGATCCTTGTATTTTGATAGATTTTTTAGATCTTCAGAGACACATTACAGACTACAGAAACTGCCTTGTCAATAAGAAAGGTCATTCTGTTTTCGTAGTTTTTGATCACTATGTTTGAGCGATTAAATTTGATAGTAATGTCTCTCTGTATTGTAAAGTACCATAAAATATTACACATCCTATGTCTGTAACCGGTTCTGGGAAGTGTTCGTATCAATTGCTTGCAGTTTCTTTCCCGTAAAAGTTGCCGATTTTCCAGTGCGGATACTGCCTCACCCAGTCATACCAAATGTTATATTCTTTGGATTCTAATACAGTGCAAGCTGATACGAATTCTTTCAGGATATTCATCGCAAGATCTGCATTTCGAGTTAACATAATTTTTCAGTATGTTTACTTGGTAATATCTAGTTAGCAAGTATTAGTCCTGTACAGCAAAATAAATTTTTCGGTTTCAGGTATTAAACCTGCTCTATGTATCCACGGATGTGTGTGGAGGTTGATTTCCTTCCTCGTGTCAACTAGAAACCTAAGGTCACTAATGGCTTCATCATATTTGCTACTGATCATTTTTGTAAAAAAAAATACAATAAAACAACCCAAGATCACACACATTTTACATAGATAAAGTTTGCTTTTCGTTATGTGTGAGCTGTAATTGAGTTCATTTTTTTCTTTAAGGCATGGGTTACCAGCTATAGCCTCAATGTGTCTATGGGTATATGATATCTTCATGTCGCCGAGAGATATTACTTATTTGCGTTAGATTGAAAAGCATGACAAAATCGAATAGGTATGTATTACAGACAGACGCTAATAACTGCTTAATTTATCTAATCTTTTTCTTTTTTAAGGTGTCATGCACCTTCAGCATGTGGATGATCAGGGCTCTCCACAACTTTCCATCCACTGTATATCTTAGTAAGGTGTGTCTTTTCAACATTGCCTCAACTCTCTGTACTGCCTTCCGTATATACAAGGTCATTAATCAGGTTCCTCGCAGCATTAATCTCTCCTTTTTACCTTCAATATATTCTGTTAGTATCCAATTCTCCAAGTTCTCTATGTGTCCAATAAATTTCAGTGTCTTTTTTCTGATTATAATATAATTAAAATCTTCATTTTTGAATTCATTTTACCTTAAAAATATCTTGTTACTCCCATTTTCAGTCCGTGATATTCTCAGCGTCTTACTGCAGAACTACATTTCTGTTGCCTCTTTCTTCATTTGTAAGGAGATTGTCCCGCATTAACCGTTATATGAAAGGATGGATATTGCATAAATGCTTATCAGCATCATCCTATGTCTTATTGTTTTTTTTTTAGGTTTTGAACGAAGTCTTTCCTTATTCGAATGCGTCTTCGAATTATGGTGCCACATTTCTGTACTCAGTTAAAAAAAATCCCTGTTATTTAAATGCACGTACTTCCTTGCTTTTGCTATCTCTGATTCGTATCTCGCATCTTGGACTGTTCTCCTTGCTGACAACAATACATTCTTCTTCTGATATCTGTTGTGTCCTTTCAGGACGAGGGCGATTATGGGCTCTCCACAACCTCCTAAATCTTGTATCTTTTAGTAACATTTATTTCTTTGACAAGCCATTTATCGTTTTGCCATCCATTCACTTAAGCTCGTCAGTTAGGTCCGCTGGCTTCGATATATCCTCTGCATATTAAAATCTCCAACACATCATTCTTCTATGAGCGCGGAAAATTCTAACTGCTCTTTCTGATTCTGAGTTAAAGTGCATTACATTATAAAACAATCAGGCTTCTCGTTACCCTTATTACTTTTCTGCAAAACTATTTTGGAAAAGACCAACGTTTTTAGGATATTGTTTTTATTTGATTCATGAAAAAAGTCAATATATATTGCTTATACGATAACATTTATCTTGCGATGGAAGACCTCTTCTTTGTCTCAGTATTTGTAATATGGAAACTTGTGTGTCAAATCCATGAAGTTTCTTCCAGTTTCCATCAGATTTTGGTTAAGAATAAAACAGTTCCCTGCCATGATATCTTTAAAACAGTTTTTCAAAACATTATGGTTCTTCATATTTAAAAAAAAGAAGAAAGGAACAAACTAACATGACACTAAATTCTATTTCCTAATCGGTTCACATGAACACATATGAAGACATATACATTCAATGTTTAGAAGGTAGACAAAGCAAACGCCACCGAACGAATACTTTCTTTATAAAATACCATTGTACGTTCTAGGGATAATTTCGGCAAGTTCCTTTAAAGCATGTACCACCAAATTTTTATAACAGAGAAAACCATAATGAGAAAAGGGGCCCAACTTGATAAGAAAAAAGTTTTATCGTCAAAATACTTATGTTATTATTAACAGGAAGAACCAAATAATTTTTTTTTATTTTATTAAGTTTTTAAAATCTTTTCTAGTACGTTCAGAATTTTGATTAAAATAAATTTTCCTTCCATCAGCTGGTGGGCCAAAGATTAGTATAGGGATTTTTACTGTCTTCTTGGCTTTAAAAACACAATATTTTAGAAATTCTTGCAAAAACCAAATAATTGTCGGATTTTAATTAAATTTTAAGGATTTATTCACAAATGAATGAAATTATCTTCGAATTTTTTTTATTTAAAAAATCATATTTTTATATGCATCTGTTACCACCACTTACTTAATTTTAGGAAATATCTAGATTGTAAAAATTTACCCTCGTCATATTTATATTAGATAAATCAGGACTCCTAGGAGAATCTAAATAATCAATTTGCTTTTATCAAACAGAAACTCCATTTATTGAAAATTTACTCTGAATCGTAAAGTAAAAAATGCAATAAATTTTAATTGTTTTATAAATAAAATATATTAAGGAAACTTAAGAAAGAACATTTTTTCGATGCATAATTAATTTTTACAAGAATTCTCTTAATTTATTTTAGTTTTAATTAGAATAAGAATTATGTTTTAAATCTTTTAAAATTATGTATTATTCCCAGCCTTTTAAATGATATTATTAAGTGAAAACTAATCATAATTGGAAAAGCTTTATAAAAATCATCAAATACCAATAATTTTAAAAGAATTTTGATTTTTCTTTTTTTATGTATAAATGTACCAACTTTTGGAAGTACGGGCGATCAAACACGATATTATCAGAAAATAAGATAACTATAGTAAATTTAAAGTCAACATATCTAAAAATTAAATAAAACATTAGATAACGGAGAATATTTTCATACATTTTTAAGATTACTGAGTACTTTAAATAATATATAAAACGTGTGCGTGTCATTTCCCTTACAAGTCGAGATAGTTGAGATTTAATGAGATAAAAACTCACACCAAAATTACTAATTACATGAAGAATAATTAATAATAGCTGATCAAATATATTCACTCATTATTGTATCTCGCAAAAATAGAGCGAAAAATTAAATAAAATAAGTAAGGTTACCGTTTATGATTATGTTTGATTTGAAAATTTTAACATTTGGGTCTAATCAGTAAGACACGCTTCCGAAAACAGAATCCTCGACGTATAAGTAATAAGAGGCCAATTCCTACTGGAGGATTATTTGTTATCTGTGATCTGTACTGCGATTTTAACGTTATGACGATAGCTACAAAATAAGATGGAAGAAAATCTAATCCAAATTTGATAATAACTTATATTGAATCATCTAAGAAATCCTAACACTATTCATAGAATCTATGGTGCCGTCTGCTCTCAAGCAGTTTGAAGCGGTTTCTGTGAATTACTAGAAAAGAGTGAATTCACCTTTCGAACAAGAAAGGAAGTATGACAACGAAGAAATTGACCATATAGCGAGTTATTTTCTGAAGCGTCTCTCTGTCTCTACTTCATTCTTGTTTGTCACTGGCATCGCTGAGTAGCAGGCTAAACAGTAAGAAGATGCAGTAGACAATGCGAACCGTGTCAGCCATCTCCTGCGCATGAATGATCCATGAAGCTCTTAATAGATGCAAAGCCGCTCTGAGATGATCCCTGGGTACTTTAAGTAATGACATCTGAATGGTGCTTGGACAAGTGTACCATTGTAACACTCAACCATATGTATAATACGTAAGTCTGCAAATATCTAACTGATTGCGAAAACTGTCAAACGGAATCTTGAACAGAACGAAGCTTATAAATAACTCAGTATTCGACGAATATGATTGCTCCCAACATATCAAGATGAAGCAGACCGTTGCGAATTGTTATTATTGTCGAATCTGCTGCGAATAAGAATTGTCCATCCGAAACAAGATGTATGTATCAATAACGATGAGTATTGAACAGGGGAAGAGGTAAGAAAACGATAATGTTACAGTGAAGACAAAGCTTTTCAATATAAGCAAATTGCACAATCATAAGTGTACGAAAGTGCAGCTCTATATTTTTCGAAAAACCATAAGCCTTGAAATCATTTACAGTACATTCTAAGAATACCACAGAAATATTGCCAGTTCATCAAATAGAAATGAATTATTAAAATGCACCAATTTTTAAATGTCACGTGGTTTCATGACGAAAGCGATCAGAGTTCTTCACAATTTCCTTTTCTTTCTAATATGCGTGAATTTGTATGACTTCTTGAAAAGACGAGTTGAGTTGTTTCCCGTTGCCCTATCCAGCTTTATTAAGTCACTGTATCTCCTTCAAATATACTGGCTTCTACTCTAGGCTAGATAGCCCAGTTTGCCGTGCTTTTTGACCCATACTTGGAACGCTTATATATATATATATATATATATATATATATATATATATATATATATATATATATATATATATATATATATATGGGATTAATGCAAATGTAAACTATCTCACTTACTCAATTTATATTATTCTAGAGTTTCTGAGAAGAACTTTTGTGTAATCCTTCCATTCACTCGTCAGGAGCTATCAGAAATTGTCTTCGGATTTTTCTCCATTACGTTATTTTGACATTAACTTAAAATTGTAATTTATGTGCATTTTATTGGCGTTAGGTTTATTTTTGTCTTGTTTGCGTTTGTATGTGTACGTGTATGTGTGTGCGAGTGTGTGTGTGTGTGTGTGTGTGTGTGTGCACGCCTGTACGTCTATGTTAAATGTCGTGTTTTTTCTTATTTTCATAATTTTCTTGTTTTAATATTCTCTCTTAGCATTCTTTATATATATATATATATATATATATATATATATATATATATATATATATATATATATATATGGTTGACCAGTTTTTGATTCGTGTGAAAAACTATCTGCATGTATGCAATATATTATCTCTTAGAACCAGTCTTAAATAGCTACCTGTCTGCCCCATGATAGGTGGCTGACCAGTGTGGGACTCGATTGAATAGCCAGACCTATGTTCAATCAGCACATAAATAAAATTCATAACAGAATGAAAGTAATAGACGAAAGCAGTCACAAAATCCAAGCAGTCAAAACGCTTACGTGATTTTCACCATATACAAAATGACAAGTAGGAATATAAAGAAGAAAATTTGTTATCATGTCGTTTCCCTCTGGCATTCTGTCCACTAAACAATCGATATGAAAGTGAGAGTCTATAAGAAAAAAAGAAGCTACTCCCTAATTCAAACTTTTTTTTTTATTCTGCATTATTTTAGGAAAAACTAAGACCATTTTTTGTGTGATGGATTTTGTCTGTGATAGGACTTCATCGAACTAAAGTGGCGTTTCCGCTGATGCGACTACACATGCGCACGCAGGAGAATAGACGCTGAGAATTTTTAATTTCAATTTAAGTTTCTTTTTAAATATATGTTTTGGTATATAGTCTTGCCGATTTCATTTAATTTTTTTTTTTCATGTTTTTATCCCTTTTGTTATTCAGTATCCTACACTTTAATCACAGATGATCTGTCACTAAAGGTAAAATGTTGTAAGAACCTGGACGTAAATTTAATGTGGATGAACTAACGGTTAAAGCATGTTCTATATATGTCCGTCTTAGTAAATTGCTTTCTCGTCAGTTTAAATCAGAATTATGATATGAAACAGTATTGTTAGCATCTAATAGTTTACCTGTGGTGTTTTCTAAAAGATCACATTTGTGTTCATATAATTTTTATTTAAATTTATTGAGGTTTCTCTTATGTAGTCCTTGTGTCAATTATTATAGGTGATAGACGTTTTGATATATAAACATTTCTATATCGTTTTTACATTCTGCATTATAAATTAAATAAGATGAGATCATACAACTATAAAAATGAAACTGGATGGTTGTTCCCTCCTACTCATCTATCAAATGATTTACGAAAGAAAGAAGGAATTCATAACTGACTACCCAATGTTATATTAAACCTGGCATCAAACATAAACATGTCATGACATGTCTAATATATTAGTCGGATAATTCTATAATGTTGTAAATTAGAGATTAAAATCTTTCGAACAACGAACTAGATGCGTCTACTGAATTCACTGGAAACATTTCATCATCAAGTCATGATAGAACGTGCATTTTGAACAAATACTAAATAAACAGTCTAATGAAAGATTATAAAAAATTATCTTTAACCTACATGCCTGCAAACGAACCGTGTTTTAAAAAGACGGATATTCCTTTGAAAATGTAATTACAATACATACTTTTTAATCTCTCGTCAATGCTTATTTACATGATTATAAGCGTTGCAGATAATGGGCATGACCACATTCACATAAATACAGTAGTATATAATGTATGTTGGCATATAGTTGGAGCTTCGTCTACAACTGTGCTGGTCAAACTCCCGGACTCCGGGCGGAGAGGATCCCCAGATGAAGCTATGTCGAAGGGCAGAGTTTCGTCGCGGAAAACAGCTACCCGACCCCATTTTATACGGGGTATGCGGGCTCGGATACCCCATATTAAATTCGGCCTTATGCAACTTCTAACTGCGTTGGTCGGTTTGTAGATATCCTGCAATAGGAGATTCGTCTACAGCTGTGCTGGTCAAACTCTCTGTCTCCGGGCAGAGAGGAACCCCAGGCGAGGCTATATCGAAGGGCAGAGTCTCGTCTCGGGAAACAGCTACCCGGCCCTATTTTATACGGGGTCTAAGGGGAATTTGGGGCCGAGCCTACGGGCTCGGATACCCCAGATTAAATTCGGCCCTGTGCCACATCTGACCGCGGTTGGTAGATATCCTGCAGTTGGTGATTTATTGTGGAATTCACTTGACTCACTTCTAGAAGTTGACTACTTCTTCATACGCGCCGCTGGCGAATCTTATATGTGTTGTTCTTGTCCTAAGTATTATCGTTCATTACCAACCTTCGTTTGATTATTCTACTCAGTAACCTTCCCTAGGTTACAATAAGAACGATATGGGAACCAAGTACAATGCAGTATTCATTATATTCCTTTTATACAAATGTATAATTTACCATTTTATGAAGAAATAAATTTGAAAGTAAATATTTTTGTTAAAGAATTTATATAAAATTTCAAAATTATCAAAATATGTAAGAGGAAAAGTATGAGATCAAATAAATGAAATGCCCGGATTTTTAAAAAAATCTATTATAGTTACTTGTCGTTATGTGCTTATTTAAATTGTCTTGTTCACCAATATTAGTTATAAATTTTTAAATAAGTAAAAATGCTTTTTGCATATTTATTTTTTTCTAAAATGGTAATATTTCATTATAGTTGATCCACATATTTTTCTAGTATTGTAAATATAATGTTATTATTGTGAATAAACAACCTATAAATAAATATTGTTTAATATCTTTCTTGTCAATTATTCACGAATAAAGAAAATGTATAAATCCATTTTCATATGTTTGGGTTTTAGTAAAATTCGTTTTTTAAAAGAATGTTCATTTTCTATGTGATCCAATGTGTATACAGTAATAGCGACGTCAAGGGAATGAGCGTACTTTGGGCACACCCGTTAAACGTTTTCAAGTATTGCTCTCTTCCGACCGACTCTCTTCCTGAAAACAAAAAGTACAAATGGAAAGTAGTACTTAGACATGTTGTTGAAAGCTTTTGTTTTGTGAGAAACGACGTAAAGTTCTTCAGATGGAGAACAACATGCGAATAATGAGAAAATAAAATTACTGTTCCTTCCAAAATTGTGTTTTGCTGTTAATGGATTGCCGAGTCAGTTTGGTTTCTTTAGATTTTTAATGATTTCTTCATAGAGATTTTCAGTTTTTATCCAAATTCTCTCTCTCTCTTTCTCTCTCTCTCTATCACTCTCTCTCTCTCTCTCTATATATATATATATATATATATATATATATATGTGTGGGGGGTGAACAGAATGCAGAAAGGACTGGATGGGTGTTTCGTCGTTTTGGTTACCCATCAGCAATGCGCGTTCTCTACAGGGAATCGAACCCGGACTATTAGGATACAGCGCAAGCAGCATACCACTGGGTATTCTTGTTCTAAACTTGATGAATCATTATAAGAAATTATTCAAATCTTAAAAACATCTATCACTGATAAACCTATGGTTGATGCAGTTTCTAATGCTCTGTATGGATCGGCATGGTGAATGAAGAATTTGCTCTTGGGTCCGGTTCCGGTGGCTTATGTATACTTGGCTCAGTAGCACCATCGGAATTATGAGTAGCTGCACTATATTGAGTCTTGTCAGTTTTCTCATCGTCAACGAACCCCGCTGACCCAGTGGCATGATGCTTAGGCTGTATCGTAATAGTCCGGGTTCGATTTTCGGTAGTGGATGCGCACTGCTGATGAGTCCCCCAAAATTATGTTGGGCATGCTTCTTCTAGACTCGAAGAAATTATACATATATATATATATAGGTGAACATTGAAGTAAACACTCAGAGGCGACAGGCTGCTTCATGCTGGACGCAAACGCCAGGCCGCCGGATTGCGTCCAGCATGAAACCTGTCGCCTCTGAATGTTGACTTCAATGCTCACTTTTATATTTATATTTAAATACGCTCTATCTCTGATATTGTGCACTTTATACCATAAATATAGCACACCTTCAAACTATATTTCTTCATATATATATATATATATATATATATATATATATATATATATATATATATATGAATAATTTGGATGGGAATATGTAAGACAATGGTTTTGCCGACCAAAAATACATTGCCAAAACATCCCGGAAAGTAAAGTAAAGTACATATAAAAATAAAAGTAACCTGAATTTTTTTATCAAACGATATGAGAAACTTCTCCGGATGATATTACATTAGAAGTAGGAATCTACTAAAACAAATGTATACATGCCCACCCCCACAATATATATATATATATATATATATATATATATATATATATATATATATATATATATATATATATATCTGTGAAACATACCATATAATTCAAAGGTGTGTAGTAATCGTAATGGTGTTATTATTCGTTGACTTACCAGGAAGGACTTAACATTAGCCAGTACTCGTGTCGGGCGAAATTTAGAAAATCTGTTTCTTAAAAATAAAATTCAAGAAAATAGTATTCCCAAGTCTAGTAGATGTTATTGATCTTTCTAATATTGATTGTGTTTCATTCGTAACCTCTTATTTGAATATTGTGGAATATCGATGTCATACTTATGTCATTATTTTCTCTTCAAGAAACATTTTATGTCCATTTTAGTTGTTGCTGTTGTTGACATTCTTCAATGTTATGGTTTCTGCTAGCTCATATAGTTCTTTGTGATTCTGTAGCGACAGTCTACAAGGTCAAAATATAATGTTCATCACCGAGAATCAGAGGCTTCACTCATTCAAACAAATTTTAAATATTGATCAGATAAAGCGGTTGTATTCAGTTGATATTTTGGCGCCATACAAGACATGCATTTCGAGTAACTTTCGATCTGACTTGACTATTGAAGAATATGACTCGAGTTCTCCGGTAAATATTTTGTTTTTTTTAGCAGTTTTCGATGTTGGCCAAAACTACAACTACCGCAATTTATTCTATCTTGAATTTTCTCATCTCCTATACTAAATTTGTTTTAATTGATCCATGTACGGACCTTTTGTAGTGTTTAGTATTTACTAATTCACCGTCTGAATTTTTAGGATTGATTCAAGGTAGGGGTCATCACTGCTTTCATTCAATTTGCAAGGTCATTGTTTCAGTTTTGGAAAGGTTTATGCGAACATAAAAAGAACTTGAAATTATATAAATAAATCATACTTTCAATTATTTAAATCTAATGCATTTGATATATCTAAAGTAAAAATAATTCTCGAGCATTCAGAGGATTGAACGCAAATGCCCTTCCCTCACGCTTATGTAGAATATTTTTAAATAAAAATAAATTTTTATGATGACACTATCAGATCGGCGAAGCATGTAAAAATTTAATGTATTCCAGATTGTATTATATATATATATATATATATATATATATATATATATATATATATATATATATATATATATATATATGATCATTTACTTAAATATTATAACATAAATATGTTATAAAATCACTACAAAAATAGCCATTTCGTTTCGACACTTCCAGTGCCTTATCAAGTGATGATGTTGAATTCAACATCATCACTTGATAAGGCACTGGAAGTGTCGAAACGAAATGGCTATTTTTGTAGTGATTTTATAACATATTTATGTTATAATATTTAAATAAATGATTATATCTGCTCTACTCTGTATTGAGCACTCTTTAAAGAATAATAATTGTTGGTTATTGGAATTTACTCCGTATATACCAATCCCACACTTGTATATATATATATATATATATATTTTTTTAAGCGTATCACCCCAAGCAAGGCCGGTGGCCACTATCACGCATGGGGTTACAGAAGGGTTGGAGGAAGAGCAGATAGGAGTGGTAAAGGAAGGGATGTGGAGAAAGAGAAGGACGGAGGGTCGATCAAGGCAGTGGGGTTACGGAAGATATAGAGCGAGAGCAGATAGGAATGAAAGATGTCAGGAAGTGGAGAAGGGAAGTGGATAGATCAAGGCAATTGGAGATGACGATTGACGCTACACTTAAACCGTTGGAGATCGTATTTGTCAGGGAAACAGTAATAGGGAAGGGAGTTCCATAGGCGAGATGTGCGAGACATGAAGCTATTGGAGTAGAAAAGACGTCTACATCTAACAGTTTCAACGGTGAAGGGGTGGGAACGGGATGCCAGCCTCGTAGGACGCTTAAATTCACGAGGCTTAGGGACAAGCGAAAGCAACTCCTCGGAGCAATTACCGCGGAAGTACTTGTAGAAAAGGCAGAGCGATGCAACATCGCGTCTGTGAGAGAGCGACTACAGACGAGATGACAGATCAGGGCTAATCACATTGCATATCCGTCTTTGGATCTTATCAAGAACCCTGAGGCAACACGCAGGGGCCCCAGACCATAAATGGCAGCAATACTCCATGCAAGGTCGAATGGTAGACTTATAGACTTGGAGGATCGATTCCGGGGAGAAGAATTTCCTGGCTCGGCACAGGGAACCAACTTTTCTTGCGGTGGATGATGCAATTGACTCGATGTATTTGTTCCATCTCAGATCAGCGGACAGCGTGAGAGCGAGCAGCCGCAGAGAGGAGCTCTCGAGAAGTTGGTCCTCAGACATTCTGATGGGTCCTTGTGGTGGTTAATGGAGAGCAGTTTTGTTTTAGAGGCGTTAAAGTTGACCACCCATTTCTCTCCCCAGTCCACAACCGATTGGAGGTCCTTTTCAATTTGAGCTGCCAGGTTAATTTTGTCCGCCTCAGTAGATTTGTGCTTGAGGCAGGAGTAAATAGTAGTGTCGTCAGCGTAGATACCGACTTGGGAGTCTATGGCGTCAGGAAGGTCGTTTATAAATATGAGGAACAGAGTAGGGCCAAGGATGGAGCCTTGAGGAACACCAGCAGTGGTGGGATAGGAGTTGGAGAAGAATCCACTGAGAACAACCTTCAAATCCCGGTTTGATAGGAACGATTGAATTAGGTCAAACAATCGACCTGTGATACCATAACCCCGGCATGCCAAACCCTATCGAATGCTTTGGAGATGTCAAGGGCCACGACACGGGCTTCGCCGTTACTATGGATAGCTTGGTAGACAAATTCAGTGATGGCCGTAAGCACATCGGCAGTAGACCGGGCAAAGCGGAAACCATACTGCTTGTCTGAGAGCAGAACGTGGGATATATATATATATATATATATATATATATATATATATATATATATATATATGTGTGTGTGTGTGTGTGTGTGTGTGTGTGTGTGTGTGTGTGTGTGTGTGTATGTACCTTGATGCATCGACTACATAAATTTAAGCGTGCTACTAGTTATAAGCGTGCTAATAGTTGGTATCTATATCTCACCCTGTTAGTTTGAAATACTTAAATGCAACCACCACTTCGATTCCACTAATTTCCTTTCTCGCGCTTCCCGACAGTGGAACTCCCTCCCTTTACTTGCTTCCCTGTTAACTACAATCTTCAAACATTTAACTGCAACTTCAATCAACATCTTCTGTAGTCTTGATCGCCTTCTCCTTTCACCCTTTCCTCAATCCCCTCTATACAGAGTCCTCTTCCTCACTTTCACCTCCTGCGTGCTAGTGTCACTCCCGCTTTGCTTGGGGTCAAATGCTTAAAAAAATTAGAGTGGATTTATTAATCCGACAGATTGATATCACTTTAAACGTTATTATTAGTGAATACACGTATCTTAGTCGGTGTCCCTTTTTATATTAAACGCTAAAGGGCTAAACGGGGACTCTTTCTACTCTGAGAAATGCATGTTCAATTCCTACCGAAGAGCGCAAATTTTTCTTTAATGAGATTTCCCGAAATTTCAAACCGTTATCCTGTTTAATAATTAAACTGAGCGCCTACTCAAATACAAGTATTCACTAATTATAAAATTTAAAGTCACACACAGATACACACACACACACACACACACACATACACGCAGACATATATATATATATATATATGAAGAAATAGAGTTTTAAGGTGTGCTATATTTATTGGGATAAAGTGCTCAATATAAGAGATAGAGCGTATGTAGTTTCATGATGGACGCAATCGTCAAGCCACCTGACGATTTCGTCCAACATGAAACAGCCTATCGCCTCTGAGTGTTGACTTCAATGTTCACTTTTATATATATATTTATATATGTGTGTGTGATCCACATGCAGACTGTTTAGGTGTATCACATCTCTTTAGTGTTTCAAACAGGGATCGACGAAATCCGACCGATTTGGTCGATATATATATATATATATATATATATATATATATATATATATATATATATATATATATATATATATATATATGTATGAGGTAAAGAAGGCATAAATAAAACAGTGTAAGTGGATTTAACCTTCCCAAATGATGATGTAGTCTGCTGCATTAATTCCTCTAATTCTATCCCTCTACTCTTACTACGTCTACTCAATTTGAGGTTCTATCTTCTTCTGCATATAAGACAGTATATGTTACTCGTAAGTTCTCTTTCAATTCTACTCCTGATTCATCTGGATTATTTTTGCCTGACTGTCCACTTAAAACTGTCTCCATTGTGTAATTTGCTTATAACTACCCCGAGGCTTTCCGCTATCATCTCTAAGGTAGATCCCCATACGGCATGCGATTTTGATGATATACGTGCATTACTCTTAAAGTAATGCGCCCCTAACATGGCTTCTGTTCTTTCTTAACGTCCCAATAAATGTCTTACTCTTTCTTGTTTGCCTACTTATTGAGCCTCTTCTGTACTTCCATTCTTTATGAACTCTGAAACTTCTAATTATCGCTATATTAAAGTTCTCCCTATATTGTCAAAGTATCAGAGTCTCTAATCAACTCCGAAGTGGTTAACCATCTCACCTCACAGGGTCTTCCTTCAGACAAGCAATATGGATTTCGCTTCTACGAAGTCTTAACGGTTATTGCTGAAAAGCTATATCAAACTTTACATAAGCATGATGAAGCTCCGACTGTTACTTTGGATATCTCGTAGGCGTTTGTCAGAGTTTGGCATGCTGTCTACATCAAAAGTTGAAAGGTTATGTCATTTCAGGAAGAACTTTTGATCTGTTTCAATATTTCTTCTGATATTAAGAAATGAAAGCTGTTTTGAACGACCACTCTTCTAAATCAGTTTACATTAATGGAAGTGTCCACCAGGGCTCTGTCCTTGGACATAAGTTCTTCCTAATTTTCTCGATGTCTCAACACGGCATCTATACAGATGACTCAACCATTTCTTCTTGTCTTAAGAGTAAGTGTGATCGGTTCCATAGGATCAAATTGGCAGCTTATCTTAAGAAAAAAACAACCTACAATCAGTTGGTAACTGGAGCAAGAAAAGGCTTAATAATTTTAACATTTCCAAAATAAATCTTATCTCTATTAATCGTATTAAAGAATCATTTCGCCTTTCATCAGCATGGATGTCGCTAATCTTCAGATGAGTACCTCACTGAGACGTCTCAGTTTAAGGTTTCAAATTGGTAAGAAGTGGAACGATTATCTTGAACCAATTGCTAGGTCTGCTGCTAGGAAGGTTGCGTCACTGTATCATTCTAGACATTTTTACTCGCCAGAATCTATATTAGCCTGCGGGTTCTATGTATTAAAAGATTCTTGATAAAATCCAAAGAAGAATCAGCAATTTTATCGGTCCTGACTTGGCATCGCGTCTTCAGTTACATTCCCAACGTAAGTTGCACTTCTCGATCGTATGATTGTTTTCAGGCTTCTTCATTTCAAGTAAACTTTGATTTTAAGAAATAAAATGGAATGTCTATCCTTAAGTTCTGTCTTCTTATTTCCCCGCTTCTTATTCTCTCTCCTTAGTAATGATTTTCTTTTTACCTTTTTTTCAACTTCATTGACCCCTTTGATCTTAGTGACTTTATTGCCATGGTTGAGAGTGAAATGATATTTTTTTAAAGAAGAGAAATTATTATATTTGAAAAGATAAAGATTTGTTTGATTGATTCTATTTTTCTCGGTTTCAAACAAATTATGACACATCCGGATAAAATATCTGCATCAGTTTTACAAAGTTTTTGTTTGACTATTTTCGACAGACTTTTTCATTATCCATCACTAAATGTTGTTCTCATTATAAGAAAGCGTTGTTAGCATTATTATTGCATTTTATGGAAGGGTACATTTCAAATTTATATATTTATAAGTGTTTCATAGAGATTGGAAACACCGGAAATGAGGTTGTAAATATTTTATGCGTATTTTATGCATATTAATTATTCATATACAATTTAAAACGTGTCTTGGTCAACAATATTTAATTTTAATTTTTTCTTTTCTAAATGTTGGTTTCAAATGTATTTAATTCTTTTTTTACATTACGTACTGCAGAGTATTTTTTATTATATTGTTTCAATTTTTCATATGAAGATCTGCACGATAGGTACACTAATTGCAAGTTAACCTACGATAGTGTGTGGTTCATCATTGACCAGTGAAATGATTTAATGCAGTAACTTGCTCATCGTAATTCTTTTATAAAAATAAACAAACAGATGGTTTCACTTAAATTTAATACAACTCATTATATATATATATATATATATATATATATATATATATATATATATATATATATATATATATATATATATATGTATGTGTGTATATATATATATATATATATATGTATGTGTGTGTGTGTGTGTATAAATAAATAAATATATATATATATATATATATATAATTTATTTAAGATATTTGTTCTCATTTTTTAAATACACACACACACACACACACACACACACACATATATATATATATATATAAGAGAGAGAGGGAGAGGGAGGGAGAGTGAGAGAAACACTTTCGGTTGTGTCTGAAATTTCTATGTTGGTAATCCCTATGCCGACAATCGATCTATCTACTAAACTGAACACTTCCCTCATGAATATAACAACATTTTTAACAATATATATATATATATATATGTGTGTGTGTGTGTGTGTGTGTGTGTGTGTGTGTGTGTGTGTGTGTGTGTGTGTGTGTGTGTGTCTGTCTGTCTGTCTGTCTGTCTGTGTGTGTCTGTGTGTCTGTGTGTGTCTGTGTGTGGGAGATAGAGGAGAGGGATAGTCAGTATGTTGGGGAACACATGTTTTCTCGAGTGCGCAGGCCGGTAGACATAATATATGTTTAAACAGCGTGTCTATTTCCCTACCTTCATAAGAACCAGATCAGGTCCAAAATGCCATATTTGAGCGGGAGCTGCTCAGCCCTCACTTTCCAGTACTGATAGCGTTCAAAGACGTCTCCGACTTCTTGGGGAAGAAGATTTATTTTCCACCCTCCAACCTCTCTCTCACAGGCGTGATGTGGCGAGCATGTCAATCCTCCATCGCTTCTTCCATGGAAAGTATTCGGACTAACTACATTCCTTGCTTCCGCCATGTCTACCCTTCAAGGCAAAACACAAAAACTCAATCCCACGTACATAGTAACAAACCACCCACATTCCCTTCGTGTTTTATCGGCGTGAAGTAAACTCCAATCAAACAGCTTCTTCCTGCGAACCTCTGTTCTGTGGAACAGACTGCCAGTGTCTATAATCTTAACCTGTTCAAGTCTAGAGTTTGATACAAAGAATATCATTGGTCATTGCATTACAGAAATCGCAAAAACTGATCCATCAATTAAAACCGCATTTTATTATTGTTTATTCCTTTTTTTCTGCCTTTTCTGTGTTACGATTCCATGCTTTTAGGCAACAAAGACGACGATAATTATTTTTGAATTTAACTATCCTGAAGACATACATAATAAACGAAATTTTATAATGAGCGTCAGAACACATTTTTCAGTTGCCGTTTGGATCTGATTTGTTTTAACTTTCAAAAGCTTTCTTGACGAATTGAAAAAATATGCTGACTAATTCCTTCATGCCCTGATGAATTCTGGAAGCTGATTAGAAAAAGATTAAATGGCGTAGCATGATTTGGAAGAATTTTTGCATTTACTGTCATAGTTCGCTATGTAGGAATGATGAAAGAATATTAGCATTATTCTTAAGAATTATTCTTTTTTAAGATCTTGCCTAGAATATCTGTTGCCCTGTTATTTTTTATATGTGTTTGTGTGTCTTTGTGCGCTTGCATCTCTGTGTGTGCGGGTGTGTGTGTGTGTGTGTGTGTGTGTGTGTGTGTTTGCAGAAAAAAAAGCAATGACGCGTCAGTTTACATTTGCGTGACGGCAATATGAATGTCGTGTCACTTAATGCTATTTATTGATATGAACATAATTATTTACAACATTATTTTTGGATTACACATATATTATTTGCAGGGTTCCTGCTGTTTCTTTCTTTTTCTGTGATTACGTGCGATGAAACAGGTTTTACACAACATAACCTTACCACGTGGTGATTACAACATCAGCTGTTATTTTCTTATAGATATATCATGGGGCAATATATTATTTTCTGTCTTCCCATTTTTAAACATTTCCAATGTTTCTAAAGAAATACTCAGAAATTGCATTTTCTTGCTGGCCTCCATGCATGCTAATTTCAGTTGTTGATCGCGAAGGGACAGTCGAATTCTAAAGCAATGCTATTTAAGGAACGATAACTCCGCAAACATACATATAAATAAAATTTGACGAACAAACGCATTTGCACTATTATTTAAGTTCAACACCAGAAAATGGAGAAAAGGATATATAATGTTATACTCCATGCTAATAGGAATATATACTTGAAAACACGGTGGATAAAATAAGTAAAGCTTTATTGTAAAAACCAATACAATGAGAATAAAGTAACAGTTATGGACAAGGTTGTCGCAAGTCAATCCAGTAGTGAGTGCTAAGGTTGGAAGGTCGGTAGTTCTCGTGTAAGTCTGAGTCGTACTCAACAGATCCCAGCTAGATATATATATATCGCCTCCCCACGAGGTAGGATGTGGCACAAGGCCTAATTTAATGTGGGGCAATCCGAGCCCGTATACTCGGCCAAAAATTCCCCATAAACCCCGCATAAACGGGTTCGAGTCGGACTAGACTCTGCCCTTCGGCATAGCCTCGTCCGGATCCCTCTCTGCCCAAATGCAGAGAGTTCGACAGCAGCTAAGTGCTAACAGATACCAGCTTGTCGATATTTACCAGCACCACCCCCAACCCACCCACAAGGCTGAGCGTAATGTGGATTAAACCGGGGTCGGGTAGCTGTTTCCCGAGACGAGATTATGCCCTTCGGCATAGACACGGCTGGGGATCCTCTCTGCCCGGAGCCAGAGTGTTTGATCAGCACATCTGGAAAAGATCCCAGCTAGTCGGTATTTACCTACCTCCCCACAAGGAAGGATGTGGCACAAGGCCGAGTTTAATATTGGGCCGTCCGAGTCCGCAAACTCCGTCAAAACTTCCCCGCAACCTCGCATAAACAACTTCGGGTCTGTCTACTCCCCCGAACGAGATCCTGCCCTTCGGCATAGCCTCGTCCGGGTTCCTCTCTACCCGAAGTTACTACCTATAGTGTAGTCACTAATGGGGGTGACAGGTTATTCCACTACATCATAGTCAAACTACTATCCATATCCCTATTAATCTTACTGTTCAGAAATTACATATTTGATTCAAAAAGCGTTAACAACTATTAACACTATGCCAGACAAGATTAAATGTTTACTTTGTGCGCAGAGATTCATTTTCTTTTACGGACTTTTACAATGTCGCTTCTGTAAGTTAATCAAGCAATTTTTGTTATTTATTAATGAAAATGTGGACTGCCGACAGTTATGTTTCCTCGGGTCGCTCTGATCTTTGCTTGAAGGAGAAAAAATGTTCCGTTTGATGAAAAGGCCACGAGAAATGAAGCGTCTGTTCGATGCTGGCTTAGCTCTTAGCTCAATGTCTTGCTGTCGTCTTTGATTATGCAGGGAATTCTTTGTATGATTCATAAAATTCATTACTGAGAAAGGATTTTAAAAGGTGTCATTTGTCGTACAATCACCAATACTGTTAATGTATTGACAAAAAACAGCTCAATTGCCAAATGCACAAAGCTATATACATGATTTAAAGAAGCATAAACAGCGACTTTCATTCTAAAGGATGTTCACCGCAAAATATGTTCAGGTGGAGATATTGCTGTGTTTTATTTAGACTATATTTTGTCTTTAAGAAGCTATATATATAGTGGTGTACAAGCATCTGTCATTTTTAAATTTCACGGCTTAAATATCGCAGTTGTTTGGATATACCATTTGAAATATAGAAACTCTTTGTTCGTCTTACATCTATTTTCCTCAAGTCTGAACAAACTGATAGATTAAGGGCATGATAATGGGTTTCATCATTCCAAATATTTCCAGAAATAAATTTTATCACATTAAGATGGACGATACTTTGCAGTGAAAGTTGCTGTGCAAGACAATCTACACACACACACATATTTTTATAGATAAAAAATATTTAAGTAAATCTTCTGTTTATTATAAAAAGTATTAACAACATTTACCGGCCTAAATGTCCGAGTAATTTCATAAAAATAACGTATAAACAGAAAATATATTTAAATAATTGTCGGATTTAATCCATTTCATAATATACGATATTATTTGTTTACGTTAATATACGCTTCCAGCAGATATGAGCGTTCGAGAAAATTCATGGGAAAGTTGTTGTTTAAAAACAGTAATTTGATTTTGCTAACCAGACGCTTCCTCTGTAGCTAAATGGTATAGGACGTCAGGCTATATGACGCTTCATGTCGTAGGACACATATTTTCTATGAAATTTCTCAGACATTCAGGCCGGTAAATGTAGTTAATACTGTTCTTTTTTTATTATAAATAGAGCATTTCCTTAAATATTTGCATCTATAAAATAATGTATAAACAGAACATATATATATATATAATATATATATATATATATATATATATATATATATATATATATATATATATATATATATATATATATATATATGTGTGTGTGTGTGTGTGTGTGTGTGTGTATGTGTGTGTGTGTGTGTGTGTGTGTGTGTGTTGTCCAATATATCTTTCGGTTTATTAAGTAAATTTTCTATTTAATGAGTTAACAAAATATTGGCCAACTTTTTATTGTTTCCCGGCAAAGATTGAACATAAGTTTTCCAAGGTGTTCGATTTCCATATACCTTTATAAAAGGCTTATAGCTATGATGAGTATTCCTCTGGTGCTTATCAAATTTATGCGTTAGTGAGAAAAATATAAGTATGTAATAACTGGTACAGAACAGTGATAGCTTTCAGAAGAGTATGGATTTTTTTTTTCAAAATCTGCACTTCACAAAGAAAGAAGTAGCCAGATTAAATAGAAAATAAATAATAACAATTATCATTTAAAGGGTTAATATATTCCGACTATTGTCCTTATCGTGCTTACTTTATTACAATGTTTCGACCGCAGTGCCGTCCGACATTCCTCAGGTGTGTATCGTCCTTAGTAATCTACAGGGATTTCCGAACTGAACCCTTTATCTACGAGGGTAAACCGTTTTTGCTCCACTGACTCATGTCTGGGGATATCGTCTAATTATTTTGTGGTTCCTTGGTGTTCAGTTATTGGACGTCCATTTTCATTGAGTCCAAGTACACACGTCCAAAACTATGGCCTAGTGGGTAGAAGAGTTATTTTGTGATTTGGGTGACATGGTAGTTTGGAGTTCAATCCCTGGTTCAGGTAGTGTGCAGATAAAACCGCATCCCAGAAATTCTGGCAAAATATGTATTAGACCTTAATGAACATCTATCTAGCTTTGTGGTAGAGAGACTTTGTCAGCATCCTGGCGTTCTTTGGGAAGCTGAATGTTTGAAATGGTCTTACGTGACTTCATGCGTAACACGTATTTGGAAAAAGGCCGCATATATATTTATATATGCCACCTTTTTCCACTCTGAATGTTGACTTCAATGTTCTACATATATATATATATATATATATATATATATATATATATATATATATATATATATATATATATAGGAAATTTAACATTGAAGTCAACACTCAGTGGAGACAAGTGTTTCATTTCGATGTTCACTTTTATATTTACATACGCTCTATCTCTGATACTGAGCACGTTATCCCATAAATATAGCAAACCTTAAAACTATATTTCTTCATATATGTTTCCTCATAGATATATATATATATATATATATATATATATATATATATATATATATATATATATATATATATACACACTTTAGTTTCAGTAATGAGAAATGTCTATTTAGGGTAACCAAGTGAAATAATAAATGTATCATCGTAGCAACTAACAAAACGTAGCAGTTAAGAAAAGATTTGCAGTACCTACCTTAGATTTTGCTTGTTAACGGAAGCGTACACAGTAGCTTAAAGAAAAAAAACGTTTTCTCCTTCATGACAAAACAAGCATGTCACCGACAAAAGAAGAACTGTTGCTCTGTCATAACCCAACTGTCATATTCATCTGACGCTGCATCAAATGAATAACTTTTTCTGTAGTTACCAAACGCTTTGATGGGGAAAACATCCTCGGATTAAATCCATATTCAAAAGATTGACAAAAGTATGTTTGTTTGGCTTTAAAACACCCGGTACTTTACGAAAAATGGGATCGAACAACTGCCTGTTCATTGTCAATACGTCATTGCGAATAATGTTAAATATATAATTGATTGAATTTTAATTGTACATTATTTTTTGCAGAATCATATTTTTTTAAATGAAGAAAATTGTGTTTGACTAAACCTACTATATATATATATATATATATATATATATATATATATATATATATATATATATATATATATATATATATACACCAAAATACATAACAGCGTACGAATTTACTAATCAATAGTTCTATACATAAATACATGCATACATACATGCATATATATATATATATATATATATATATATATATATATATATATATATATATATATATATATGTATGTATGTATGTATGTATGAATTTGTAGGCATAACTGCATACTTATACTTCGTTAACAGGATTTATGTTGATAGATAAACTGAAAATAGTAAATAATATAAAAAACAAAAAAGATAAAACAACAGTATCAGTTTAACATTTAATAATTAACCATAAATTCAGAGCCATTTTGTTTTTATTTAAAGAAGATAATACCACCGACATTTGTTCTCCGACTTAGAACAACCATAAAGCCATTTGAAGGCTTTTCAGTTCTCAGCATTTTTATTATTATTATTTCTGTTTTACTTTTTTAATTATTGAATCAAATGCGTGGTACAGTTCAATTTATCTTACAATAAATCATTCATACAGAAAGTAGATTAGTAAAGTTAATGATATAAAATGGCGAAATGCCTTCGCTAACTAAATTTTAAAGGTGCATTAAACCACAATTCAACACTGCACCACATATTTGATTTAAAAGACCTTATCCGACGTGCAAATTTTCGGGATAACTACTGAGACATTACACTATGTATTGAACTATTTAGTTCATGCCACATTGACTGATAAATTCAACCTTAGCGTTGCGACTGCACGCTCCAAAACTTTGTATCCGTTAACAATAACACATAAATAAATAAAATCATTCGATTCGCATTATATATTTTCGTTTGGGATGCTTCCTGAATTTTAACAAAAACAAAATTATTTCCATGCCTGAAGATGACTGAATGTATAGTTGAAAGTACTTGCGTATTAAAGAAATACCTTATACAGCTTATAATTTTTAAAAACAAAGATCATCAAGTGATTTGTAGGATAATGCACCATAAATATTTTGTTAGGGAAGAGATTTTGCCATTTTATATCATTTGCCATTTTATATCATTAACTTTACTAATCTACTTTTTGTATGAATGACTCATTGATATATATATATATATATATATATATATATATATATATATATATATATATATATATATATGTGTGTGTGTGTGTGTGTGTGTGCGTGTGTGTGTGTGTGTGTGTTGGATAGATAGATAGAAAGAAACTATTATTTCCGTTCTTAATGACCTTCAACTTTTTATGCAACTGTCTGAAAAAGATCCCCAGTTTAATCTTTTTTTCGTTGTACACCTACATACATTTTCTGGATACAAGTATATATGAACAATATAATGTGAGAATTCTAGCCTGTAATATTTAACAGTAATAAAAATGCTGCTCATAATTTGTTTGTTTTTTTGTTTTTTTTTACGTGGGTGATGATGTCTGTATATTTTTTGCAAATAACCTCAAAAAATATATTTGATTCCTACATCTTCCCCAATAATTTTTTTCCTTCAACAGCGGCCATATCGTTGCCATCAGTTTAAAACAAGGTATGTCTGCTGAAGGAACATCTATTTATCCTTGTCTTAATAATACGTCCGATAGTTTCGATAAAGTAAAACTAGCAGCTGATCTCAAAAATGGTTCTAGAAACATCCGCCGTAAACACTTGTTGCCGTAGGAAAACTCGCCTCAGGAATTTTCGCCGTAGAAATCTTTACCGTATATGATTTCGCCGCATTTTTCATAATATGTCAAGTACCTTGTGATCAAGTATATCTAGCTCCCACTATTGTTATTTCGATATAAAAAATTTAATAAGCGAGGTTATAGGATCAAAATCCTTCATTACTGTACAACGCAAAAATACATTATTTACGAAGCATTGCTTGGAATTTGCACACGTTAAATTATTTATTTGTTAATTTGATATATTTTTAGTCTTTTATTTTTTTTGGTAAATGTGTACTTTTTAATTTTGTCTGATGTTTGACCTTGTAAAATAGACATCCGTACATACTTGATAACAAGTTACTTCGCATATTGAAGAGACGTTCATGATAAGCGTATCGAAGAAAAAAAACATGGCGTCGAAATTGTCTTCCGGATACGCTCAAAAATGATCTTCAATCGGTTGACTTTTAGTCATCTTAGAGAACCATTTTGCACTTCCTCTGCATATCAAATACCAAACTACCGGAGAGCAACTTATTGTGCGACATGTTTTTTTTTTCCATAGACAGGAACTGGAATAATTCTCTTGAATAAATTGCTACGTCTGCTGCTAGGGAAGTCAGTAGCCTTTTTGTCTCGGACAATGATTCTCATCAAAATCAATCTGGAACGTATATAAAACTACCATTCGTCCGTGTATTGAAACTTGTTGCCACATTTAAACCTGTGCCCCCTCTATACATCCGAGATTCTTGACACAATCCAAAGAAGTTTCTGTAAAATTATAGGTCCTTGCCGGGCATCTCGACGTCAGTGTCTTCCTCGCCACTGTTACATGGTTCATTGTGAGACCTCTAGAAATATTTTGTGACAATCGTTCTAATGTGTTCCCCTCTCTAAATATTCATTGGAGTTTCATTATTGAATGTTATATTTATTCCCCTCCAAACACAGACAAATTGTACATATGGGAACTAATTAGGACAACATATAGGTATTATGGTGATTGTATTAAGAAAGGTAAGTAAGAAAGTGTTGTCTTGGTGTAAGAAATATTGTGATATGTTTGGGTTAATAATGGTGGCTAATTACGTTTAAGGTAAGACAGATGAAAGACCAGCCTTCCTCTTACCCCTCCTTTTGGCTCGGTGCCACATTTTTGTGATAAATCAAATTAAATATTGTTTTCCTCTCTGGTACATCAACCATGTGAATTTAGTAATAGATTGGCAACCAGGTCACATAATTTAATTCCAGAAACAGCTACACCGAACCGTAAGTTCTATTTTAATAGTTTCTTCTCTCGCAGTTCTCTCACCTCTGAATATTTCTTCTGTTTCCTTGCTTTCAGTTTACCGACGATCTTCAAAAATATATATGGAGTTTTAATCACCACCTTCTGTCTTTCTGAAATCTCTTGTTTTTCTCGTTTGTTTTGATTTTATGTTTTGTTTGTCGCTATCAGTATTAATCCCTTGCGTTTTACTGGCAATATCGCTATGCCTTGGGTGAAATTAATAAACGAAAAATACCTGGATATATTAACAATTTGTTCTTCTTAATTTTTATGTCTCTTGGTATTCTACAACATTCATAAACTTTTGAAGCATTGTGTTCGCTTACATTTCTAATATGGCGACTGTAATCTTATGTACATCAGTTAAAGTTGCTTGTCACGAAAATTAATTGCTTGAATATTATTTTCCATTCACATATACACATACTGATAGACCACACGTTTTCGATTCGATGGATATCTAAAGAAACTAAGGAGATTTCAGTAGCTAGGTGTTTTTGAAACCTTCTTATAGCAATGGAATCAATCATCCTGTTTGTGTAATGTGCAGAAACATCATCTTGATTTAGTCTATTCTTTGGCTGCGATTTATTTTTCGAATTTTCCCGTGGGGAACTTATTTATTACCAATAGAATACGAAGGGAAAGGGAATGATTCATACTAATGTACGAGCATGGAGGGTCCCTGCTCTAAATGTCAGGGGTGGTGGGACTAATGAATGTAGCACGTCAGAACACTGGCCTTGAAAAAACGATCGAGTAGCGATAGACCCGCGACGTTTCGTCTGTGGGAAATGGTTGTAAGGTGGAAAATAATTAATTTCCCACAATGCCGCGTAGGCATTTTTAAACACTGGCAAGTAAGAACTAGGTATCTCGAGCCCAGATATGACGGCAATACTTCATGTTTGTTCTGATCTGGCTCTTGTAAAGACAGTATTCTAGGTGGGGTCAGATACGTACAGGTGCGTTAAAACGATGCAACCATTTTGCAACATTTTTACCAATAGCTATACGATACTGATATATGAGTTTCACTTGAGGTCTGGTGAGAACTTGAGTCGCAATAGACTTTCAAGTAAAGGAGCCTTCTTAAAAATCAGACCGCCTCCATCATGATTGGCAAAAGTTCAGAGTTTGCTCGGTGATGGAACGTTACAAGTTTGGGTTTGACTGTATTGAATTTTACAAGTCTGCCTCACCCGGATTGAGCCCGCTTAGCTATCTCATGTGAACTACTAGATTCTGGTTTTCCAAATGTTTCGAAGGGCACCTATAAACTGTTGTATCATCCGACCAGATAGAGATTAATGATCAGATTATGCTCTTAGGCAGATCATTAATATCTAGAAGAAACAGGATACGACTGAGGATAGAACCCTGAGGATCGCCGGTATTGATCTTATGAGCTTCCGCCGACAGACCATTAACAACGACCTTCAGGGACTTACATGTTAGGACGGACTTTATAATTGAGGGAATCTTCCAGAAATTCCATAGCTGGAGAGGTTATGTTTCAATCCCCGATGCCACGCCTTGTCAACCGCTTTTGATATAATTAAATCAATGTTTCTCGTGATGAATGTCTTTTCTAGCACCACGCTGATTTTGTGAGTAATGTAAGCTAAGACATCATATGTGGATCTCTCAAGGCGTGATTCATACTGGTTATTGCTTAGAAGGTTGTTTCTATTGTGATGTTCCACATCCTTCTTTTTGATTATAGATTCGAAGAATGTACGGATGAAACTAAGGAAACCAATGGGTTGATACTGCAAAAGGCATGTGTGCTCACCTGAATTCTTAAAAAACATGACACCCAGTTGACAACTTCCATACACTTCGGAAGCATCTCTCCTTCAGGCATCGGTTGAGTAGTTTTGCCAGAATTGGGGATAACTCTGAACTGATATTCTTAAGAACAATCACTGGAATTTTGTCCGAAACGTGTTAGAGATATTTCAAAGACTGTGCTTCGTGATCAGTGGAAAGTCAGTTTACAGGGTGATCTTTATTGTCTAACGTGGATTTAGAGGTAAATTTTTAAATTTTGTTATAAATGTAGGTCTTATTTATGCTGGCTGGAACTCGAGAATTTTATTTTTATTTCTCCAGAACTCATAGGAAGTATTTTATTTTCAACATTTTCATGGACTGAATGTACATAACTGCTCTTGGCATAATCTAGAAATCTGAAGCCATAAATGCGGGTGGTTAGGAATACCGCCTGCGCCGTTCCCGCTGCGGTAAAGTTGATGTTAGTATTTTTTTACGGTAGGCGATAGTGAGAATAATCTACCCTGGATCAGGTTTGGTTGTTTGGTCTCTCTTGGTAATTTATCTTTGGGATAAAATTTTCATACCTGAGACGATCCAATCAGAGTCGAGCGGGGGAAGTTCTGAAAGCTTTGCGCAGAAAGCTTCCGTAATGTAGGATCTGAAGCTGTTTCAATCAGTATTGTTGTACCGAAAGATCGTCCTCTGGAATGCGGATGTTTTGGTTTGGCAACAAATTCACACACCGTCTTCACATACTTAAGCGCAGTACTATATTGTCATGTAGGTAGCATAATCTCACTGTGGAAAGTTCTAGTTGTATCCATAACTTCTATGTTAAGAGTTTCGCCTCCCGCACTTCTCGCTTGTGGAAATCTCTTCTAGCTTCCCACTTTCCTGTCAACTGACCACATCAGACATTTATATGCGAGGTCAATCTTCAGTACCTGATTCCTACACACATATTATTTTATTTTGCTTTGTGATTCTTTCACTCCCCGTAATCGCTTACATCATAGTAGTCTTTATTGCCGTTCTCCTGGTGAATTGATTAAAAAATCTTGATTTTTACGTCTGCAATACATAAAATATCGTATCGAAGAAAATCACATCTATAAATTTACTCCATTCAATATTAATGCAAATCAATATTCTATTTCCTTACATTTAAAGGACAACTCAAATCTCTAAACCAGCAAACAAGCTCATCCAATGCTGCGCTAGATTCACCATTAAAAATTGCTGTTGAGCGATTAGTTTCCATGTACTTCTTTGTGCATCTTTCAAGTTATTTTTGTTTCATTTATTTATGTGTATTTAATTTGTTTGCAGACTACCAGTGATCGTAGCATTTTGTTCCTGGTCAATATATTTTCTTGCTTATGACTGGTTTAAAACATTTCCTGTCATAACCGAACCTATTTGCCCTTAAGAATGTTTCTTTTTTATGATAGACGTTGCATTTTCTACCTATTTTCCAAGATTGTGCTTTCATCACTCAGTAAGCTGACAGTAGCTTTTTGATCACTTTTGAGATCTTAATTTCCTTACTACGTATGACAAACCTTATATATCTGAAATTTAAAAAATGACATATATATATATATATATATATATATATATATATATATATATATATATATATATATATATATATATATATATATATATAAAATTTTGTATATTTATTCACAATATTAACGGTCTTTGAGTTGCATAATATCTCCCAAAATTTAATATATTATTGCAAATATGTGTATAAATAAAACAGATTTAAAAATATACCATTGTTTGTTAAAGTTATATCATTAAGTATATCCTGAAAAGTTTACGAATACTTTTTAGTTGATTTCAAATTTATTTTGAAAATGTGAAATAGTGTAGTTGTCAATATTTCTTTTCGGCTTTAGATTTCTAAACAAGTTGTCCTTAAAATGGATGGCAGGTTAGACATGGTTTTCCTCTCGCAATCTGCAAATATCCATTTAAAAACCTTTTTTGTCTATATTATATTTCTGAATTAAGAACATTGATGATTAGAAGAATAGATGTACTTCAAATGTTTAAATTACTTGATGTTACCCTTCATTTATAGGAAAAGATCAGTGATCTGTTTTGGTCAATAGATGTGTCAAGGACCGAAATTTAAGAAAATATGGCGACAGTTCGCTACCGCGTAGAAGTGTGTATGAGTGTATCGGGGAGTTTAAATGTGGCTGGACAAGAGTCAAGCACAAGGAGGATGAGGATTTGAAGCTTCAGCAAGTTCCAGAGATGGCAATGGTGAACCATCGAGTTATCGTTGATGAGGTAGCATCTTCTCTGAAGTTTCGAATCCCTGCTCTTTATCACTACTTGGTGCACACTGCTGGCGGAGCGGCCATGATTGCCCTGTAACAGTAGCAAGAAAGTTGGTGCGAGCACGTGACCACAACAGAATAACTATAAGCACGTATGAGCAGAAGGTAGTGTCACAAACATAAAAATATGTTATTGCGAATGTCTGGATAGAATTTTTGGCTTAACCTCGTATATACAATTTAATACTATTATCAATAACAAAATCCGTTACTCAGAGTTTCATGTAATAACAATCATATGTCGGAGCCATCAGTTTATTTTTATAATGTAATCTTTTAGCGTATTTTTATCTTCAGGTTTTATTTTTACGACACACACACACACACACACACACACACACACACACACATATACACACACACACACACACACACACACACACACACATATATATATATATATATATATATATATATATATATATATATATATATAAAAGTGAACATAGAAGTCAACACTTAGAGGCGACAGTCTGTTTCATGCTAGATGCAATCGTCAGGCATCTAGCATGAAACAGACTGTCGCCTCTAAGTGTTGACTTCTATGTTCACTTTTATATTTACACACGCTCTATCTCTGATATTGAGCAATTTATCCCATAAATATAGCACATTTTAAGACTATTTCTTCATATATATATATATATATATATATATATATATATATATATATATACATATATATATATATATATATATATATATATATATATATATATGTGTGTGTGTGTGTGTGTGTGTGTGTGTGTGTGTGTGTGTGTGTGTGTGTGTTTCATTAAGGACGACAGACAAGTTACTACGATTAAGCTTTTTATTTCATTTTTCTTGTGTTTGAAGAAGTGTTTTCTTTTCTGGACATAGAGTGTATAGAAACTGTTCAAATGTTCTGTAATTCCGAGCGCTTTCGGCTATACTTTTAGCCATTACCAAGGATGATTTCATTTTTATTTTTAACTGGGTGTATGTGTTGTGTGTATGTTTCGAGAGTAATGCGTATGTTTTACTTTCCAAACACAGTTAGCACATTGTTGCCGTGTTTTATTTAATATTATTAAGTGTTGGCTTTTATTTTTTAACATTATGGCTTCCATTATTTTTAATATATTTAACACGTGAATGATTATTATATTTGTATTTTCTACTAGTATGTCTCGGATGGAGTCCGGTAAGTTTGTGCGTGTGTTTAAATGGATTCTAATAGAGCTGTGGTCAGATAACTGTAACGTAAGGCGTCTGGATAGGCATGTAGTCGTATGACCGTTGTAATTATTTGTGAATTCGGTTTGATCAGGAACACAATTCCTTAAGGTGAATTTGAACTCATGAATAATGTTCGTTTGTTGTAATTTTGATTTTGCTAGTGTGCTGTTATTTTTTAGGATAAGATTAGATGGATTAATTTGCTGACAAGATTCGAAACCATATTTCTTCTTTAGCAAAAGTGTACCCCTACTAATTAAGGTATAGAAAACCATGATAGCATGATGAATCAAGGATTAATTACCTAATTAGTGAATGCACATCTATCTTTTTGCCTACTCGTGTTCTATATCTGCTACATGTATTTTTTGTACACGGATTGCAGAAAGAGTTTTAAAAACTCTATACCATCTTTGTTTTCATGATATTATGCACCTTCCATGCCTGGCGAAACCAGACATGTTCTTACATAGGTTATAACACAACTTACAAATAAAGTCGGTACCATTTATATGTCAAATGATGTGACAGAAACATGACTCTAATTGTGAGTTTTCTGCACCGCTTGTGATACATTATGTTAGGATGAAGATG
>OZ038486.1:53170255-53172755 GCA_964036315.1 Acanthosepion esculentum
ACATGCGTCGTTTCATTTTCAAATAAATATAAGTTCACACAAGAATAAATATATACATACATGCAAGTGTACACATATATGTGTACACATATTTATACATATACATATATAATACAATTACACGTACAACAAAAAGTGCACAATCACGCACACACGTTTATGACAGTTTAAATAAGTAAAAATAAATAAGCATAAATAATATGGCGGCCATTTGGTTATTCATTTAAATCTGTGAAACTCTTTTATTACCTGTCTGTGAGAAAATTTAGAATCTAATTTGACACACGAACAAAATTCCCCACTAGGTGTAGGAGGATTACGGCAAGAGACATATAAGGATGAATATGTGTTTCCAAAGATTCATTATTTAGTAAAATTAATATGGACTTCGATTGAATTTTGTGTATTGTTTACGCATTGACTGAAATTTAAATATTTCGCAGGAGGTTACAAAAAACAGTTGAAACATCATATAATAGGTTTTAAATAAATAAAAGATATATAGTGAAATAATAATATTTATTTTTTCATTCACTCGAATAATAATCATGAAAATTGATAATGTTTCATTCAAGAAATTGGAATATTATGATTATTACAACCATTATCTTCATAATATTGCCCTCACATAACGCGGAAAGTACGTTACTTAACACTTTGAAATCTCAACCCAGCCTTTGCCCCCTGTATGTTATTTGAGCTCCACGTGATTTATTATGTTTTTTTAAAATTATTTTTTACTCAGTATTTAGTGTATAATTTGATTACACTAACTATACGCTACTAATTGAAGCATCTAGTTTGTTTCAAATTCTTAATATATTTACTCATCGTCTCACGTATTGGATAGCTACCCTCAAATTATTCGAGAGAAAATAGTACATAAATGAATAAAATTGCACATTTGTTTTAGTTTCAGTAATTTGTCTTCGATAAATACTATTCTTTCTTCTACTATCGATTTTATAAAGCATATTAGGTTTCCATAATAGATAATTTGAACGTTTGAGAAACGCGCGTTTTAACACAAAATTCATTTGAAATCAGATTAGAAGACATCAAGGGTTCGAACCCACAGTGATTCATATATAACAATAAATAGTAAGACGGCCAGTTCTTTTAATTTCCCTGATAACAGGTGACAAATACAAAACAAGTTGAACTTATTAATTTCAAGGAATTTCTGTCATTAAAAATGTTCTTAAAGTGTTTTGCACGAGTTGTGTGTAGGAGAGTGACTGTAACAAGAAAATGGGGAAAAATAATGAAAATCCTTATATAGATAAAAAAGGGAATGATCTTAGCATAAAAAAACAAGACCAAAATACTTGCTTAATGTCTTGGTTGACATTTGTTTTAGCATGATGATAAGTAAGACATTCATCCACATATGGTAAAAAAAAAAAATGAAATGAATTTATGTACGTAAGGAATATCTCTAAATAAAACCGGCATTTTTTGTCCAGCATCAACGATTGAACGTAATATCGAATTTCTAATTGGTTTTCTGCTAAACGTCTTTTATGCAATCCCAATACTGTCGATTATGCAGTAATTCTTTGGACAAGTCAAAGAGAACATAAAAAAAGGCTTCTCCATGATTGTTCGCATATTCTCAGTAAAATTAGGATCCGGTAAATGATCTCTTTACCTTGCTTACAAAAAAAAAAGAATTTCTAAATTATATGTTCTTATCGAATGTGGTAAAGCGTTCGAAAAAGGGGTCATATATTTGTTTTTAGTACAGGTCAGATGTATTGCAACCTCGCATCAAAATTTTCACGATAGTCAATAGAAGACGACGGGAACGATTGTCGTACAGTTAAATTCCAGCTTCTTTCAGTATGCACTTTCGGCTACAAAAAAAGCCGGTTGTATTATGAATTTTCCTTTACATATATATGTAGATGCGCGTGTGTATGGTATGCAATTGTATACGGTATGCATGCAAATGTGCATCATACACTCGCTTATACAACGAAACATCACCGACAATGAATTGAAAGTATGCAAATTTTATAGTGTTACACAAATGGGTCTGCATTTGTTATAAAACAAGATACGTGAACGTATGTGTGCCTGCTGTATGTTCATCTACAAAGTTTTTAAAAAATTCTTGAATCAGGATGAAAATAAACAGCTCACATTCACACATATATACACGTCGTTACAAATTTTAAAACGAAATGATATGGATGTATATGCAAAATGACTGCAAGTTTGATTTAAAAAAATCATATATATATATATATATATATATATATATATATATATATATATATATATATATATATATATATATAAAGCAAGAGAACAATAGTTACATACATATATGTATTAACAATACTTCTATTCAAATATTTAACTAAATATAAAGTCGTATGACTAAAGACACACGGTTAGGGGAATTGTAAAAATAAGAGTGACAGCAGGAAATTGTTGTGATTTTTTAAGGAATGAATTGTATAAATGTGCAAATTGGAGAAAATAGCTGGCATTT
>OZ038486.1:53180255-53190255 GCA_964036315.1 Acanthosepion esculentum
AAATGTTTTGTTCTATCAATATATTCAAAAGAGACTTGGATTTGAACTATTATTCATTTTGTAATTTTAAATTAGTTGCGGACATTAATTGAAAGTGATGAGCTAAGAAAGGAATAAATTATCTTGTGTCATAAATATATTCTCATTGTTTTATTGATTTTATTGTGGAAAAAAAGTATAATTGCCTTTTATTCAACTTTATATTATCCTTCATTTGCAATGATTTGTTCTCATATCTGTCAGCTTGTCGATATATTTTGAGAGAGATTCCGCAGGTTTTGATATGTTAAACATTTCGCCAAACTGTTGAATCTGGTCATACCATGAGAAACTTTACGCCACCAAATTCTTCTGCAGCAACATAAATCTTCTGTTCTTTTATTTTTTATCGTTCCTTAATATTTTTATTTTTTATTATATTCTTTCACACCCAGTAACAACCACCCCCTGCGTCTTAGTGAAATTATTGCCTTGCTTGAGGTGAAATGACTAAAAAAATATGGCGGTTGCGGTAGAGAAGGTCAATAGATTTCCAGTTTTTTCTTGCATTATTTTGTTGTATGCGGCCATGAGTGATTATGGAGCAGAACGACATTTTTATTTTAATCCACTGTCTACGCTTCAATTTCTATGCAAAATGTAAAGTGTATTGCAAAGTTATTCTTAACTGCTACCTATGATTATTAGTTATTCAGATACACGCATCATTACAACCAGTTTACAAAAACGGAAATTAATTATGACTCAACCTGATAGATTTTTATTGTCTCGAAGTAAAAGTTTATCGTTATGTTTATTTTATACGTTTAAAAAAGTAAAAAGAAAAAAGAGCGGATATTGAAAACTACTGACTACAAACTATTTAACCAAATCATTATTCCACTGCTTGGTCACTGAAATACGGTATTTTGGAGATGGGTTGGCTCGAGATTTTTTCAGCTACATCTCGGATTATTCATGGATCGACGATTATTTCTGATTAACAACAATTTGAATAAAAGCCTAGTAAATTATTCAGGCTAAATGGCTGAAAAAATGCTTTTTAACAGAAACAGTATGAATTTAAAATTTGATGTTATGGAGTTGGTTTTGAAGATTCACGTGTTTCTAGAAATGAAAAATGAGAAAACTGTAACTCTGAAGTAAGAGCTCATAAAACTGTTGCAAAATTATTTTATTTGAAATGCAGATTTGGTTTGCGAAACGTTTATAAAATAGTGGAAAATAAGCTTAAAAACCTGAATATCAGTTTGAAAGAAACTCATTCATGGAAAGTAGTAAAAGATGTGAATTAATGAAGAATTCAAAATGCAAATATACAGGCATGACTATATATATATATATATATATATATATATATATATATATATATATATATATATATATATATATATATATATTAAATAAAAACAGACCACTTTAAGGTTCCATGCAATAAATTATTTCATCACAGTCCTTTTAAAGGACCGCGGATCATCAGACTTTACTTCCAAAGGTTGAAACGATAAATGAAAATACCCATACGGATTACCTAGTTTGTCGTAAACTAAATATATATATATATATATATATATATATATATATATATACATATAGATAGATAGATAGATAGATAGGAAGGTAGGTAGGTAGGTAGGTAGGTAGGTAGGTAGGTAGGTAGGTAGGTAGGTATATGTGTGTATTTAATTTAAACATGCACAAAATATATATTTATATATGCAAAATATACATATATTCATACATATGCACACACACACATAGCATCTATAAGTATAGAATTCATAATATATGCATGTGTGTGTTTGTGTTTTTGTTCGCACATGCGTATGCGCCTGCGCATGTTGACAGATGTAAAATGTTTAGTTTATAACTACTGCTATTTGTATGCTGATGATCAATATATAAAGATCCCTAGGACGCCCTTCTCTATGGAAATAGCTTGATAGTCTGTGCTCTATCACTATAATTGGTTGCATTGTCATAGAAAAAAGACAACCCTTTATTTCAAACTCGTGAAGAAGGCAATAGGAAACCACTCCACTGTCTTTTCTCATTAAATAATGGCAATTATTTGATAAGAATAATAAAAGAAACGTGATCTATGGAACTCCATGATCGTCGCTAGACTGAAGCGATATTATATTCAAAACAAAAAAAAAATCAGATAGCGGAAAGAAGAAATAAACTGAATATTTACTTCATATCTAGATGAATAATAGTATTTATAGTTTTTTTTTATAATTTTTAATTATTATTTATTTTTTTAAATTTTGTAGTTGGTTCTTGAGTATTCTGTTTTTTGTTTTTTTTTAAATATAGAGAAAAACTGGGACTGCTGTTGGTAGACTACATACAACAACAATAACAACAACAACAAAATAATAATCATAATAATAATTAATAATATTAATAAATATGAATGATAGTTATCGACCATGCGATTGTCTATGATAGTGGAGCACAATCAAAATAATGAATAACAAAACAAAATATTAAAAAAAAACGAAAAATGAGAATCATGCTGGAAAAAAGGTATAAAGATTTTTTTTTATGTATTTTGAGTATATTTTTTCAGATGAATTTTTTTTTCAAAACTTTTTTGTTTGTATTTTTTTAAATAAAAATTATACAAAGATAACAAATTCATTACGTGGTTATTAAAGAGAGAAAGAAATAAATCAACAATTTCTATAACATGAAAACAAAAAGAAAAACATTATAATAGGCAACAATGAAAAATCTACAAAATTTGGCTAATACTGGGACAATGATTTTCACACATATAAATATATTTATTAAGATATTAATGCATGTATATGAACGTCGAACTTTGAAACATATATATATATATATATATTTAAATATATATATATATATATATATATATATATATATATATATATATATATATATATATATATATATATATATATCTGTTGACCGAAGAATGTATACATATTTGGTTGATATGCTTACATTATGTTTATCTCTATAAAATGTATTTGATAAAATTCAATTCATGAACGAATGTGTTAAAGATTTGACTGAAAAGTAGTAGATACTTTCCGTATAAAATTCAGATATTTTAAATGTCTCATTAAGTCTGCATACATTTATCGGGACACATTATATATATATATATATATATATATATATATATATATATATATATATATATATATATATATATATATATATATATATATATATACATATATATATATATATATATATATATATATATATTATAAGTGTGTGCGCGAGTACATATATGTACAGACGCTTTCACATATAAGACGGCAAACACATATACAGTGACATACAAACAAACGGTGTGAGCGTAAATTTGATACACTTTTTTGTTTTTTTAATGAAATAAGGAACAAAAACAAATAAGTTATAGAATGTAAAATATTTTGTTACAATAAAAGAAAACAGATCATTTTGCGCCAATCTCAGAAAACAAAATCTAATGAATGCATTAATCTTCCATATGCATATATATATATATATATATATATATATATATATATATATATATATATATATATACATATATATATATATATATATAGAGAGAGAGAGAGAGAGATAGATAGATAGATAGATAGATCGATATATAAATTGCACAGTATTAAACTCCCAAACGAGTATGATATGTTCTGCTTGTCTGACGATGATTATTCAAATTTTGTGTTTTTATTAAATGCGTTTGAATTGAAGAATCAATCTCGAGAGAAATAAAGATATCCCGCATTCAGCAGATTATAGATAGATAAATTAAACGACAGACATGTAGATAGATAGAGAGGGAAATATAAAGAAAGCGAGAGAGAGAAAAAGAAAGACTGAAATAACGTTATTTGAAATAGGCCTTCTATAATCAAAATACTTTATTGTTTTTGACATAATATTCCTTCTAAATAATGATGGAATTTGTTTTAAATTCAGATTATCCATTATAAATATGTAACTTTTGAAATCATTGCATATAATACCAATGTAAACTGTGTTCAATTTAACGAGGCAGATTTACCCGACTATTCAACTGCTTTTTGGTTCATCTGAATTGACGTCATTAAAAATGTTACCACAGATGTCATAGTTTTCTCACGAAGACCTAAACTAGAATTATTCTACTAAATAGGGAAAACAAACATTAGTTGCAAATGGAAGCAATACTAATGCAAAGTTTTCATGTTTGTTTTTTGCTTCCTTTGATAAAATTTACATTGGTAATTTAGTCACAAGCCAAAGAAGATATATCAAGATTTATCCTATTTATTCAAAGTTTATAAAACTTGATTCTAGTGCTTCATCTAACCTTCAATTGCTTTGCATCGTACTTCTCTCTACCATAATTCAACGTCTATTAGTAAACAACTGGAGTTAACAGTTGAATCAAAAATCTATTAAAACTGAAATGAATTAAATAATTATCAAAAAGTATAATTATATATTAGATAATCCATTATCTAATAAAAATTCAATGTAATATTTCTACAAATTATTTCTATTTTTCCTAAAGACTTGCTCATTCATTTTGAATTCTGCATCTCCGTTGTCGCACACTTTCTCGATGGATTATAGTCTACACCTGTTCGTAAATCAGATGGGATCGCCTCTATATCTCTATGCGATCTGGGAAGCCATAGATACCGTGATATCATAGATTTAGTAAATAAATGACTTACATGCAATGATACTACTTTTCGAGTAAGAAAAAGTTTATTAAACATCGGAAGATCAACATTAATGATTGTACGGCACATGAAAACACAGTATCATATTACAATTACATAGACATATTACATTAATTATATTAATTAAATTGCACAATTATTTTTTCGCTTATACTGAAAAAAAATGTGTCATCGTAAAGGTAGATCAAAACACCTTCCAACATATTTGAGGTCAAGGATTATTATGGATTCACGAACCATACGCAATTTGGACAGTCAGAAATTTATGCCTAACCAAGAAATCTAAGCTTCGAGTCTTTAATGAAAATGTCTGTAAGATTGAATATAATGGGATTTTTTAAACTGGGTGAAAATGTTACAGATATTAAATGAAGGAATTGTTTTTTAACAATGAACGTTATTTGAATGACGCTAATTATTTGTACGTATTACAGTTTCGCCACCATTCATATATACCGCAGAAATGTGATTTAACTCACTCGTTTTTTTTCCTTTTTGCGAAGAAATTTGAGTGCTGTTAGGCCTTTGCTATTATTATAAATACTATTTCATAATGTTCCACTTTATCTTTTCAAACGAGGATATATTTATTTGGCAATGCAACAGGCAAGTTATTTTTTTTAAATAAAAAAAAAACTGCACTCACCAGAAGATTCTGTTTTCCAAGTTTATATTTGCTTGTATTCATGATTTCATTTTTTATTATAATATTTGAAAAAAGAAAAAAAACATTTTTACAATGTTTTGTGTTCCTCAAAACAAAAAGAAACACTTCATACAAAAGTACAAAAAACATGATAAAATTGCCAGATAAAAAGCAAACAAAAGCAAAGAAGGCAGAAGCTTGAAAAACATCACTTCCGGCCTTCAAAAGAACACAAGATTTAAAACAAAAACTTTAAAACAAGAAAATATTTAATGACAGAAGGCTTGGTTCTGTATTCCTGCAAAAATGTATAATGTATGCTTATATATAGTTATGACTACAATTACACATATATTATCTCATACGTTAAGGGGCGTTCAGTCTCACAATTATATTTTAACGGATGCTGTATCTATAGGAACAACTTAGCAGATCTCATTGACCTATTTATCGCTATTGTTTTCCGATTTTATTGCTATTATTTTGGAATCGTCTACAGCAAAATTACGTCCATGATCATAAATCATAGGTTCATTTTTCACAAATCTAGCGCCGATTAAATAATTAAAGCAATAAGGATAAGAGAAAAACAAACAATAAACAACTGTATGAGATCGGCTAAGTTAAACATCTTAAATTTAGATTTAACATATGCCAATACATCATCTGGAGCTTTTATTCTATTCAGGGCCTTTTATTTTTTATCTTTTTTTGGTTTTTGGGTGGCCTTAGCAAAAGCACAATGGCTCCATCAGAAGCGGGTATGACGAATAGTTATGAACGCCTGAGTAAATAATAGAAGTGAAATGACCATTAAAAATAAGATATATATATATATATATATATATATATATATATATATATATATATATATATATATATATATATATATATATATATATTACACCAAAATACATAACAGCGTACGAATTTACCAATCAATAGTTATATACATAAATACATGCATACATACATGCATATATATATATATATATATATATATATATATATATATATATATATATATATATATATATATATATGTATGTATGTATGTATGTATGTATGTATGAATTTGTAGGCATAACTGCATACTTATACTTCATTAACAGGATTTATGTTGATAGATAAACTCAAAATAGTAAATAATATAAAAAACAAAAAAGATAAAACAACAGTATCAGTTTAACATTTAATAATTAACCATAAATTCAGAGCCATTTTGTTTTTATTTAAAGAAGATAATACAACCGACATTTGTTCTCCGACTTAGAACAACCATAAAGCCATTTGAAGGCTTTTCAGTTCTCAGCCTTTTTATTATTATTATTTCTGTTTTACTTTTTAATTATTGAATCATGGATAACTTCGTATTTGTGTCAAATTTTTGGAGAGAATTACTAGAGAAAAAAAATTGGTAATATAAGTGTTACTGTATGAATTTTAGTGTTTTGCGAATTATAAATCCTTTCATTTTTTTTTTCATCTGCCTGAAAACTGACCGGCAGTCTGTGGCTAGTGTCATTTGAAATATTTATTCTTACCAAGAAGAGGACAATGGGAGTTTCTTTATTTGTATGTCTTCCAAACTGGTTTGTATATATATTCACACGTAAATAGACACACGCCCTCACATATCTGTAGAACAGGCACTCACAAGTACACGCACACACACACAAACGCATATATATATATATATATATATATATATATATATATATATATATATATATATATATATTCTGAATGCATTTGGGTAGCAATTTTAAGACTTGTAAGATTCGTTACAGGACAATAATTATTTTTATTAAATGTTTTATACATTTTAATTTACCGTACATATAGAAAATACAAATATATCAATGTATCAGTTAAGTCAGTGTCCATAAATCATTATCAAATATACTGTGTGTGTGTGTGTGTGTGTGTGTGTGTGTGTGTGTGTGTGTGTGTGCCTGTGTATTTGTTTTTTCGTGCTGTGCCCATTTCATATCTTTTTATATCATGATTTGTCAGTTCGTTTACTCTTTTCTGTTGTTGAAATATATTTACTATGCTCGTTCCTATATGTGATATTTCATTGATTTCGGATTGTTTCATTGTTTTTAAGTTTAATGCTTTGAGTAGTTGTACTCGTTTCTTTACAGTTTATGATTTATAATGTGGATCTATATAAACTTTGTGGGGGAAAAACCTGGATAGCAAAATTTCCAAATAAATTGGCATCCGAGGGAAAAAAGAAAAATAAAGAAAGCACCAGAAACATCCGAACAGGGCGAAAGAAATAATACAATACCTTAAATCTCTGGTACAAATAAAAAAAAAAAACAGTGAGTAATATACATTTTAACTAATATATCTACATTCACATATGTAAATATATATACATTTATATATCTATATGAATATATATATATATATATTTCGTTATGAATAACTGACAGGCTACTTCCGTTAAAGTTTTATTTTGAGTTTACTTGTGTGCGAACAAGATATTTCTTTTTGGGACTCATAGTTCGTAGTAATATTTTAGACGATTATTCCTTTCGCCTGCTTTTGGCTAATGTATTAACCATTTTCCATGATTTAGATTGTATTATTGTTAATGGTATGTAAAAACGGTCGAAATCTATGAAAATGGGCAACATATTAGCCGAAAGCATTCAAAACACACCATAATTTGGAAGATCTCTACAAAACATGGGTACAAAAAAAGAAAGTAAAAAAAAACAATTTCTTGTCACTATCTCAAATAAAACATGTATTAGTGAGTGATTGTTTCCCAAATACACAACGCTTAAATATATATTTAGGTGTGAGTGTTGTGTGTGTGTATGTGTGTGTGTTGGTTGTTTGTGTGTGTGTGTCCATGAGTCTGCATGTGTGAGTATAGTTGTGTGTATCTTGTGAGCGTGTGTTGAACTATGGATGATATACTTAATTTCTCAATGTTTCACGATGGATATGGTCCAATCATATATTTGACCTCTGTTTGTATGTTTCAGATTTCACATGATGACGAATACATTTAACAGAGATTTCACACATGTGATTTCTACAATTCTCATATGAGGGACATGCTGTCTTAGGCCCATATCCACACCAGCAAGAAATGGAAAGCGCCATTTAAACCAATCAAGCCACGTCATTCAGCCCAGTTTGAGGAGTGCTATAACGTCGCCCATTAAATAATAGTCCACGCACTTGCATATATATATATATATATATATATATATATATATATATATATATATATATATATATATATCACGTATGCACGTAATATTCCATGTATAGAGATAGATTATATAATTGAAGCTTCGAATACACACAATTCAATACATATATATATATATATATATATATATATATATATATATATATATATATATATATATATATATATGAGAGAGAGAGAGAGAGAGAGAGAGAGAGAGAGAGAAGGATAATTGTGTATTCAAAACCGTGGAGAAGGCAACGTGAAACCACTCCATTATCTTTCCCAAGAATTCATGGCAATTTGCAGACAAAGAAAAAGTAATCTGTGGAAAGCCATGATGACTTATACCCTGAACGGATATGGCATTAAAGAAAAAAAAATATATATTAAAAAATACCGGTTTTTTTTTCTCAAAGTAACCGGACCATTGTACAACATGAAACGTTATGAAAAACTTGAAACAACATTTTTTGGCAGATCAAAGTTTGCAATTTTGACATTCTCTCTGAGTTTTACACCGTCTCTAGATACTAAACAATAGAATTCACACCGCATGCATTCTGCCATTTAAAAAAAATTCATTCAATTAGGTGACATTGCACCAATATTAAAGTGTAGAAATAGAGCAAAGATAGCATGCACACATGTAAATAAATGTTTGTATGTGATTAAATATGTGGTAAATCTATATATAAATGTCTGTGAGAACATATATCTATAAATGAGACGGTCGGAAAATGATATATGAATGGAGGGAGATACAGAATGAAAGGAAAGAATAGCGGAACGATGTGGATTATAATGTAAAAATTAATCGAGGCCAGAGAAGATATTAAATATCCGCGGGTATTTCTATATGTATAAAGTTACGGGTTAGTTTTAGAATGCGTGGATAATGTATGTATATATTCGTGCGTGACATTTTAGATTTAGAAAAAAGTGAAATAATCTCTGAATAACGTACGAACTGAAGAAAGACGTCACCAGGCGTATGGGGTGGGGATGAGGGTGTCCATTTTCTTTTCAGTTAATTCCTATTATTTTCTTTTATGCAAAAGATTGTATGTATATGTTTCTCCGTTGCAAGGTCTCCAACACAGATGCTGTTCTACCGGGTTGATGAAGAAATAACAATGATGACGAGCTATAGCAACTTATGCAGTAACAATTAGATAGATAGTGTATCTATATGTAGCCACATATAGATATATAGATATAAAAAAAACAATTAAGAACCATTAAATGTGGGGGAAATTGGGGATTATGGTATATGGAAGAGGTGTACTGGGCGAGAAGATTGTATATCGAACGGGAAAGGGAATTAATCAATGCTTATGTAGCTCACCCATTTTCATGTGTACCGTACATACAATTACATATATATATATATATATATATATATATATATATATATATATATATATATATATA
>OZ038486.1:53195255-53215255 GCA_964036315.1 Acanthosepion esculentum
TAAAAAGAAATTAAATGCTGAAATCAAATTGACAATGGTAAATAAAATGATCGATTGGAAATCCGACAGAGAAAAGGATACATTTTTTTTTCTCTCAAAAGATGAAGTACACCAGATTCTATTAACAAATACAAATATGAAATATGAGTCAAAGCAAAAAGTTAAGCTGATATTTATTGTTTATCTCTCGATGGCATTAACAGCTAATGAAATGCCTCAACATGGTTTTCAGGAAACACATAGAAGCAACCTCATATATATATATATATATATATATATATATATATATATATGCTTTAAGAAATTTCCCCGTGATAAAAAAAAAATTTGAACAAAAATTAAATAAATTAAGATAAAAAATAATTAAAAAAAATAAAACAATCCAGTCATGTAAGGAATTTAGTTAATCTCCTCAGGAGGAGTAAAAAGTTAATAAATAAACCATCTTCAAGTTTTAAAGATATGATGAATAATGTCTATTTCCCCCCCTTTTTTTTTGTTTATTTTTGTAATATTTTATTTAGTGAGAAAGAAAATAAATAGAGAACATAGTCTTTGATTTGTTCCGACTGGTTTTCACTAACTGAAGTTACTGTTTGAGCCACAAACCTTTCAAGACTTTTAACGCTTGTCTTCATGTCTTCAACACGCCCTGTGCTCAAATAAAAAAAATATACAAAAAATTTCAACTTGTCTTTTTTTTTTTCATATATATATACATATATATATATATATATATATATATATATATATATATATATATATATATATATATATATATATATATATATATATACATATATATATATATATACATGCATATATATATATATATATATATGATTTTTTTTGTTTTTGTTTTAAATATTTTTCATTTATTTTCAAACATATTTAATACCTTAGATGAATTTAAAAAACACGATGAAAAAGAACGACAAACAAATCTAACAGTCAAGATCATTGTTAATTTTAAACTGTTCTGTAGAAAAAACCACGCCGAAAAGCTCTAGCACCATATTCGCCCGTTCAATCATCATAGATTGTCCAATCAACTATCTGTCGTCTGCATTAAGCAGTTGAGCACCACGTCACAGTCAGGACATAAACAAAGCGGTTCACTATGACCGTGGTCAATTTTCTTGTCTTTTTCTTTTTTCCTTTTTTTTTTTTCATTTTGGTTTATTTTTTATTTTGGAAATTTTAAAAAAATGGTGTGAAAATGAGTATTTTTGGTGATTGAAATTAAGGATAATTAATATATTTAAGAAAATGATGGTAAGTGTCTAATTATATATTAGGCTTTTTGAACATCTTTGCCTGAAGCAGAAATAAGTTTTGAAAGTGTGTGTACAGAGAGATATGGGCAAATATAACAGAAATTGTCAGTCAAAAGAGGCATCAGCACCCTCAACATCGGAAATAAGTAAAAGAAAAGACAAATATAACAAACGAAACTAATAAATGGAAAATAAATATCAGAAAAGTAATAATAAATAAAAATAATGATAATAATAAACAGAGTAAAACAGAAACTTTACTTTGGTAAAAATATATTTGTAAAAAGGCCAAGTAGCATCTTAGGCTTCAGTACTGGAAGATTGCAAAGAATCTATTCTAGGAAATCTTGTGGGCGTTTGAGGCATGTCCACTACTGATTCCTTTAACGTTCGAGGCCAGTAATAATAATAATAATAATAATAATAATAATAATAATAATAATAATAATTCCGATACGAAAAAGCATCAATTATTTTGTTTCAAAAACAAAATCTAAATTTTTATTAAAAAGTTTTTCTGTTTATTTGCTCCAATCATTCAAAGAAATAGAGGGGACTTTATTTTTAACATTTTCTTAAGTAACAGTGTATAGATTTGAGTAAGGAAAAAAACAGGAAAAAGGGGCATAGAATAATAATAATAATATTAATAATAATAATATTAATAATAATAATAATAATAATAATAGTAATGATGATGATGATGATGATCTTTTTAGAAAAATTAAAATTGAAATAATAAAAAAAACAGTAGATGAAACATTATCAGGACATATAATAGAATGTTTTTTTTTTACTGACATTAACAATTTTGCGTACAACAGATCCTAATATAACAAACAATCAAAAAAAAAAAGAAAAAGAAAATCAGAAGGTTTTAAGATATCATGCATAGAGTCATTTGCATTTATGCAACACGCATGTACATGTATATGTGTCTATGTGCATTTCCAAGCGTTATGAAGAAATATCATTTATATTAATTTCTATTAGGTTGGTGCAAAAATAATGTCGTTTTTTGACGTTCAAATTCATGTGAGAAAACGACATTATTTTTGCACCAACCTAATATATTGCAGGATATAAATCATATGAACCAAAGTTTTCCACCTATGACCATATAAGGAAAGGCAAGGACAATCTGTTGATTTTGCTGCTACTGCTGTTGTTACTGCTGTTGGTCTCTAGTTTGCAGGCATGAAACAGTATATGATTGTGTGTATCAGTGAATAATTTGCATAAAAAATATCAACAATTCAAATAAAGCAAACACTCACGTATTCAATCATTTGCATGAGATCAATCTTATTGTTCTTTATACACACGTGTGAATTTGAGTGAGTGTAAGTATGAATAAATACATGTGGCAGATTGCTTCATATACTATCCATCATTTTCGAACTTCAAAAAGCATGAAACAAAATAATTGTAAAAATATATATATATATATATATATATATATATATATATACACACAATTTACGTCGTGCGTTTGCTTATTTATTTTGAAAATAATAATATAGCATTCATTATTAAAAAAATATTAATAAAATCGCCTGAGGATACCTAAGGCTGAAATGAAGGTAGCGAATTAAAGTCACCTCCTGATTTTTAAATTACATATATATATATATATATATATATATATATATATATATATATATATATATATATATATATATATATATATATGAATGAAAAGAGAGAGAGAGAGAGAGAGATTGACAGACAGACGGTCAGGTAGACATATATAAATAGACGGACAGAGATAAATTTATTTGTGTATTGGTCTATTGGAATATATGTGCATATTCAAATTGCATGACCATCTTTCTTTAAAGTATACCATGTTTTTAAACATACTCTATACTTTCTATTTCCCTTGTGTTTTTCTCTTGTCTTCGCCGTGTTCTTTTTTATAATAAATGTGGAAACATTTGTAGCTTGGGTCTGGTTAGGCAAAATTCATATACGTTTTATATTTTGTAGTTACTTCTGTCTGAATGGGTATCTCTGTTTTCTTTTAAGTAGTTAATTTAAGTTTTAGCAGACTGGTGGTTGAAATAATAATAAAAAAATGTTACGCTTCCTAAATTAGGAGTCAGAATTTAAAATAAAGAATATTTGTACAATTCCTGTTGGGACTTACATTTTTAATAAGACTTTTTTTTCACATGTTTCATTTTACTTCTTTGTTTTGGGAACGAGGTAATTAATGTCTACTGATCTACAAATCGAATGTCTTATTAAGGGAAATATACCTCCAGACTGAAAGCTAACCTTTATTAATCTGAGAAATCGCTTTCTAGTTGTTGTGTCAGTGGAAGACATCAGTAAATTAAATCTCAGTCAACGCTATTTAAGAAATACTTACGTCTCGTTGGGAGCGATTTGATTTTTTGATTTCTTAATTTTATTTTCGTACCAAAACACGTAAGCAAAATAATCTTTTTGTCTATTAACAGATTATAAAAGTTACCAAAACACGTAAGCAAAGTAATCTTTTTGTCTATTAATAGATTATAAAATTAAACGAATTAAAATTGAAAACACATCGATAGATTATAAATAACTTTACTTATATTTTAACTATAAAAAATAATTTAACATATATATATGTGTGTGTGTGTGTGTGTGTGTGTGTGTGTGTGTATGTGTGTGTGTGTGTGTGTGTGTGTGTGTGTACATCCGTTATAGAAAATGAAGGCGTGACCAGCATGAGTCAAAGCTGTTAGACATAGTAATCATTTCGCGATAGAGAATAAATAGCTAATCAGTAATATTATCAGACGTTAAGCCCAAAGGAAAATCCTAACAATCATTCTCATGAGCTGATTCTTCTGGTCAGGTTATAACAAAAACATAAACAAACTCAAATACCTTGCAAGCCTGCTTCCAACTGGTTACAAATTTTAAAGTTGAAAGTAACTCCGAAAAAACAAAAACAATAAACAAATGAAGTTGTTCAGTGTAAGAAGATCCTAATTAATGCTTCCTTTGAAAATGCCGTAACCCCCACCATTTTTCATTCGTCCGTTTAATAACGTTCTCCTCATATCATACTTATGTATAAACCTAATTAAATACAATAAAATAAAGGAATTACACTTTGATTTTCATTATTCCGAATCCTTCTTGCTTGATTATAAAGTCAAAACGATTTGTTAATTTTCTTTATCCGAACTTTGGTTTGAATTATTTCTGGTTAAACGTTTTCCTATAACGACTGTAAAAATAATGATTTTTTTAAAGTCTGCCGGAGGTTTTTTATTATTATTATTATTATTATTATTATTATTATTATTATTATTATTATTATTTGTGACTTATTTTGATTTTAAAGTAAAATACGATGGTCCAACAATATGATGAGTCTATTATTTTTTTTTAATTTACAAACTGTTGAATCTAAGTTTATATCACGAATTTGAAATTGAATAAATACATGAAATGATACTTCCAAAAGAGTTGCTTTATTGATAAGTACATACCAATCTCCGACAATCAAAAGAAAACATTTTCGGAAAATGAATACAATTTGTTACATAATATTATTTATACTGAATTCATTTTTTCACTTTAGCAAAGTTAACAAACAACATCTTATGAGGAATCGTAGAACGTTTTTTGATTGATGAAAGTAATTACCATTCCAAACTTTTTGCTGTTAATTTGGTTGAGAAGACAAGAATCAATAAATCGAGTCACATTAAGAAGACATAAGAATAACAGCTCGACTGCAAATAGGCACAGATCAAAGCACAGTTATTTGCTAAACATTCCTTAAAAAGCAGATTTTAATATTACTGGAATATTATCACTTAGAGAGAACTAATTCGTTCGCTAAACAGCTATGACTGCACAGAAATAGATACACGTAAAATTGGCAATTATTTAATACTTGAACGAGACGTTTAGACTTAAATGCGCGAGAATTGAGTATGTCTTTTATTATTAACTTAAGCCCCCACAATATATTTAAATATAATATTAAAAAATGTCACATTTTTCACTGAGTTTCCTGCTCATCTTCAAACTGGCGGCACACTCAAAGCTAATGGCAAGAGAGTAAATCTTAACTAGAAGTAAGAATATGTATTTTATTGTCAGAGTCAGGCGAGCAACTCCAGTGAAAGAAAGTATTCTGTAGATTAATATATATATATATATATATATATATATATATATATATATATATATACCAAAATAGGTTAATAAATAGGTCAAAGAAAAATGCTAAAACCATCTGTACCAATACCAAGCATACAATAAATGATAAAAAAGACAAAAAGGAGAAAGAGACACCTACCTAGAAAAAAAAGTCACTAAACTAACTAAACTAAGACAAGAGAGTATGAAAAGATCGGGAATGAATCAGGAAAGATCGAGCTAAAATGTCAGCTCAGAGTTTAACTCTACTCACAATCTTCAGGTGATTAATTGCTTATTACGGTCTTAATCGTCTGAATATCGCTAGTAGCGGGACATTTAGGGTTTCGGCTTTAGTTGTTATATATATATATATATATATATATATATATATATATATATATATATATATATATATATATATATAGTATGATAAAAAAACCGTTGCTATATAATCTAAGTGTATCTTTTTAATATAAAAATATTAGAACTGATCCACAAAAAGAGCTCGATGTATTTTAGTTATCTAGAACAATATAAGTAATAATGAAACGTATCCTTTTACCTCATATGGAGAATCGACTATTTCGAGGGAAAAAAAATCCGTTGTTATATAATCCAAGTGGCGAAATATCCTTCCCCATATGAGGTTAAACTATTTGTGTGATTATTAATTATAAATATATATATATATATATATATATATATATATATATATATATATATATATATATATATATATATATATATATATATATACATACATATATATATATATATATATATATATATATATATATATATATATATATATATATATATATATATATATATATATATATATATATTATAAAGGCGTAACAAATACATACGACTATACGGAAGACAAGTAATTTCAAAAGTACCGACCTCACATTTAAATTAAATGGATCTAAACAACAATGGATGTTTGAACAATATTTGTCACGCAGTTCAAAAATAGCTTGTGTTTCACGTTTATTTTTATCTCATGAAATGTAAATCTATAAAGGATAAGATATAACTGATAAAAATTTAAATTATGGCAGCTGTTGACGATAGCTCTTATCGCAAGAAACTCAGAATTATTACTACTCTGTACTTTGTTAGATGACGCAGTGTGTTCAAACAGAATCACAAATAAATAACTTTCCCGATTGACAAAGAAACCAACACTTGCCGACTTCCAAATAAAATGGATAACAGATGAAACTCGCTGAGAACACAATGGCATATTCGCACATTGACTTATACAAAAGATTAAGAAGGAATCAGTCACAAATATTATAAAGATCGATAACAGCTAGTGGATTTGAGAAACCAATCTTCCTGCAAAACAACACTTTTAAGAGGTTTCAGGAATATAAACCGAGAGTCAATCTGTCTTTTCAATCAATTAATGCCAAATATTCTCTGTATGATGAAGGCTATTCTTACAATTACTTGACCATCTACTCTAAATGTCAATTTATGAAACCATATCGGAGAAATATTTCTTTAACTGCTAACGAAAACTTATTCGTTTCACTGTCTTCTAGTTTTCTGTAGCTCGGCTTGAATCTCTATTATATTCTTTATCCATCCGGGGAAGTAGACCCAGAATTTTCAAACGTATAGCAATATTATTCTGAACCGTATAAAATAACGTCCTTTACGAGCTCTGCAATTTCATAATGCTATAAGGTTGTTTACTTACTGCAGTCTAAATCGTATTTATCGTAAAAAAAAGCGCCATCGCGAAATATACGTAGAAATAGATTTCCTTAACAAGTTTGGGAAATTAATTTGCTCTATATATCAGTATAGCATAACTAGTTATAGAACATGTTAATGTGTGGCGTTATAACGGTGAAATATCTGATCGGCTTCTTCAGGTGATAACTATTTTTTATCGAGATAGTGGAAATCGTTGTCTATAATACCTGTGTTCTATTCATTACAACTTTTATACATTCCCATTTCTAACAAAACGTGATATAAGGTATTAATATATGAGGGCATATAATTATTTCTGACGATACGCAGACCTTATACAATAAGGGAACTGTGTTTAATGGGATTAAAGTTATTTCTCTTCAAATTGCCAATTACTTTTCCTCGTAATGTATCCACTTAGTTCAACTCATTGTTTACACTGTTACGTCCACGAAGACATTTTATTGATTAAGTTTGCTTCTTTTTTACTAGCAACAATTTTAACTTCGGTATTCGGATGAAACGTTTTCGTCTTTCAAAGCCTCTTTCACATTCAGAAACAACCATGTCTGATGGTTCCAAATTGGAACACTACAGAGGCCTTCCAGCAAGCATTCATTCATGTCCATCGCTTTCAAAGTGTATTAAGTGCAACACTGCCTTGTATAGTTCCATTATGTGTTCCAATTCTGCAGATGGGTTGTTTGAGTGCACGCATACATTAGCGAATATCATTCCAAATACAATCTTTATTCCCGTTAACAGAAATTCGATGCAAATGACACACTTATTGCTACCATATATGTAACGGTGACCTATTCCCCATTACTACTTAGCGCTATTAACCACTGACGTTTCACAGTTATCTGACCTGAATCAACTTTGAACAAGTTTTGATGCGTGACTAAGTATGTATCTTTATTCACTATTAGCGATGCAACGCGGTGGGGAAGCATATCTATGAAGTAAAACTCTTAATGGCTGTCCACCGAAAAAATAAATTAACATGCATTTGTTCATGATGATTTGTAAAAAAAAAGGAATAAAGAAATATAATGTAAGTAAGAACACATAAATACATTCCGCTTTCTACATTCAAAACGTGTTCAATATACATGTTTCTATCTTTGCATTTATGTATCTCCCTTAATGGGAAGTAATGTTTTTGAAATTATTATTGCACTTTGAACTGCCAGAAAAATTCATTTATCCTCATCACTCAAACGTAATTTTTTTGAAAAAATAATTTAAAATCGACGTTCGTGACAACTACAATATTTCTTAATATCCTTTCGTTATTCATCTGATTTGTGTTTTTTTTTTAATAATGTAATTATTATTTTATATTTAAATCTTTATTTTAATAATAATTTTATATAATTTATATTTTTTTTCAATTTTAATGAGAATATTTTTTCAGGCTCTCGTTTCAAGCAATAGTTCATAACCATTTTTACTACTATAGATCAGACCCCATCACCACAACACATATCCGTATGTTATGCATTAATATAAAAGAAAATATGAATGAAACACTGAATTACGTATGTCTTAAGATAAGAGGTTAAACTGACATAACAATTTTATAGGTTTTGTATTCGAATATTTATCAGCTTACTCGAAAGATCAGGTATATTTGTATCTTTGTATAAAATAAACAGACATTTTATCATAAATTGAATGTTTTCGTACTAAGAAATATTAAATTCGTGAATTTGATGGATTATTTGAAGGGACAATCTATCTTTTAATTACTAAATAATTTACCAAAATCCTGATCATATATTCTGGTATGTGGCAAGATATTTAAAAGCTGCAAATATATATATATATATATATCAAACGATTTTTTCAGTACACTCAGAAGCAATGAATTAGAAATTGTTTCCAAAGATTTTTAAAACAATTACACATATATGTTGACATCGATTTAAATATAACCCCGCAAAAGTTAGCTTAGTCAATAAGGCAGAATATATAACAGATTTAATATGTTTCTTGTTTAAAATAATTATTTCGAACTAGAATTGTCATCTTTACAGTTTTATCTGAAAAAAAACTTTTGAATGATTGTTTCAAAGGAAGTTTTATATTATTTAATAATAATAATAATAATAATAATAATAATAATAATAATAATAATAATAATAGCGGTGTGCCCTGATAAGCTGTGTTTCAATATCCACAGGTGTCTCAGCAGGGGATATAGCTTAGACGTAAGTGAAAAATCGTATTGTCACAAACCCGAGAGCGTTATGGAGAATGAACAAGCAAAACTGTTCCGCGACTTCCAGTTCCAAAACGACCCTCAACTTGAACAGACGAAGTCTGATCTTATGGTTCTTGATAAACTCATCAGGAAGAGTTGATTTAAATTTTGTTAAGAAAGCGATTTAAAAAAAATCAAATCTCTGAATTTCTCTATTCGAACAGATCAGAAAAAAAAAGATTACTAAGAAGGTACAAAAAAAGAAAAAGGAAATAGATGAAGATCTCAACGTGGCCAAGGAGTTGAAGAATATGCTGGATGTGAATGAGAGAAATGTAATAATCATTCTGAGAATTGTGTCGAAGAACCTATAGAAAAAAAATCAGGGAAAGAGTCATGGCTATCAAGTCATCAGCATTACTAAAAAAAATGGGAAGAGGGTTATCAGATTAGTGAAGAGATTTACTGCTACCTAATCTTCAATGTAAAGAATTCACTACTAATGCGAGAACACATGATTATTATTATTATTATTATTATTATTAGTAGTAGTAGTAGTAGTAGTAGTAGTAGTAGTAGTAATAATAAAAATGAAGAAGAAGAAAGAGGAAGAAGAAGAAGAAAATAGAAAAAGGATTAAATGTAATGAAACTATAATTGAAAAAAGTCTGACAACAGTAATACCTATAATATCTCGAGCACTGGGAAGGATGAAAAGATAAAACATTAATTCTTGGGGGTCTGTACATCTCAGGAATGTAAAATGTGTTCCAATAACTTGAATCGATTTTAATGATAATTAGTTTTAAGCGTCTAATGAATTTTTTTCTTTTTCTTTCAGATTTGGCAGATATTTGGGCGATATAATTTTTCACACATAATTGCCATAACTTAAATAACATGATCCAATAGAGAAATAAATAAAATTTCACCAATAACTTATGACTTATTTACTGCTGACTTGCATCCGTCTTAATGAAACACCCTTATATATAATCCGTCTTAACGAAACACCCTTTTTAAGAAATAGAAATAAAATATAAAACATGTACAGGTATCACTAAACATCAAAATCTGTGAAAACAAAAAAAACTTGCCTTAATGCGGGTCTCAGGTATGAGACAGTTGAAAAGAAAAAGCAAAATAATAATAATAATGCATACATCCATGCATATATACATACATATATGAATTGAAAATTCTAAAACGATAAATGGTTGAATTAATGTGTACTTTGCTAGAAATATATAGGAAATATGGAGAATCAAGATAAAATTACGTTTTATTATGGTCGGATCGCTGAGAAGTATCCCGAAAAACTTAAAGAAAGGGTTGAAGGAACTTGAAATTATCTATAAAGTTTCTTAAATTAAAGAAGTAGAGTTTTACGCGTACAGTACAATATCATTTTAAATTATATATATATATATATATATATATATATATATATATATATATATATATATATATATATATATATATATATATATATATATATATATATATATATGGGGGGGTATGTGCGTGTGTGTAAAAATAAAAGCGTAAATTAGTGTAAACCCCCAGCGACGACAGTCTGTTTCTAGCATAAACGTAATCTTCATGCCACAATATATATGGCCTCAAAATTACGCTTAAGGATGAAACATACTATCGACGTTGTGCGTTAAGGTCAGTGTCTATTTGAACACACACACACACATACATATATATATATATATATATATATATATATATATATATATATATATATATATATATATATATATATATATATATATATATATTTAAAGACATTTATATATATTATGTTTAACGTTCTTTTTATAGATACAAGTATTTAAGCAAATACTTGTATCTATAAAAAGAACGTTAAACATAATATATATAAATGTCTTTAAATAAATTGTCGGACTATGTCCAATTCAAAAATATACATATATATATATATATATATATATATATATATATATATATATATATATATATATATATAGGTAGAATAATAACAAGGGATTACAGAGTATTACAGACTGAGAGCGAAATAACACTATTACGAAGGAAGGACAATAAAACAAGAGAAATTAAGAAGAATTTTGACATTGCATTTAAATTTTCTAAAACCAAAGTTGAACGGGAAAAAAGAAGGTTCCAATTGCGAAAAATGCGAGAGAAGAAACCGTTAGCATAGAACTTCAGATACATCTAGCCATTTCAACTGTAAAATAATGTAATGTATGAAAATCATCAGAACAGAATAGAATTCTATTATTAGTAAGTAATTTATGACATATTTCTTTGGAAACCAATTATTGTATCCTTAAAGAGCTTACAAATAGACTAAGGTGGTACTCGTGTGAATGAACAGCAACACGCGCGTAGATGAAAGAAAGAGAGGTTTATTGTAAAAGAGAATATACTACTGAATCTGGTGACAGGCTAGTAATTCTCGAAGCAATCCCCAGGTATATCCTCTGCTCTCTATATATAACTACTGATATAGTCAGTCGATAGTTGGCGATAAGGAGTGTGGGGCATTCCATTACAACAGTAATCCACTCTAACTCTCCAAAATGGGAACTTTTTCTTTTAAGGAGCCTAACTTTAAGTTCACACGATATATGTTCTGTTGGCTTCATTGCAGGCCAAAGAAAAGATTCGGATGTTTACTTGCGCCCAGTTTCACAAAAGTTCGCTTGTGATTTTAGGATCTTTATCAAGTTGGAATACTTAACGTCTTCCTAAAACAATTTGGAGCATAATTGTCCAGATTTTCCTCTAGACGATAATTGTACTTTTTTATTTTCCTTCATGATATTAATGATTTAAACAGCTCGTTGAATTTCCACTAAAACACACCAAGGTTTCAGATAACCACTCCAATATTTTGCAATAGGGATGGTATTTATAACGTCTACGGCCTCTTCACGCTAGCTGAGTCTTATAAATAAAAAAAAACACAATTTCAGTCTCAAATGTTTTTCCAAAAACTCTATCTTTTTTAGGTAGTCAGGATTTGCGATGTTAAATTTTGGGCAAAGGTGTTTTTTTTTTCATCTTGGACGGTAACTACTGAATCCATTTTTTATTGAGCACAATGATTACCGTAAAAATGTAATCTAGCTTGTTATACTGTAAAGGCGACTCGTGCATTAAAATCTGCTTGCTTAGCTCCACAACTCATTCCTGAATGGAAAATATCCTCAATTCGCAGTGATATATCTACAAACATTTATTTCCCCTTCGATATTTGGTTGTTTTAGATACTAGGCTTCAAATGATCAATGCACGTGTTCATTACGATAAATTTCACTTCTTTTAAAATTAAACAACCTGGAGAAATACCTCTAAGGCTACCTAGTCATAAAATGATATAAATATATATTTGATTAATTCATAAATAATTAGATTTTCTGGTATACGAATAATTTTGTTCTAGAATTATTTTAATATTTTGATTAAAATGCTATTGTATTTAACAGAAACTTGGTGTACTGTATTATTGCTTATTTATTCGATAACCGAGATGATAATCTGTCTTTTAAATAGTTTTTCAATATATGAAATATTAATTAAATAATTATAATTGTTGAGTGTAACGTACAGATAATTTTGCTCGAAACTTAAAACAAACGTATTAACCTCTCCACTTCTGATACGACAAAGACATGACAAATCACGCCAATAAACAAGGAATATAAAGCTATAAGTAAAATATATAAATTATTAGCAAAAAAACCCGGATATAATGAAAGGGTTTATCGCAGTGTTTTTATTTTATTTTCAAATATCATCATTAATATTAAATCCGTTAGATACTATTAAGCTTCACCTTTCAGGATTTAAAACAAATATAATTTATCGCAGACCATTTAGGATTGTGTGCATGTTTTAAGATGTTTGTAGTTTGCAACAGACAGAGCGCTTGAAACCGATGTCCATCAAGTCGTTCAGAAAGTCTTAACCACTTTACGCTCGTGATACAGAACAAATGAATCAGAATTATGAGAAAACTAATGTCTGAGGTTCTGGGATGATGTGTAATCATTGTTTACATTATTAACACTTTATACTATTTTAATCATCTTTGTTGTTATTGTCGCAAGTACTCTCCGTTATGATTGAAGAGCAGGGTAACATTCAGGGAATTTAAAACTGATCACTTTAGATAAACTACGGACGTAGATCTTTCCTTCAATGGCCATGTCTTGGGATATCTGGTTTTATTCTTTATTTATTGCTACTCATATATCATATTGTTTTACTGAGTCTGAGTCCCATGGATAGAAATCGCAATTATATCACCAAGCTAATGCTTTAATGTACTTGATTATTGTTCCGTCTAGAACTTATAATCGTAAAACTGAACTGAAAAATGTTGGTACTGATCCTTGTCACATTTGACTGCATTTACTAAGGCTTCTTTTTTTTTATTGCAACTGCAATAAAGAAAAGAGAAGTATTTGATGCTTCACTGTTCTTTTTTAATTTATCAAAGGATACCATATTGTAATTATTTAGACATAGAAAAACCAAGAATAAACTAGAACAAACTTGCCTTGTACGTTAAATAAAGTGTACGGCCCAAATGTAATTGTAGCAGAATTATATTTTAAATATATATGTAAATAATTACGCGCACGTATAATAAGTTTAATAATATTTTATCGAGACTGTTTTCATTTCAATTTCCTACAGAGTTAAACGTATTTTTTAAGTCATTGTAAGCCCTTGAGATTATCGGATATAGCGTAGTTGATAAATTAATGGTTGTATTTTGCTTAGATAATCAATGGGAATACCTTATAATACACCATGATTCCATTGGTTTCATTGTCGGTTTTACATGGAAGAGAAATGTGTGAAATTTAAACCCAAGAACAATGGGAAAGCCACCAGAGACAGCTGTGACACTTAATATAATATTCAACATTAACTGAAATCAAACCGCCATTTGCAAACTGTAACTGATAGATACACTAAATTTAGTCTAATTCATCATCGCTAAAACCCTTGTGTCAAGTGAGGATTACTCTCGGAGCCTTTTCTGTCGTATGTAGCTAACATTAATTCCCTCTAACTTTTCATGGTAAAAACAATACATTTTACCACTTAGCACCAATTTCACACGACTAAATAATAGTCACAGTATATTTTGTATAATAAAGGAACACAAACAATAAAAAATTCGAGAGGGAATTTTAGTGTGTATAGGACAGGCATTCTAGAATTATATAAAATATGGGGAAGTTAGCAATATATATATATATATATATATATATATATATATATATATATATATATATATATATATATATATATATATATGCGTGTGTGTGTGTATGTGTGTGAGTATGTATATTGATTAAGTTTGCTATATTTATGGAGAAACAGTGTGCAAAATAGGGGTTAGATCGTTTGTAGATATAAAGAGTGTCGTTATAGAAAGCAATATCAAATGGTGACTAAGAGTTTCACGCCTCAAACTGCCATGATATATATATATATATATATATATATATATATATATATATATATATATATATATATATATATATATATATATAAATTTTTGCGATGCTCATGCGTGTACACATGCAAGAAAATGAAAATAATGTACAATATCACATCCTATAGTGAACAGGAATTGTGGATACCAAAATTCACCCTAAAATTTGATTCACAAGTATTATTAACCCTGGTCTCTCGACTGAGTCAGAATGTGGCACAAGTTTGGTTTTAACGTGGGGAAGCCGAACGCGTGCACTAGCAATCACCGCTCTTTAGTGCAACGTGGAGGGTGGTTCTGCCTGAGACAGCTGTTCCCTGGGACCGAGCACCACACAGTATTTATTTTCTTCAGCCACATCTCTGTCCACCGACAGAGCCACAATGTGCCGACATTCTTCCTATTTCAATGAATATGCAAATAAGGTCATACAATAATTTTACCTTCAGCGTAATTAATACTATTTTGTGCATATCATTATATTTCCTCATTATTTCGGATTGACACCTCATTCTCATCCATGCGAATAAAAGTAAAAAAAGAAAAATATTACAAGATTTTTGCCTTTCCGGTTTAAAAAAAAAAAAGCATCATTTTTGACTCATGCGTCTACGTGTCTTATTACATTTTTTTGTATGTGCGTGTGTAGCAGCGTGTGTGCACGCGCTGCCGTGTGTCTGTGTGAGTGTGCGTGTCTATGTATATAGCTGTGTGAGTGAGTGCAATAAGTGACATATTCAGCACTGACCTTTTTACATTAAATGTTACCGTTCATTTTATCTGTCCGTCATTTCACAAATATTACGTGCCTTCTATACTTCATAAAAAATAAAAAGAAAGAAAACAAGAAATAAAAGACGGAAAAGGAAAGGTAAAATAATATGTGTCTATTTCTGTACACAGAAATCCACATAGATGCACACACAGTAGTTTTATATATATATATATATATATATGTATGTATAAAATGTATCTGTTTATCTATGTGCATGCATGTTTGTACCGATATACATACACACGTACATACATACATACATATATATATATATATATATATATATATATATATATATATATATATATATATATATATATATACATATATATATGTTCTCTTCTCTCTCTCGTTATCTCTCTCTCTATGTATATATATACACACATACATACGCGTACATACATATATACATATATATATATATATATATTTCATCATATATATATACATATATATAGTTTTAAGGGATGCTAAATTTATGGGTATTGTTTTTCAATATCAGAGAAAGAGTACATATAAATATAAATACATAAGTGGACACTGACGACAGCACCAAGCGGTGACTGTGCTTGAACGCAATGTTATTGGCTTTAAGTTTGTGTTGAAGCATTAAACAACCTGTTGCCGCTTGGTGTAGACCTCAGCGTTCAATTTCATATTTATAGACATATACATACACACACACGCACACACATACATACAAACAAACATACATATATATATATTCATATATATATATATATATATATATATATATATATATATATATATATATATATATATATATATATATATATATATATATATATTACATGTCATATATAACATGATAACATTATAATTTGGTGGGGGATATTATGTTATTTTTAGATATTTTCAAAATACTTTTAAAATATTGACTAGCAAATATATTTAACAATATGCATAAAAAACAATATTTTCCCATTCAAATTGTCGGGGGATGGAATCAGGAATTAAAAAATGATGTCTATAAACATGATAATTGATGCTTATAAAAACGTTGGGCTCTTATTGTCGTTTTAAAAAAAATAAAATAAAATAATAATAATAATAATAATAATTGTAAAATAATAATAATAATAATAATAATAATAATAGTAATAATGAAGCGGTTGATGATCATGTGGGACCTAAATGATATATGGTTACCATTGTAATATAATGATACTATGAATATAATAATGAAAATATCTGATCGGTTTCAATATTAAAAATTTCGGATCTGTCAAATCGTTGTGCAAAAAAAACTTGATAGAAACGTCTACTCACTCACTCTCTCATTCTCCCTCTTTTTTCTGTTTGCCCCTCATTATCTCCCCTCTGTCAATGTTGTCTTTTTTTCTTCGGGTACCTTTTCTTTTTTCCCAATCTCATATCTGAATCGGCGTATCGCAAGTCATCATGCATACCGCTAACAAATATCGTTTCTAAGTAAAAGCCATTCATTCGTGCTAATTTGACATTCAAATCTGCAAACCAACTTCCAACATAAATATTATAGGATATCTTGGATTCATCTGAGCCTCTTGAGTGTAAGTAATATTTGAGCAACAACAAAAATATCATCACTGATTTTAAATATTTTCCCAAATGATGCGCAAAAACAAATGTAAATTATTTGATGACTTTTTTTTAATAGCTGTAAATCAATAAACTCTTTATAAACTGAAGCTGATGTTAATAAAAAAAATACATATTTGAACTCATCAGGCGGTCGTGGAAGATAAAGAATGCTTAAATGTATCAATTAAAATGGGTGCACACGGAATGATCCGTAGCTTAATTGGAAAAAACAACTATCTATGTAAAGAAGCTTCCCTGATAGAAAAGGTATGCCATTTCGAGTTATATCGGAGGTTAAACTTTATTTCCGACGCACGTTTTTTCTCAACGACCGTAGAAATACGGCCCTAGTTTAGGGCTTAAAAAAACAAAATCATAAAATTAAAATCACAGAAATACTAGTCGGCAAATAAAAAAGAAAGATTGGCAATGATTTCTCTAAGATAATCAAAAACTAAAAAGTATTAAACACGTTTTGCGTTCACACTTGAACCCACAAGAAAAACATTAGCTTGGCACGGCAGCCTGAAGTTTTATTGAAACCTGCTGATTCGGAATTCTTCAGGTAAACCGCTGAAATATATTTTAAAATATATATTCTTATAATTTATTTGGCTGTAGGAATTCATAATTCTACACAAGTTTATCGTTTTTTCTACTCTTTTTTAAGATGGCCCCATCAAATCTTTCTATATATTTATCGTTAAAGTGGTAGTGTTCAAAAATAAAATTGATGTTGAAATTACTACATCTTTTTCTCATCTTTCAGGCCAGGATGTATTATTTTTTTATGTGCCGAGTCCCTAGTCAACATGGCTGATCATCACTCTCCACAACATCTTATGCTTTGTGGCCCTAAGCAATATCTGTCTTTTTACTATCCCTCCCACGTCCTGTTCTGACATCCACTTGCACAATCTCGTTAGATAGATTATTTCTGCATCCCTCTGCATCTTTTATATTCACTATGTTCTATGAAAGCTTCTTTTTTCTCTTGTGTGTGTCCGAGAAAATTTCAACTACTCCTTTCTGGTCCTAAATATATGCATCCTTTTTGTTTCCATTTTCCATAAATCTTCCCGGTTGCTTACATTCTCCATCCATGGTATTCTCCATATCATTTTAGAGATCCTGGTCACAGTTGCTTGGAGTTGCCTTAACACTTGAGCGGAAATTGTTCAGCGTTCACTGCGTATAGGAGAATTGATAATACTGATATAGTTCAGTAGTTTTTTTTTCTCTTTGCATCTAACGAAATTTTCCCTGTTTATTAATTTGGTTAGCCTTCGCTGTACCAATGCACTTTCGGAGTTTAGTGTCCCATTTAATATCTGTTAAAATGTGACTCCTAAAATATTCCCATGGCCAAAACAAACGATCTTTATTTTGTTTCCTTTGTTTTAATTACTTCATTTAAAATTTACCTCATCACTTTTAAATTAGGATGTTTTGTAAAGTTACATCTTTTTATGATTATTATTTTTTATATTGATTTCCTTCAATATGCGTTTATGATCCAGTCTCGTTAAAGTATATTTCTTTATTCCAAGACGTAACGGCCGGAGTATATTCGCGGATAAAGTGGAAGATATCATTACAAGAGATTTTATAGTGAGACTTGCCTGTTTGCATTATGAATCGGCTTTCAAAAAATTCAGATTTCAACCATTGTTCACTGGCACCGAATAGGAAAATAAGCAACTACTCCAACCAACAAGTATATTAATATTCCGATGTTTTTGTTTTCTTTTTATCGTCATCCCGTACAATATAATTTGACGTCAAGATAAAGAAGAAAAAAAAAACACGATTAATGATGATTTAAAAATATGTATACTTATTAACGTTTCTTTACTGTTTCCTTTAATCTGTCATATATGACATTTTCAGGAAGAAAATTTATGCCATAAGAAAAAAAAAATTTTGCTCTGTTTTGCACATTTCTTTCTCCGTACTTTTATGTGAAATAAAATCAAAATTATGAAATATTTTAACAAATATTTGACGTTACAAAATCATGTCAAATCAAAAAAAAAATATAATGACGACAACTCATTGTTAGCCACGTTTTGATGCAGGCAAAAGATTGAGAAACACATACAACATATAAGTGTAAATACGGTTGGAAATCAGAGACAAGAGAGAGATGAAATAAGAGAAAACAATACTGACAGTCAAAGAAAACGTTCACAGATAGAAAAGCTGAGAATATTTCAGCCGTTCGCACAACAGCAAAGAAAATTCGAAAAACATATACACGCATGATTACACGTGCATTCAAAATCAGTATTTTTTTTTTCATTTTAGAATTATTTTTTTATAAAAATCGCCCACATTCATTTGTATAGGAACATTATAGGAGAAAAAAATTAAATTCAAATATAAGTCAGAACGCTTGCATAGAAGAAGACTTATAAGCGTACGAATATACGAAATAATTCCTTTTTAATGAGCTTACTATTTTGTTTAATCGAGGCGTGATGGTCTCATGTCAAGACTAGTCTAGCCGGTCTCAGTAACGATATCGGTCATATATTGAGACATAAAAAGACTGTGAACAATATAATCAACATTTAAATGTATCTATGTACAAAGTTCTGCAAAATATTTAGAAAGATTTAAAGCATAGCATATAAAGATTTTTGTAATAATTTTCCTGTTTGTTTATTAGATATAATATAAATAATTTGATTGGACGTTTTATGACAGTCAAAATGTGAATAATATTTTCGTGTAATTCATCTGTTCAAGATTTCTTTCTTTCTTTCTTCCTTTCTTTCTGTC
>OZ038486.1:53225255-53227755 GCA_964036315.1 Acanthosepion esculentum
TATATATATATATATATATATATATATATATATATATTGCTAAACATTACAAAGTTTGCGTTTTAGACATCTACGGGAAAGCAACCCTTTTAAAGCAACGGACGGTTACTTAATGACAATGTGATAAATCATTCAAAATATTACTGGACTGCGTAGTGTTTGTTTTCCAAAAGAACAAAAACCATCGTTTTCCTTTTTAATAAGGATATTTGAATAGTAGTTTTGCCCAAATGGAAATATAAATCAAAATTTAATTTTGCTAAAATACTCCACTTTTACATTATTAATTCTTTCGTACATACATACATATATATATATATATATATATATATATATATATATATATATATATATATATATATATATATATATATATATATAATGTGAGGGGTGTTTTTCGCATAATATGGTAAAGGAAATTATAAAAGTAGTACGAATGTACACATACGTGACGAATTTCTATCCGTTTTACAATTGTTGTTCAAGTTGATTATTTCAATAATTTCTTTGAGATTTATTGTAGGAAAACCTTTCATTAAATAATCATTAAGTCGTTTGATGACCAATGATTTGTATTTGGAAGTTACATAAAGAAATGAAAGAAAAAAATAAATCACTCTTTCAAAGCATTTTCCTTGAACGGCAACAAAACAATCCGACGACATTTTTTTTCATCTTCTTAACGTTTGTTATATCATAAAACTTATTACGACGCATCACCAAATGCTTTGACTTGTTCCGCTATGTCGCAAATAAATGAAAGAAAACAGAGTAAATATTCAAGATTAGTGTCAGTTTTTTTGTTTTTGATAACGATTTTTTTAGTAAAATAACATTTCGAAAATATAAAAGATATAACTACTTATACTTTTTCTAAGTATCAACAGATATTGCTTAAAATCTGTTACTGGTATATATATATATATATATATATATATATATATATATATATATATATATATATATATATATATATATATATATGTATGTGTGTGTGTGAGTTTGTGTGTGTATATAAATATATGTCTGTATAAGTGTGTTAGTGTTGGTACGTAGGAGTGCTTTATAGGTTTGCATTGAAAATATAGATTTAATAGTGACATGAAATTGGCAGGTATGTGTACAAAGCACCTATATGAATTTTGAAGGCATTTTCCAAATTCCTAATCCCAATTTAAACATACGCAGCTGCCAAACACCATGCATAGTATCTTCTATTACAGCTACAAATAACCTAATAAATAATAAAATAAGTTTTGAACGAGGTTATTCTTTATAAATATATATATATATATATATATATATATGTATATATATATATGTATATGTATATATATATATGTATATATATATATATATATATATATATATATATATATATATATATATATATGTATATATATATATATATATATATATATATATATATATATATATATATATATATATATATATATATATATATATATATATATATACATGTTCAATGAAAAGTAACTCTTTATTTTATGTATGCGTGTCCAGTCAGGTGTTCTGACTTAACCACCTGAGACTTTTTTTCTTTTGTGAAAGCAGCAAGTCTACTATACCAAACCAAGATTTTTGGTAGAACATATAGGGCGAATACAAGGAGTTATGTCTTCCATACCACAATAGTTCCTGGTGAAAATATTTAAAGCGATTCCTGGGTGTCTCGCGAAGCTGGTAGCGAAATAGGGTGCCCATATCGAATTTTAAATAAAACCCCATTCAAAACGCTTTTCTCTCATAACCATTTTTGGTACAAAATATAGTTAATAAATGAATTATAAGTATTTTAAAATGGGAAGTTACTTTTCAATCTCCCTGTATACACACAGACACACACACACATAAACACACACACACACTCACACACACACGCACACACATATACATATATATATATATATATATATATATATATATATATATATATATATATATATATATATATATATATATGTATATATGTATATATATATATATATATATATATATATATATATATATATATATATATATATATATATATACATATGTATATATGTATATATATATATATATATATATATATATATATATATATATATATATATATATATATATATATACGTGTATGGGGGAGTGAGTGTGTGTATATATTTGTGCAATTTGATTAAAGACCATAGATAGGATTTTTTTGAGATTCAAGTTTTAACCAATGTCTCTTGTTTACGTACAGAAAATCACGTGTCTTTAAAAAGGCAGTAAATATTGCTTGACGATCGAGATCTATCGCCATTCTACCATATTTCTTATCAGTTTCAAGATGGACGAATAAAGGAAAATACATGTTATTATCTTTCTAAATGTTAAATTGTAATAATTAAAAGTTAGGCATCAGTAACGCTAGTTTCATTGAAGGTGGGTAGATGACTTGCAATTAATTCATAATTCAATGAATGGCAAATCTTGGATTTATTATGTTAATATTTATTAG
>OZ038486.1:53232755-53252755 GCA_964036315.1 Acanthosepion esculentum
TGACATAATTGGCGGATTTTTAAAAAATTACAAAATCAATTTTTTATTTTTATTTTTTGCAAAAATACGGATACACATAACCTTTGATCAATAAAAACACTGAATGATTTTATGTTAGATTCGTATATTACAAAATGAACTGTATTTTTAGAATAATGTTACATTTTTCTGTTTTTTAATATTTTTTTCTTATATAAAATATCAAATTTACGGGGATTTTGTATCATAAAATTAGAGGGAAACTTAGGTTGGCCATTTCAGTTTATCTTTTAAAAAAATCATTTAAAATCGTAACAAAAATTTTAAAAATGAACATGTCTGATATACATTTTTTTTTAATATTTCATTTTATTTTTGCTTCTTTTCATGAGGAAACAGTACAAAAACTATAGGAAATTGCCAGAAAAATGTTTTCTTTTTTCAATGTTTCATATCAATTTTAGAATTTTTTTTTTGCTTTTAAATTTATAAAAAAGAATTATTATTAAAAAAGAACAAAAATGAAATTGCGATACTTATCACATAAAATATAAAGAATAACAAAAACAGATTAAATCGATTCATTGATTGATAAATTTGAAACAAAATAACTGAATTTAAAATTCGATTTCGTGCAACAAAATATGCATTTGTTTGTTTTTCCCCCAAATAAAAAGTTCACATTTCGATATGTTTTCTTTTCTGTGTAAATTGCAAATTATAATTGCAATAGCAGATTATTTTTTATCCTTTCGGCTAGCAGTTTTGAAAAACATAGAAGAAATATTGCCTAAGGTTAAAATGTAACGTAATGCTAAGTAAACCTTATTAATGTCAACATGACACTTTAAAGAAGGAACTGTGTTATTCGATATGTCACAACTGCGTCTTAATAATTAATAAATATTTCTAGCCCGCAAATGATTCGATTTCGTAATGGTTTTTAAAAAATACAATAAAGGAGTTAATGAATAATTGTGATAAAGATCATCGTTCCTATAAAAATGATATGAAGTATAACTACATATACAGAAACTATTAATTTAATATTTTGTTACTTTTAAAAAAAATAATTTGAACTGGAAGGTGGAGTTACATACGCCGCATAATTAATCTTGACAAATGCGTCGATTAAACATTCTAGTTCAAAATTACGATTTTTTTTAGTGAAGAATTGTTTTATTGATGATGATGTTACATTTTCCTAATTGACAATTTATAAAAGTCACCTAACACAATTAATACTTTAATTCTAATGGTTCTTTTAATTAACACCTAATATGTATGATTCAAAATAAGTTGAAAAAATGATTCATTCATACAATAAGTTAAAACTGATTATAGGAGATTCATAATAATGAATTAAACAGAAACATAATTTTATCGAATATGCTCTGTGTGTTGTTTTTTTTTTATATATATCGACTTAGAATAATATTACTAATTAAGTTTTCGGAATAAAATAAGTTAGTAGCATTGGGATTTCCCACCTGAAGAAAAGTTACTTTTTAACGTTGAAAAACGATGTCCAGTTTTGTAGTGGGTATGTACATGTCCTAAGGTAACATTGCATTATATATATATATATATATATATATATATATATATATATATATATATATATATATATATATATATATATATATATATATATAGAAAGAACAGTAAGATATAAAATCCGGTGTTCTTATAGATATTTTTATTTTTACACAATAGTGCTCAATGTAAATTTATAGAGCATTAATATTATAAATTAATTGATTTAAAATATGTTTTTTCCGCTACACAGTGATAAGCATGTTTCAAAAATGGAAGCTAAAGCCTTTGAATTTAATTTTGTTATTAAATTAAAGCCATTAGTTCCATTTCCTCGTCAAGCGAATTTTGGAGTAACTTATTTTTTAAAACTTACGGTTTCAAAGGCACAGCAAAGATTCATAACTGAGGGTTTCCAAGGATACCGAGAAATTCATTCATCTAGACAAGGGTATGAATCTTTGCCGCGCCTTTGAAACCGTAAGTTTTAAAAAAATAAGTTACGCCAAAATTCGCTTGATGAGAAAATGGAACTAATGTCTTTAATCTAATAACAAAATTAAATTCAAAGGCTTTAGCTTCCATTTTTGAAACATGGTTATCACTGTGTAGCGAATAAAAAACATATTTTAAATCAATTAATTTATTATACATACATACATACATACATATATATATATATATATATATACATATATATATATATATATACATATATATATATATATACATATATATATATATATATATATATATATATATATATATATATATATATATATATATATATATATATATATATATATATATTACAGTAAGATTCACCCTATACAAGTTCTGGGACCCCATTTGCGTTTAAGCAAATTTTAATTTAAAACATTAATTATGATAAATATGAGAAAAATCTACTGTCATTATAATTATTACATTAAAAATAAGGATAATAATATAAAGAAAGAAAATCTCAGGTCTCCTTATTTAAATTGTCTATAGACATTAGCAGTAAAGGATACAAGTTTTAAAGAAATGGTTGAAGTGGTCTCCTTTAATCACGAGTGATATTGGTCCGCTCGAAATTTCAATACAATTTGTCAACAAAGTCGTTTTTAACAAAAAAAGAAAAAGAAAAAAAAAAGCCCAAAGTCGGCACCAATATGAAAATGTCTTATTTTATATCTTCGGTTTCATAAAACTCTTTTAGTAAGGAAAAGTCCACCTAAAGTCGATACCATTTAGAAAAAGATTAATTACGTTTACATTTATATTTTCGGTTTTATAAAACTGCTCTTTTTTTTCCCAAGGCCTTGATTTAACAAATGCAGATTTCAGATATGCAGCGAAGAATAAAATCGTAACAAGAATAAAAAAAGACGTATTAAGTTTAATAGTGTAAACTTAGTTATGGATCAGTTCATCCTTTATAAAGCCACAATATTTGGCATTTACCCTTCATAAATTATAAGAATATATCAGAATGAAAAAGTTTCGCGGGGATCTGGCAACGCACGTGCACGGAATAATAATAATAATAATTATAATAATAATAATAATAATAATAATGTATATGAATCCATATATATTTATATGCATAAGTGTTTATAAAATTAGTTCCATATATTTATTTATATATGAATTATCAATATATGTATAAGCACCTATAGGCATACAAGCATACACTGATATATATATATATATATATATATATATATATATATATATATATATATATATATATATATATATATATATATACGTGTACATATATGTACATATATATACACATATATACGTATACATATATATAAATGTATATATATATATACATAAATTACATATATATATATATATATATATATATATATATATATATATATATATAATTATACCTCTTACATTGTTCGGTCTTTTGTACTCATCTTTCTTGACAGATTCACGACGTTTCGGCCGTTGTAATCTCAGGCCATCTTCTGATGATTGGAATTTCTTACCGAACTTTTTCTTTCATCCACCGTGGTAGAGTGTTCAGATTACACGCCTCTTCCGCATATCTCAGTATCAGCTATTTTCTCTAACCCGGTGAACGAAAAAATGCTTCGGCCGGAACTTCCAGTCAACAAAAGATGTTTGGAGTATATAACGACCGAATAGGCGTGAATATTGCAACACAAATTAGGTCAACAGTTCGACCAATGTAACTTGTGTACGTCGTCACAATACCTCATCTCAGAAATTTACACAGATATATGTGTATGTAAGTATGTATATGTAAATATATGTATCATAATCGAAGGTATACATTGATATGAAATGTAGTTAAATTCAGCAGTTTTTAGGATTGACATAAAAAATGATTCAGCAAAATTCCAGCAAACCAGGATTGTCCTGGAGTAACTTGTATAAACGGTAACCACGATAACGTAATAAAGAATTTAATTTTCTGAAGGATCAATAAATGATTCCAGGTATAAAAATGTTACAAAATCAAAAACGAAAAAAAAAAAAAAAAACAATTGAAAGTCGCTCAAAGACTCGTTAAGATTGCACATAACATAACACGGATATAAACATAGGCATAGAATAATTATATATATATATATATATATATATATATATATATATATATATATATATATATATATATATATATATATATATATATATATATATATATATATATATATATATATATATATATATATATATATATATATATATATATATATGTATATATAATTATTTATTTGAATATTACAACATAAATATGTTATAAAATCACGACAAAAATAGCCATTTTGTTTCAACACTTCTGGTGTCTTATCAAGTTCTACATCATCACTTGATAAGACACCAGAAGTGTTGAAACAAAATGGCTATTTTTGTCGTGATTTTATAACATATTTATGTTGTAATATTCAAATAAATAATTATATCTGCTCTACTCTGTATTGAGCACTCTTTAAAGAATAGTAATTGTTGGTTATTGGAATTCACTCCGTATATACCAATCCCAAACTTGTATATATATATATATATATATATATATATATATATATATATATATATATATATATATATATATATATATATATTTCGGTCTATTTATATATCTACTCTACACACATATGCATATATATGTGTGTGTGTATATATATATATATATATATATATATATATATGTGTAAATATATATATATATATATATTTATATATATATATATATATATATATATATATATATATATATATATATATATATATATATATAAATATATATATATATATATATATATATATATATATATATATATATATATATATACCGAAATATTCTCAGGTGGAGTGTATTTGTAGAAGAGAAAAAATCAATAAAAATACTGGAGGGAAAAACAATACTTAGCCGACGATTTGGGGGATGCTAAGTGACGCTATTTCATATCTAATACCTACGCATTTCAGTTAACCTGCTGAATATTTATGAGCGTCATTTAATTTAAAAAATTGGTGACTAACAAAATTTTATAAATACTTGTTGCAAAATCATTACATTTGGCTTGATAAATCGGATGACGAAACGCTTCGAACATGTATAGTTTTTCCTCTTGTCTTATATTTTTCACACACACACACACATATATATATATATATATATATATATATATATATATATATATATATATATCCGTGCGTACAGGTGTGATTGTTTAGATGAAGATATGTATATTCTTATATAAACTGGCATAAATATATGTATGTAAATACACCAATGCAGTTTGTATCTATTTGTGTGCGCAAATGGATATATTTATGTACAGATATAAATGACCCTATAAATATTTCTGCAGCGATTTTCTCAGCGTAGCTTAGCTCCGACACAAAGACAAGGATATGGATTACCTAGTGAGGAACAAACTCAGTTCTCAATCATAATTCATCTAATATGATAAGATTGCTAACAATTACAGCACGGCGAAGTGCGCTAAATGATTTGGTAAACACAACACGAATATATGCATATATGTGTATGACGTGTGACTTAGTGGATGCAGATAACTCAATGCGTGTGTGTGTTTAGATATATGAATATATATATATATATATATATATATATATATATATATATATATATATATATATATATATATAGAGAGAGAGAGAGAGAGAGAGAGAGAGAGAGATAGGACAGATATAGATATAAAAACGTAATTGTTCTCACTCAGTTTCACGCCTCTAATGCGAATTTCAAAATAAGTCTTGTAATGTTGAATATTACATCCATACTTTCCATATCTAAAACGCTCTATCTCCGATACTGAACACTTTCCCTCTATGCTATAACAAATATTAAACAATATACTTATATATGAATATGCATGTACATATGTGCGTGTGGATATTGTTCTCTGTTGTTGGGTGCTTGTGTGGCCAAGTGTATTAGCACGATTCTCTCCGATTATTTGCAGATCAAACGCGTGTACTCTCGTTCACGCACATACATTCACGCACAGACACACCCGAACTCAATTCTGGGTCAGTTTTCTAAAGCAAACAACGCTGGATGGGCGATAGAAAAATAATATTAATAAGTAAAACATTACGTCAGCAGCTAAAAAATGGCCGGGATTTGAAGGCAAATCTCGTTTGGGATGGAAAAAAAAAGCAAGAAAAAACAAAAAACGAAAGTCAAAGAGGATTTTGTAAAGAAGTTAATCTATGATTACTCGCCAAAATATAAAGAAAGCCGTTGTGAATATATGAACATTTACCGTAGTCTAAAAAAGACATTAACAGGGACACGAACGAAAAGTTCTGAATGATTCGAGATTTATAACGAGAAATAAAAACTGACATTCCAAGGATGCTACGATGCAGATTATTAAACCAATTGTTATAAGAATTTGCTCGCAATGGCACCGAGAAAAATATATTTACTCTTGTGAATATTTAAGATTTTACATACTTTTAATAAAATGCATTAATATTGAAAAATTCTCAGGTGACTTACGATATTTTTTTATGTTTATTTTCACTTCCTACCCTTTGAATTCAAGGCTCTAATGTCTTAAATGAAGGCCTCGAATTATCACAGTTCGCATGAAATTCGCTTGCCTATCAAACGTTAAAGTCTGCACTTGTATCATCGTCGTAAGAGTAACCTTTGATTCATTCTAGTATCTGTGTGCGTATGACTATTTAAAATAATATGTACAACGTATATTAGACCTACATCATCGATCTTCTCGTACGCTTGATTCCATTTCCGTGCTGGGACATATATATATGGTTAATAGACCGAAGGGCCGTGTCACGTGCAAATAATGCCATTGGTTATAGCGATGTTATGCGAATATGATTGTAAAAAGGTAAATAAAACTTCTAATCCACTTTAACTAGAAGATGACAAAACGCAGATTAGAAACTGATCTATATATTATACCATTATTTATACTGAGCTAGTATTTCTTATTATCTTGCCTATTAAGTTATTCACACACTGCCAAGTTCAGCTCGGGATAAAACACCATTTAACTTACAAGCATCGAATCAAATAACTTGTTATGTGCGAGTCTTTTGTCAATCACAATTAAACGCCAGTGTCAAGATATTCGATCAAGATAACTTGGAATATAACAACGCTCACTGTTCATTTGTTCCAAATGGGCTTAATAAAAATTAGACAATAGTAGCTTAGGGTAAGTTTTGATCTCGGTTTCCGCTGTCTGTCATCTTTGCCACAGCATCGCATATATATATATATATATATATATATATATATATATATATATATATATATATATATATATATATATATATATGTCAAACAAGCAAAAAAAAAGCTAGTAGTGTCTTAATAGTTAACTTCGGAAACGACTTCACTTTCGGAATATAGAATTATGGGTTTTCTTCAACAGAATTGGCGATTTGGTAAAAAATATATTAGAGTAAAATGTTGGCGAAATAGTAAAATAAATGTATAAAACAAAGATTACGTCGAATCAATGAATGAAAGAAAGTAACAGACACAATCTTGAAAAAAGTATGGATTTAGTGGAGAAAATCACGAAGTAAAGAGTTAATCGTTAATGGATGTAATTGTAAATAATATGTGATTGGGAGAAACACGTTAGCGAAAGGCAATCGGAAATAAGTTGGTCGTAAAGTAAATCAGAAACGGATGATAAAACATGATAAAACATGTCACTGCAGCAGATGAAGAATGATCGACGAAAAAGATGTGTTGAAAAAGTTTCTTTTTTTTTCAAATTATCTGGAGCAATAAATAAAAGTCTAAAGCACTATACGAATGAAATAATGAAACAATGGATAAAAGAAAAAAAGGAAGAAATTTCCTTGCAGCTGATCTTTCACATATCTATAAAAGATTTTCTCCAGAATACACAAATATTTACCATAGGATTATTCATTTTTAAGCAGAAAAAAGAATCTTACCTTTTATTTATGCTAAATATATTCAAATTCTGATCTAATAGATGAAATGATTGATCCCCAAAATGATCCTTTTCTTTTTGTTTTTCTTTTTTTTAACTAGGGGCACTTTATTAAAGAAACGCTTTGAAGATAACTAATTTTTGACCGGGGACATCATTTTCAACAAATATTTTTTTTTCTCTTCAGTTTCTTTCAACTTTCCATCTGATAAACAATATTCAAATAACATTGATAACGGATAATAGTCACGAACAGTTCAAATAACAGACTTATTACAATAATTATAACGTTTATTTTCCCGCAGCAAACTAAAACAACGTCAAATTTCTTTTGAGTAACCAGTCAATTTTGCTGCACGATCTTTCGTTAACAATAATTGTTTATGTAATCCAAAAGTTTCATCTCCATGAAACGTGCATTTTCTTACTGGTTCCGATAAAAAAGAAAAGTCTTTATCATTCAATATCTTGAATTATTTACTGCGGTTGATGACAAACAAAAACTACTAATACTTTTAGGGTTTTCTGTTCAGTGTAAAGCTATAATGATCTCTTTAACAAAAATGCACACAAATGCTCACATGTATATAGATGCATCGGTGGAAACAGATAATCAAACAGCAAAAACACAACTGTTAATTCCGATTTATAAGATAATGACTAGCATAATGATTTAATTTATACATTGAATTTGACTGAACAGAACAGATATAGTAAAAATTTATGATAGACAAACAGAACATTATGATAGACAAACAGAACTTTATGATAGACAAACAGAACTGCAGATCAATTCTTAAAACACATTGGAATATACGTTACACACACACTCATATATATATATATATATATATATATATATATATATATATATATATATATATATAGAATAGAATCAATGTGGAGAAACTTATCACTTAAATGCGTGGTGTTAGTTCAGTCATGACGACTTCGAAGTTTCGTGAGCGCATTTTAGTCATGCTTTCACACTTCAGGGCTGTTGCATTTTCAAACCAATGCGATCACGAATCTTCGAAGTCGGCATGACTGAACCAACACCATTCAGCTAAATGATAAATTTCTCCATATTAAATATATATATATATATAATATATGTCTGTGTGTGTGTCTGTGTGTACATTAATAAACATGTTTATGTAGGTGTGTGACTATAAGTATGCTTATACATAAAATATATGCATGATATAAGCATACATATGAAATAATATGTAGATCCTAAATGTAGTCATACACATATACTTATATTAATATATACGTATATGTATGTTATTTATATAGTTGCTTATATATTGCATATATGTATAGATAAATATGAATATATTCATTCGCTTATACAGATTGCCGATTATGATTTCTATATACATTTACATATACAAATTTACTCACATAGTTCTTAGAAATACATAATTACATATATATTTATTTATAAATATATACATTTATTTATTATGCTTAGCGCATACATACATATATATATATATATATATATATATATATATATATATATATATATATATATATATATATATATATATATATGTTTGTGGAGAAATAACATAATGCGTAAAAGCTTTTTAATGACAACGCGTTTTGTGTGCTGATTTGGCGACTTCCGTTGGAATGAAACAGAAAAATGTTGTTTTTTTTGTGTATTATAGACATTAATATCTGTTGAATTTCTCCACTTTTGTACGGTTTCTATATCCTACTCTTAATATATATATATATATATATATATATATATATATATATATATATATATACATACATATACATACATATATATATATATATATATACATACATATATGTGTGTGTGTGTGCGTGTGTGTATCAGTGGATATAATCATACAGTATTTATTCGATGTAAGTAAAATGTAATACGAAATAAATTACATTTATTTAAAGGAAATAAATTTTCGGATTTTGCATTTTGTTGAAATAAGGATTTTAAAAACTGAAACGATTTTAAGTCGAATAAAATAGTGATTCTGATAAATAAAAAAATTTCCCATATATTTACTGATCTGTATATTATCTGAAATATCATCTAATTTTAAGATAATAAAATCATCTTTGTTCAATTTGATAAAATGACTTCGTTTTGAGACGACAGATCCCCAAATGATATGAAATAATACCACAAATGGTATATTGTATAAATTTATAAAAAGCAAACAATACTTGATAATCAGTCTTTAAGGAAATTTTAAGGATCAACCATTTAGTGATATAAACGAATTCTCCAAACGTACAACAGGACACAATTCTTCTCTGCATTTCAAGCAGTTTCATTTCTATCGACATGAAAGTGAAGTTAGAGATACTTTTATCTGATAATTTTGGTTGGTATGAAGCATTTATACTGTGAGATATTGATCATTTTCATATGTGTATAGAGTGAATTGTGGGAGGAATAAGCCTCGATTTGCAGTATTTTAGCGAAAATCATTTTCATCGTCCAGTATTCAAATATTTTCCACAAGAATTGACAAAAATGGAGGACAATCTTAAAAGGATTACATTTTGAATTTTGATTGGTTTGTAAATGCTGTAAAATATCTAAACGTTTATTTGAAGTAGGTTCATATATATATATATATATATATATATATATATATATATATATATATATATATATATATATATATGATAAAGGAGTGCTCAATAGGGTGGATGGAGCGTCTGTAGATAGAAACATTGCGAAGAGGTATAAGTACTGCTGTGATTGACAGCTGCATGCACTATGCACATCTGAGGCGCGAAATTGAGAGTCACCATTGTCGATTTCCATATCCGCACTATATATATATATATATATATATATATATATATATATATATATATATATATATATATATTGATATAAGGGAGGGAAAATAAATAAACAGACATAGGCTGAGAGAGATGAAGGCTGAAGGAGACTGCAAACTAGCGAGGTATACCAAGCAGCAAGAACGGCAACAGCAAAAATAGGCAGCAAAAACTTAAGTATACCGCAAAATAGGTAAGATAAATACGAAATATATATATTTTGCAATCAAATGATGTGTTCGTATGCGTGTGCGTGTGCGTGAGAGTTTATGTCTAATATTTCTAGTTGTTTCATTTATAGACACAGGATTGCTTTGGTTTTTGGCATTCTATTTTTTACGATGTCTTATCTTTAAATATATGTACGAAAGTAAACGTACTAGGGTCTGTTAATCTGCTCATTCTGTATTTAGCAATAATATCCCACCCATTACAGAAAAAGAAATGTAGTCAAAATATACAGGCAAGACATATATCTCTGACACTGAGATCCGTTTGAAAAAAAAAAGTAGTTTTTCTTGTAAGAAATAATAATAATAATAATAATAATAATAATAATAATAATAATAATAATATAATAATAATAATAATAATAATAATAATAATAATAATAATAATAATAAAACAAAGCATTGACATTTTTCAAGACTTGTGATTGAATGAAAAAAAAATCCACTAACGATAAAATGTGCAGAGTCAGTACAAAAAAAATGTCCTCTTCGTCTTTTACTTATTAGCCAAATTGAAACCATGTATGAGGCAAACAACTGCCAAAATCCCCACAAATAGAGGTGACACAACATTCTGGTGTGTGGGATGAACAAATCCTTAAAATGATTCCATTTTATGACATTTTTAAAACTTAACACTTTCCCAAATCCATAGATTGGAAAGATGCTGTAACTTCATATCCTGCAAAAAGGTACTTTAATAAATAATAATACTTAGATACGTACATACATAAATATAAATTAAATAAATTATATAAATACTTTCATAGGTAGATAAATAGGTGTTGATTCTGTGAACTTGGTTTTTTATGACATAAAATAACCAGTTTTCATTATATTAGTAACTTTTAAAAAATGGGAAAAAAGAATTTTTCATTTCCTTCTTCTTCTACTTCTTCTTGTTCTTGTTCTTCTTCTTCTTCAGCGTTTCTGCAGGATTTTTCTTTTGCGCTTCTTGATAGACTTTTGGTAGGTCTTTCTTGAATCATAGTTTCCACAATCTGTATAGAATTCATGACGACCGATAATATGTCATCATGGTTATATTACCAAAAACCAGTTACGTACAAATAAAAAAATAAAAACACGATTAAAAAAAATAATTGCTTGGAACAATCAATTAAGAAATATGAATGAAAGAATCAAATAAATAATTACTGAATAATAACAAACCAAAGTGACGTGGTGGTACATCGTGACAGAAGCTCACGTAGTTCATTAAAAATGTTCGAATATCCCAGCAAAATTTTGATTTCCTCTCTCTTTATGATAATTGTCTTTTCTGGTGCCTCGTGAAGTTTGTTTCGCTCGTAAAGTACATTAAGTTACCTTCATTTAAGGTTTTAATCAAAGTCCTTTATCTTTCTGTCAATGATGACAGTAAAGGACTCGCTTTCCACTAGGAAAATGTGGTAAGAACTTAACAAGAAAATCGTTGTTTTTTTTTTGTGTGTGTTTTTTTTTTTTTTTTTTTTTTTACCATAGGAACGACCACAATGAAAAGTTCAAATCTCGATTTCCTATTACATTCTTTTATTTTTATATATTTTAAAAATAGCCTTCTTCTCCATTGAAATATATCTTTGCTTAGAAATGCAGGGATGGCGACATATAGAGATGTTAAATCTAATGAATGACAACTAAAGATCGCATTGTCCGTTTATTTCCAGATACAGAGTCGGGGACAGTTTCCGATATCCCCAGAAACTTTGTCTCAGAGGCACGCTTACAAAATCAATTATATTTGAAGGGATTTGTTATCCATAAGCTTCTAGTCAGTTTTAAACATTTTTTTTAATATATTCTTTGTTTCTTTGCATGTATCGGAGGAAGTGAAGATGTTTGATGAAGAATGAATTTTTGTTTGACTTTTTTCTTCTATAACGAATCAGAATATATAAGAAGGAAGTGTTGTTTAAAGAACCAATTACGGTACAAATGACTGGAAAAGATGTCCATGTTGTAAAATCATTGCAATGTATTCAACGTGATTTAGTCTGTATATTTTGCTTCAATTTTCATTTGTTTTCATCAAACGAGAAACTCTTTTCTGTAACATTTTTCTCTCAAATGGTTCTTTCCTTTTTCTCTTGCTTGTTAATTTGTATTTTTTTTCAGTTGAAATGACTTTGTTTCATTTTGGTGATGATGATGTTGCTGCTGATGATACGTCATTATAGTATTTAAAAAATAAATACATAAAAAAATACAAGAAAACAAAGACACACAAAAACACAATAAACTTATTGATGGAATGTAGATATATTCCTCGTTTTAGAGCATCACCATTATAATCACCATCATCATGAACATTTTTGCACTGTTCCTGGAATCCACTGCCATCTCTGAGCCTCCAATTTTACACTTGATTCTAAACCTGAATTTCACCATGTAGTAGGCTGAGTTGGAGAGTCAGGCTTTAAAAAATGCACATTATCGCATATATATATATATATATATATATATATATATATATATATATATATATATATATATATAGACACATACACACATACATATATGTGTGTATCTGTGTGTCTGATTGTATACACACACATATATGTATATATATATATATGTATGTATGTATGTCTATACATATATATATATGTCAGTCTGTATGTATATATATATATATATACATATATATATATATATATATATATAATATATATATATATATATATATATATAATATATATATATATATGTGTGTGTGTGTGTGTGTGTGTGTGTGTGTGTGTGTGTGTGTGTGTGTGTGTGTGTGTGTGTGTCAGCATCTGTTTATGTTACCTGTTTCATATTCAGGTTTTGTACCTTTCTTTCTTTTGTATAGTTTTAGATGAACATCAATTGCAGCGTCCTCGTGAAATGCCTCAGCATTTTTTTTCCTAATGGCTTTCGTTATGATCGTATATTAAGGGCTCAGCTTTGAAAGATGGTTGTTTTTTTTTGTCCGGGTGCAAAAAGTTTTTAGAATATGGTTTTAAAAAAAAAAAGGAGGGAAATATAATTCGAATGAAACAACAGTCTTTGAATATTGGATTTCTTTCTTGTGCCTATAACCATATGTTTTGTTTTCTAGTTTGAATGACAGCAGAAAAATATCACTTTTTTTTAAGATGCAAAAGAGAAAAAAATACACGAATGATGAACGCCAAGAAACATCATAAATAATTACATATACTCGGAGGTTTGATATAAAGAGGAAAGAACTCTTCTCGGCAGTGCTTCGTGGTAGGGAAAGGGAAAAGTAATAACAATTTTTGAGAATTATTACTTTCATTTTTATACTTTCGTTATTTTTTTTTAATTGATTTTATCCAAAGAAGCATTGTTAAACCAGCAGAATTTACACGACATGGTTCATTTCTTAGCGAAATATAGTTCAACAAGAAATCAAAAATCAATCCACTTTTGTGCGTATAATTAGGCACAGATTATCACCTCCATTTTTCTGTTGTTGAAATGTAGCATTCAACTTCAGTTAAACAAACTTTCTTTTTCTTGTTTTCATTTTCCTTTCATTAATTTTTTTTTTTAATTTTTCCTTTTTTAGATGGATTTCGTATTTTTCTTTTGGGTTTATGTTACATATTTAAGCCTTTTTTTTTCTTTTTCCTAAAAAAAATTCCCAGGTCCTCAACAACAGCACAACACATAACTGGTTCGGAACAAGATTCTTTGAAAGTATTTTTCGGATACGATAACATGTGAATACGATGCGTATTTGAGCGTTTCTTTCTGTCTGTTCGCCTTTGCACCTCTTTTATTCTTTTTACATGTAATATTAATTTCAATTTAACAAATGAAATCTATTCAGTATTGTACGAAGAGCTAAAAAAAAAATAAACACCAGCAGCGGCAGCAGCATGAATAATTAAAATGGTATTACAATAACTGACAAAGACAACGGATCTTTGGAGCATGGTTGAATTTTACAAGTAGACGAATGTCGTCAGAGATTAGAAATCGACATTCCGATTAGAGAAAGTTGATTTACTCATTAAATTCTCATCTAAATTTAAGGAAAGAAAATCTGTCATTTATTTGATATTCGTTTTTACATGGGCAGTATTGTTTTGTAATGAACTTTTCACAATATAGGAATAAAGTCCACGCGCAACAGCAAGAAATACAACTGCGAAGAAACACTGGACACACATAAATTCTGTGAGAGGCTAATATAAAGAAACAATCCTGCTTCCTCAAGCTTAAGACACGAGGAAATTTAGTTCCTCTATGTTAGAGAAGGAAGGTCGAATAAATTCACATAAGTGGCAGTGCCAAGCAATACATCATAGTGTTATTCTTTTTTTCTGGGTATTGTTATTATCATAATAACTTTTTGTTGACTTCTCCTGTCAAATAATGGCGTATTGCTTTTAACTAATGTACAAGTAAGAATGAGTTTTTTTTTGTTTTTTTTTTTAAAGAAAAAAAAAAACAAACCAAAGAATTCACCACATTTTTCGTTTGTTACCATGTAACAATCACGGACTGCACAACACATAATTGTCAGCAATTAGCTAAGTTTACATCACTTTTTTTTAAAAAAAGAGAAAACAAGTTCAATTAACGGCTGTACGTTGACTTACAATATTTCGGAATTGACATTTGTCGTAGACGCCATATATATATATATATATATATATATATATATATATATATATATATATGTATATAAGTATATGAATATATGTATGTGTATATATATATATATATATATATATATATATGTATATATGTATATACGTATATACGTATATATATATATATATATATATATATATATATATATATATATATATATATATATACATATATATATATATATATATATATATGTAAATGTATGTATGTATGTATGTATGTATGTATTTACACGCATTTAGCGCTGAACTGTGTAATATTTCCTCTTTCAAATGACAAGCTTATCCTCTTAAATGTTTAAACTTTCCCGGCTAACGTCGTGTACATTTACTGATTTCATCCACAGAATAAAAATAAATGGTTATTTTCTGTTTTAATTTTGTGGGGGGCTCTTTTTTATTGATTTTGTTAATGTGGAAACAGAGTGGATAATAATATAAAAGAATAAATTAATGCAAGGTAATTCCTGTCATTCTTTGTTTATCCTTTTGTTTTACTTTTTCGTTTTTTTTTTTTGCAACTGACTTCAACGTTCAACCATGATATTTTCCCCAGACAACAGAGAAATCGTAGACATTAACAACATGTTTATTTTTCTTCTGTCCTCGTGTCTCTTTAATCTTCCGTAAGTGAGACTTTTCATTAGTACATACGCTTTATCTTTCTGTTTGACCAAGCCTGTGATCCAAGAGCATAAATTCAACATCGTTCAATGAAAAAGTAAGACAAATAAATAAATTAATAAATAGCCCAGCACACATTTGCAATCCGTACTTTTTGAACCTTTTCGTGCGTTAATATTGCAGAGTTCGTCTCATTATATTGTTGCGGATAACAAAACAATTGCAAATAACAACATTTAAACATTTCATTCGCGGAAATAAAAAGAGAGTCATCGATCTTCTTGTCTTTTGTTAAAATAAAAATTCACAAAATCAATTTTTTAACCGTTTTATATCTTGTACGTTCATATCTTGTACGTTCATTTCTTTTCCTTTCCTTTCCTTTCCTTTACACGAACTAAAATATTTGGAATCAATTTGGCCCATTAAATCTTTATTTTCTTGTTTAAACAAAATGTCAAAATTATTCACTTCTGATCAACTGTTTATGACAGTGTTGAGTTCCTTATTTTATAAAAACAAATAAACATATATATATATATATATATATATATATATATATATATATATATATATATATATATATATATATATATATATATATATATATATGTTTAGTAAGCGTGCTAAGTCGTGAGCACATTCACAACACCTTTGGCTTGAAGTCATCCAATGGTCTCATCAACCAGTTTGCTTGTTGAATGAACAATATTCAGTAATATCCTTAGAAGGGATAATTTAATGAAATTTATATTCGTGTTTTTTGTCTTTGGTCATCGTTTTGTTTCTTCAATATTGGAATAGGGTGGGGTAGATTTTTTCTTATATGTAATCTTCTTTTCCAACAACGTTGATTATTTTTATTATATCCTATTCATTGAAAGCAACGCATTCTAATTTTCTATGTTTTTCGATCGTAATTTTCTTTATCCTAGACCGTGAGTTCTGCTATATTTGTTGCATTCATAAAAACAACCATCTTGAATCATTCATATACATATATATATATATGTGTGTGTGTATCTGTGTGTGTCTGTGATTTCTTTCAGCATTTACGTAAAATATTAGCAACAAATCACCTCCATCTCCGGTTGGACTGAGTTCAAATTGTCCAGTCTGAATCCAAGTTTGACTGATGTAATATTAAATGTTGCATACCAATAACTCACTCCTCCTCATATATATATATATATATATATATATATATATATATATATATATATATATATATATATAATCAATTTCTTTCTATTACAGCTTTGACCATTACTTATGTCTCTCTGTTAACCTGTTCCCTGTTTCACTCTCTGCCTTACTCTCATATTGTTTTTCTCGCAATATTTTTTCAGCGTTTCATCTTTGTTCTTCAAATCCGTACATCCTGTTCGTTTACCGTTCGTCTCATTAAATATTCCAATTGTCAATCAATCGATTTGTCATTCCATATTCTTGCCAATCAAATGCTTGACTGACAAGCCACGTGACTGTCCAAAATCTTCCAGTAGCAACAGGTAAAAACGTTCACGGGAACGTACTCACTGTCTTCATTTATATTTCTCCTTCTTCATCATCTCCATTGTTAGAGGGGTGGGATGGGGGGCATTATGTTTGAGAAAGGTAACCCTATTCACATTCCCAGGGCGGGTATATGATGTGGAGCATACCTGTAGATATAGACCCTGTAGTCTTTGCTGGCTAGCACCACGGAACCGTCGTCCATGAGGGCGACATCAAAGCACTGGGCGTGCTTCACTTTGCTCTCCAGGGCGTTAACCAGCTGACCATCCTGGGTGAAAATGGTCAGGTTGAAATTGTTGTGGTTGTCAGCAATGAGCACCTCGCCGGCTGTATTGATACCGACTCCAATTGGGTAATTGGTTACCCCTTCCCCACCAATCTGCCGCAGGAATAGACCTTGATAGTTGAAAACCTTGACACAGTGGGCGCGGTTGTCACTGATGAATATTTCCTCTTTATCATTCACAATAACACCGTTTGGGAATTCCAAATGTTGTGAGCAGCCAAATTTGTGCAGAACGTTTCCAAGCTGATCAAAGATGATTACCCGCATTACCTTGCATTCGACAATGACGATACGGCCCTTACTATCCACAGTCACGCCTCGTGGGTGCTGTAGAATATTCGCACCGAACTTTCTCACAAACTGACCGTACTGATTATAAATTTGTATCTGGTGCGTTGGACTCCGTTCCGTTACGATGATGTCACCGGAAGATCGGACAACAGCTACCCGGTTTGGATAGAGCAGCTGCCCGTCTCGCTTTCCGCATTCACCGAACTGAAACTTAAAGCGGCCATCCTTGTCGAATATCTGGATGCGGTGATTGTTTGTGTCTGCCACAATAACATCGTTTTGGGCATTGACCGCTACGCCACTTGGTTCGGTGAACTGACCATCGAGTGTCCCAAACTCGCCGAATTTGCAATGGTAAATCATTTTCTGCCGTTTGATCTGTTGTTTGGAATTGTGTAAGCCTGTGTTTATAAGTTTTGAGGTCAAATCCAGCAGCGGGTCGGTGTTGGTTGGGAAGATGTCCATGCCGTTTGTGAAAATGTCCAGCCCGTTTGACCATTTCTCGTATATATTGTTGTCTGTGCCGCTTCCAAACTGGAAGCTGTTTGTAGAAGAAAATTGGCGGGGAGAAGAGTCAAAAAGCTGGCCATTATTGAGAGAATTACCTACAATTAATCCGTTCGCAGGTCGGGCTATTGGTTGGGGTTTCTGGGTTGTCTGGGGTTGAAATTCATTGCTTTGTCGCACATAGCCAAACGTGTTCTGGATACCAACTTGAATAGCAGAAAAATTGGAAATAAATTCCATGTCATAGTAGTTTTGGTTGTTAACGTCCGGTTGAAAGTTGAAGACATTTTGGAAGCGTTGTTCTATGAAGGATTTGAAAAGAAGGATTTCTGACGAGCTGGCATGCTTCAAGAGTTTGTCTATGAAATCGCAGCCTTGGTAAATTCGTTCAATATTCTCTTGAATTTTCTGAGCCAGGGTGCTTATGGCGATTTGCTTACCGTTAAATACCTGATCCAATTCACGCTGCACCTCTTGTTTTCTTTCTTCAATCACAGCTCGGAAGAAGTTGTAGGTTTCAGTGATGTCATCCTGTGCTTTCTGATATTGGATTTGAAGTCTGCAAGATAATGATTAGGAAAGAAGAACGTGAGGAAACAGTGTTAATAATACAGGCAAAGGCTTATGTAAAATAAATATAGAAAAAAAAAACAACAGATTCAAAATCAATAAAAGCAATAGAAACGAGATATATAATCAGGTTGATAAGAAGAGATAAGTAGCCATAGAAATAAAGAGATATAGATGGAATGTAAGGAGATAGATAAATTCAAAATACAGATCAACCGACTTCAACCTTTGGAAATACACCCCTAGTCAGTGTAATATCAGTATTGTCCTGACGAGAAGCCTATCAGCAAGACTTGTAGACGGAAGATATGTTTTTGAATTTTTGCTTACAAAAATGTGCCCTTTCTTAAAGGCGTCATACTCCACTAATTTCTTGGTCGATTTGTTTTTATGCATTAATGACCATTGTTGTTATCTTTGTTTATCTCTCTCTCCTATATATATATATATATATATATATATATATATATATATATATATATATATATATCGCACACACTTCACTCACACTTGAACATACACACAC
>OZ038486.1:53257755-53270255 GCA_964036315.1 Acanthosepion esculentum
GAATGTAACGAACGCGACAGAAATTCGAACTCGACTCTCCGATTTCTCGTTTCGAACCGCTATCCATGACAACACCAGCACACCCAGCGAATCAATTTACTGATAATAAAAGAAGACTATATGTGAACAGGATTCAAGGCAATAAACGATGACAATAGGGCAGTAATAGTTTTGAAGCTCGTAGTTGACAGGCAAGACGCTGGTAAATAGTAACACAGGCATAGAACTTACAGTTAAATCTATTAACATCTACAGTGAAACTATTAAACCTAGCAGCAAATCTAGTATTACACGTGAATTCGGGAAGTTAAGTCCACCAGAGCAATTACCATGAAAATATTTATAGAAAATATCAGTGAAGCTACGTGAAGACGAGATCTCAGGTCAAGACTGATATAATTGCAGATTCTACTGCGGATTTTGTCAAGAATCTCGAGATATGAAGCCGAAGCAACAGACCAGATTTTACAGCAATATCCAATGCATAGAAGTATGGCAGACTTATAGGCATTCTGCTAGGTAGATTCTGACTCAAGTAATTGTTTAACCACGACATAACGAACCGATTTTCTTAGCATCAGACTTAGCATATGATTCGGTAAAATCTCGTTCCATTTCATGTCAATGGAAAATGTGACAGCGTGTAACCGCAGTGAGTTGCTCACTTGAAAGATAGTATGAGCCATATCGAGATTTAAAGCAGCCATCACTGTTGGAAAGATCGATAACAATCACTGGACATGTGAAACACAATTTTCTTAAAATCTAAAATTTTTCTTATCCTTGTTTTCTTTTTTTGTAACAGATATATTTTATAAATTTCAGCCGACAGTAAAACTCGTTATTCGATCATTGAATTTTGAAAGGGTCCTAATATGGAAACGACTCATATTATCATTACTTTCACTGTAATGAGATTGCTCTCCTCTGCTATGTCGATTTCTAATAATAGTTCTCGTCACGGCCAGAAACTGCTCTTTTGAAACGAGAATTGTAGTTACGAGGAGAAAAAAACACACAAATGTCAGAGGGAGGCAGAGATACATAGACTGCAGCGGAAGTAGATGCTAAACCTGCGGTGGGCGATATATTGAAACAAAAAAAGTTGCATGATAAGTCATCTTTAATGATTTGTCACGTGTGATGTAGACTCACCCGGCAGAGTGTTACTGTTAATTAAATCATTCCGCAGGGACGATTCTGCATAGCGGGTAAAGTTTCCTGCGATTGGTTGCCAAGATATATCAAGTCTGTTATTCTGATATTCTTAATGTATTTGTTCTTTCTGGATAGAAGACATATATATTTGCCATCAGTATCGTAAAACTAGGCAAGGGCTATCCAAAATTTCCCGATATAAACAAGAAGCCTTTGTAAGGAAAACGTCTGGAAATTTAGTCAGATTTTAAGATATTTCACTCCACCCTCGTGTATCTGTTTGTAGTTTATATAATGAACTTTTTTCTTTATTTCCGATATATTCCGATTACCTAGGTACTGTCACACTCTGTGAATTCAGTAATTCCCCAGGAATAGAGACACATAATGCCATCAGGGCTTCCCCGATGTAGCAATAAATCGCACAGAGTATGGAATAAAGTCATCAATATACAGTAAGCAAATATTCAACGGACATTTCCAGAAGTTCATTCATACTAAATTTCATACAATTCAAGACTTATGAACTACTTATATATATTAGAGGTTAACTGAATAATATGTATGATATTAATGTAAGAGTGTCTACCATCACTAGGTCAAGAAAATCAAAGACAAGTAGAAAATCAGCTACCTTAATAGAGAAAGAATTTTTCGAGTACAACAAAAACAAATCAGCCAGAGACTGCCTAGCATACGTAAGAGATACCTAAAAAAACTCAATTCAAACTATATCAGTATATACTATATCAGTATACTACAATAATATACTATATCATGTCCATACTATATCAGTATATACTATATAATATCCATATAATATCATTATATTATATATCACTATATACTATATCACTATATACTATATCACTATATACTATATCATATCCATACTATATCAGTATACTATATCAATATCCATACTATATCACTATATACTATATCAGAATATACTATATCATAACTTTACTATATCAGTATATACTATATCATATATGTACTATATCAGTGTATACTATATCGTACATACTATATCATATCCATAGTGTATCAGTATACTATATCACTATAAAATGAATCGTATCCATACTATATCAGTATATACTATATTATATCTGTACTATATCAGTATATGCAATATCATATCCATAGTGTATCAGTATACTATATCAGTATCCATACTATATCAGTATATATTATATCGGTCCATAGTATATATCAGTATTTATTATATCAACCCATACTATATCAATATAGTATTCAAATAAAATTCATCCTAATGGAAATATCTACTTCGGACCACGTTCTCCACCTTGAAAGAAGACATGACCAAAATCTTGCGTTCTCCATTTCATGTAGTCGGATATCTAGGCCCAGAAAAAAAGACAAACGACACAAGGATGAACACAACCACGTTGTTCTTATAGGTGATATCAGTTAAGCATAGGAAGAAGAAATGCTAATTCCTCATATAAAATATTCGGATATTAATACTAGAAGAAAAATAAGTAAATAGGAAAAAAATATGTCGTGATAGAGAGATACAGGACTCAACTGGAAATTGTACTAGGAAAACTTAAGTAAAAGATCGTGTTGTTCAAATACTGGGAAGGGCTTGTCTATCTTGGGTATCCACTTAAGTCTTCATGCTTCTTTTAAATCCAAGGTTCGAATTATGAACTCTGGTAACGAGTTAGAATAAAGTTTCGTTCCGTTATTTTCTAAACTTTTCTTTGTAGAGCTCAAATCCGATAGTATTGAGCTGAATTCCTTCGTTTTTCCATATGTTATTGTAATTAAAACGTAAAATATATTTTTATTGGAGTTTTTGTTTATCGACTTAGAAATCCGATTGAACTTTACAATTTTTCAGACATATGACGAGGGAATGCCGCGTAGACAGAAATGTGCAGACAGCCTTCGCTTTCAGTCAAAGTTCCGAAAATACCAAACTCCTCGAGACTTATGTGCCGTGTACAGAGATGTTGCGATAAAAGAAAGAAGTGCACAGATGCTTTTCACTCTTCTAGAAGGCGAACTTCGAACTCACAGACTCTACACGTACCGATCGACATGTTCAAAGCAATGAGGAACGATTGAAAGCGGATTCACGCTAATCAACTATGGAATTGACCAAGTAGATAAGATGGTCTTAAGGTACGGTCGCTTTCACTCGATTCTTTAAAATTGTTGATGAAAAATAGGATTAAAATAAACGTGAAAAACGAACGCAATATCCGACAAACTAAACTATAGGGAAAAGACTTGGAAGGTCAGTACGCCTACGAAGATATTCAGAATTCTAAGACCTGGATTTAATTTTAACTGTGTTTGAAAAGCGACCTCGTGAACTGATGGGAAAATGGAATTATTCCCGCCAGAAGGCAGGCCAAACATTTAGCAAAAAAAAAGAAAAGCAGACGCGTGTATTCCTGACGCCATTTTCTAACAGTTTTATGGAGTAAAGAAGCGTTTTTTCCCCCATTGTTAACTCATACAAGTAATTAAGTCTAGATTGGCAAAACATCTGAAATATACACATTCACACAATTTGTGTGGGCTTTCATAAAGTTCGCGCCAAAAAAATAAGCGAAGTCTACGTGTTAAAAAATCACTAAATTAATTTACACCATATGAAAAGAAGGCACAAATGGATAATGATCAAATGAGTTAAAAGTATACAAGAAAAAAATAAACAATTAATCTGCATTAAACATCCAATGAATATTGGAAAAATTACATTAAGGTGGGAATAATGGATCTATACTCATGTATCTATACTTAATATTTAGAAAAACGGGCACATATACATTTACACACACACACACACACACACACACACACACACACACACACACACACACACACACACATATATATATATATATATATATATATATATATATATATATATATATATATATATATGGAGAGAGAGAGAGAGAGGATAGAGAGATGCATAGATTGATAGATCGATAGATAGATATAATCGTAAAGAAGGTTCAGCGTTTTTGTGAGTTTTGCCTCGTGTTGAATATATTGTTTGATATCAGAGGGAAAATTGTAATGAAACTTGCTAAAAGTGTGTGCATAGCTCCGAGCAATTTCGACAAATTGTGGTCATTTTCAAGCAAAGAAAGTAAACATTGAGAGACATCTACTGGAGCTTATTACCACTAACGGCCTTAAGGTTTAACTGAATTTTAACACCTGAACTCCGAGATTATTGATGGTGGTCTAGTGCAGTTTGATGTGGAGGAACTACAAAAATTTACTCTTTTTTCGCATTTGGATAGACAGAAAAGTATAGTATATTATAGTCTACAATAGTCACTGCGATAAAAAAATATGTTTCAATGAGGTGAAGAATGAGACGGATTTTTACCAAAGCATTGGTAAAAAATTTCTCGGCCTGATCGACATCCTGGAATTCTGTAGTGGGTCGATTCAAGAACAAAATCAATTCCAGAAGCACCATAATTCTAGAAAAATGGTTAAAAATACAGGCTCTCTCTCCCTCTCTCTCACACACACAAAGAAAGAAATACACAAACACACACACAGACACACACACACATATCTATATATATATATATATATATATATATATATATATATCTACATATATATATATATATATATATATATATATATATATATATATATATATCTATATATATATATATATCTATATATATATATATATATATATATATATATATATATATATATATATATATATATATATATAAAGCCAAACTATAGTGAGAGCTATAAAGGACATGATGTTGTTGATGACGTCCTGAAGGGAAACGCCACATACTAGATATCAAGTTTCCTTCCCTTTCTATTACTCAATGGAATAGATATAGATATATAGCAATATATATATATATGTATATAGGATTAAAATAAATAGCAATATTTATATATATAAAATAAAATATATATCAATATATATATATTGCTCCCTTGATGTTCTTTATGTCTTAATATTCTTATCTATATATCTCCATATATATATATATATATATATATATATGTAACGTAAATCATTCAAACGAAAAACAAATATTGAAGCTAATTATACGGCGAGAATCACTCTCACAAACAATATTTACTAATAAAATATAATCAACTTCGAATCTGTTAATGAATGGTGTGATCCTTGTTCATAAATTCCGGGTTTATCAGGTGTTATTTTTCCTACGAGCCGGGCTTTCAGCCGTACCAAACGGCCATCATCAGGTAGACAATTTAGTGTGTTTTTACTAAGTTCCAAATAGTAATGCGACATCGAAAGGTAGTACGGTCCGAAAGAGGTTTTTTTTTAGCAATGAGATAATGTTAAATGTTAGAATAATTTTGGAGCGTGCGGGCGCAACGCTGTGGTTGAATTTTTTAAATTTGAAAAATGTGCGTTCTTGTACTGGAGAAAAGTGGCATGAACTAAATTGTTCAATAATAAGAGTAAATGTCACAGTTATTATCGGGAATTTCGCACTTAGGATCAAGTTATTTTAATGTCAATTTTGTAGTGCGTAATCATAAATTACATAAATTGATTACGCACTACAAAATTGACATATATATATATATATATATATATATATATATATATATATATATATATATATATATATATATATATATACACACACACACACACACACACACACACACACACACACACACACACACACACACACACACACGTACACGTCCTTTTTATAGATAAAATATTTAAGTAAATACAGTATTAACAACATTTACCGGCCTGAATGTCCGAGACATTTTCATAGAAAATATGCGTCCTCCGACAGGAATCGAACCTGTATCCTTTACGGAAGCGTCATATAGCGTGACGTGCTTTTACAGTAATTTAAAAACAGTAAAATCGACTTTGCTAACAGAAACGCTCCTCTGTGCGTCAATCGGTAAAAGCACGTCAACTAACCTGACATTGGCATTGGCAGCTGACCTTCAATATCCTGTCGGCTCCCTTTATGTTCTTAAAGTCGTTCTGAATGTGTTTATACCAATATCTATTTCTTTTACGTAAAACTTATATTTTAGTGAATACGTGCGTGTGAGTAGAAGACATGCTTTTAAAAACAGTATAGATTTCATACAGCGGTCAGTTCTTTAGAGAATATTAATAAAGATTAAACACCTTCCGGCATGAGAACGTGTATATGAAGCATAATCTTCTGAGATGTTCTTTGGTCGCGCGATTCAAATGTCGCCGTATCAGTCGGTAGTTACATCTACAAAGGAGGGTCTCGGTCAAACCCTTCGGGAGGCCATATTTTCTTTATTAAGTCTCTTCAATACAGAGACCAGTAGATTTAATTCATGCAGCTTAAAAACATAATGCGTCTACTCAAACATGTGTATTCGTTAACATATATTGTTTTAAGTAATAAGAAATTATATCGGATTAAAAATAATATCCATTAAATCCTTAAAACTTACCTCGATATACATCTATAAAAAATAAATGTTGACTTTCAAATATATGTTAAGTTTATGGATATACTCGTGTATGAGCACGTACGATATTAATAAACCCAACATACCCGCTTTTTTCCTTATATTTGCTCTTAAAAATGTCACTCTGACACTCTCACGTGCAGCAAGTATGCAACAGTAAACAACATACACAGGCAGACAGCGTATTCAAAAACGCATGCGCACTAATCTATTGGTAAAGTTCAACTCCATCTTTGTTTCTTTCATTCAAAAAGAAAAGAAAACATGCAAAAAAACATCAGTGTTTCATATCTTTTTGATGGTGTCTGTTTACATGTTGAAGCCCATCATGTTTTGGGTCGTTAATCACGACGCATGCCGTTTCCTTCGTTGAAGGAGTTTTATTACATACAAAAAATAGATTGGTCGTGTATTTCCCTGTCTCGTCTGCTATCGCTGACGCAATGGGTTATGTCATGAGTTGCCTAGTGACGATATTGCGGGCTTTCCTGCCGCGTCAAACACAACATTAGAAAAGAGAGCAAACGACCCTGTATCAGGCTTAAGGGATATTGTTTGAGTAAAAATATATATAAATAAATACATCGCTTCCAAATTAGTAATTCACTAAGTCTAATTTTATTTTTACATCTTGTAATGAAAAAGCGATGCTTAATATCTCAAGCACTACGTTGCATTTTCCTTGAAAACCAAACTAGGGACGTTACCTAATCATGCTGGAATGGACCCTGAATTTCCGTCTATCACGACGAATCGTTGTTTTCTCGGGGGAAGGGGGCACGTGACCTGAGCGGCTATTGGTCTTAACTCTAAAAGTCTGAACTAGTGGAAATAAGGAATGTAGATCTTCTGAACGCTTTCCATGGCAACAGCGGTAGGGCAGTGAAAGGTTTGTTACGTTTAGTCTGTAAGTGCAAAATAATTCCTTATTCACGATGACGCGGAAAAGCTATCGAGAGTGACAAATGAAGAGTAGACAGATTATGGCAATAGTACTCCATTTCTGGCCTGATCAGGCTCTTGTAAAGTTATAGAATAGCAGGGGGAGTCTGATACCTACTGCAGACGAAAAGGAAACCGACCATTTCCCCAGCATCTTTACCGATGATGTTGAGGTAACGATTGGGTTTGTGGGACCGACTCCCAAGAGGAAAGCTTCCTTGATTACTAGTTTTAACCTGCTCATGTCTAGGGTTAGGCGTTATCTTTCCTACATATCCCCATAAACTCTGCTACGTGCTCTGTAACGCTCTACCTCGAGTGAGTCTTGGACTATCTACAGAATGAAATTTACACGATTTACATTATTCGGACTATTGTCCTCATCTTTGTTGTCATATTTATCACTACGTTTCGGCCGTTGTATGCTCCGGCCTTCTTTAGGTGGTTGGAATCTCGAACTGAACAATTTATTTCGCTTAAGGGCACATGGCACAGTGGATAAAGTTGTTAGTTAGATCCAGTGACAGGACCCAAAGAGTTGTGAGTTCAATACCTTGTTAAGGCAGTGAAGAACGTGTGGTGTTGAATTAACAGGAGAAAACTGATAACTGACATCCATTATACATGGCATGTGGAACTAGAACAGTCTACCCCAGATAGTGAAATAAAAGGTTAAGTTCGACATTCTAACCACCTGCAGAAGGCCGGAGCGTACAATGGCCGAAACGTTGTGATGAATATGGCAACAAAAATGAGGACAATAGTCCAAATAATATAAATAGTGTACATAATACCTCATCTCATTAATATAGATAGATGCAGAGTGAAATTTATTGTAAAAATAAATAAACACCGAAATATCAATTCCCTTTAGCCACTGATTGTATGTACACGAGTACCGCGCAGTCGCAACAGGGATCCGCGCGGATGCGGTAGACTATTTTCTATAATGTGAATGTTTATATATCTATCTGTTATTTCCCACGCGTGCACATTTCAAGCACAGTCCACCTGCCTGTGTCACTCTCTGATATCCTTGATATATTTGATTGCCGGCAGTAATAATTATATTTATAGGATATAGTGACATTTTGTGTCATAGTACTAAATAATAATAATAATAATAATAATAATAATAATAATAATAATAATAATAATAATAATAATACGTAAACAAGAGTAAAAAGAAAGAAAAAAGAAAGGAAAACAATGAAGACATTTACAACAGATACAATATCAACGATGAAATGGGAGAAGAGGGGGATGAAAAAATGAAGGAAAAGAGAAAATTAAACGATAATAAAAATAGGCTTCGAGGAGATTTCTTTATAAAAAGTAGATAGATATTGCCACTTCGTATTATTCTACGTGTCGTGTCCATTCATGACGTTGGCGATCATGGGTCTCCACGATGTCTTGGCCTTGATATTGTTGCCAGTAGTGTAATAATAATGGAAGTGTTTGCTAATCGAATTCCAAATATGATAGAATATTAAATAAATCGACAATTGTTTATATCTGATACGAAAAAGTCTACGTTCTGAATCAGAAGCAAATAAGTACATTAATATGACGTAGAATGTTTATGCCATTAAATTTAAAAGACATAAGAATAAAATACGTTTGAAGTTATAAATTCAGACCTTCCAACCCATTTAAACGAGATGGCCGGATTTAATGATCGCGTGCACGCACGCTCTCTTTCTCTTTCTCTCTCTCTCTCTCTCTCACTCTCTCTCTCTCTCTCTCTCTCTCTCACACACACACACACACACGCACAGACGGAAACAACTGTTAAAAAAGAAAAAACTGAAAGCGAAAAACTCGAAACTACTTCGATATTGTCTGGGAGCGTAGAAAGCTGAAGACAATACGGTTGAGTAGTAAGTAATGATGCACTTAAATGAGTGCCAACAATAATAGACTCTAGAATTAATGAAACAGAAAGTCCATGAAAGCTAGTGTCTGGTTGGATTACGGCGGTACAGAGGCCCGTGGAGATTCTGAGAAAGTTGACGTCGCTTTGAAGAGACTCCGTCTAAAACAATAACCACTAGACGACTGGTTTAGTATACAAATTATTATTATTATTATCATTATTATTATTATTATGATTATTATTATTATTATTATTATTATTATTAATAGTAATAATAATAATAATAATAATAATAAGTACCGAACATCCTGGACACATCAGAATCTCAGAACTATAAAAAAAAATTACTTTGCGTGGAACTGCTCATATAATCCACAAATCTCTCCATCTAAACGAGACGTGAAAAATATACATAGATAAATCTCCTACTGTGTCCTTTTTTCTCAGACCAAGACTCTCTGGCAAGATGATACCACAAATAATAATAATAATAATAATAATAATAATAATAATAATAATAATAATAATAATAATGAGAAGAAGAAGAAGAAGAAGAAGAAGAAGAAGAAAGAAGAAAAAGAAGAAAAAAAGAAGAAAAAGAAGACGAAGAAAAAGAAGAAGAAAAAGAAAAAGTAGAAAAAGAAGAAGAAAAGAAGAAAAAAAGAAGAAAAAAGAAGAAAATAAGAATAAGAAAAAGAAGAAAAAACAAAGAAAAAGAAGAAAAAAAGAAGAAAAGGAAAAGTGTCAGAAAAAAGAAGAAATGGAAAAAGAGTAAGAAAATAAGAAGAAAAAGAAAAAGAAGAAAACGAAGAAGAAGAAAAAAGAAGAAGAATGTGTTTTCATATTGACATGAATATAGATCTTCAAAGAATCTCAAAATACAAGGATCTTGAAGTGGAAATCTCAAAAGTGTGTCACATGAGCACATCAATAATTCCAGTTGTAGTTGGAGCCCTCGGATTGATTGGAAAATGGTAAGATAGACTCATTGATGGGAGTTGTGGTAGCCAATGCCTTAAAGAAATAGAACAAAATGGAATCACAAGTAGAGCTCGCACATTACGAAGAGCGTTATCTATGTACAATTTGTGTGATCTTAGTTTTTTGTTGTTTTATTTTTACAAAAATGAAAACTGGAAAATGTCATGATGCAATTTCTACCCTTAGGTCTTTGGTTAGGACCCGGAAGGAAATGTGCATACAACAGAAGTCAAAGAAAATAACAACAACAAAAAAAAATAAAAATAATAATAATACGTCCTAGTGCGACACAAGGCATGCCTATTGTGATCTTATTTGATTGGAGGCATTTGTATCTTCATATTTTGTTTTGCTGAATTAAGATTGGATACAATATATATCACATTGAATACCACAGATTCATTTGTCAGTTGCCTATCGATTGGACATGTCTCCGAGTGGCTAACAAACTGTGCATCTCTCTTTGTGAGCAGGAGTAGTGGGGGAGAATCATGACTGGTGTTGAGAGTATCTGAGATACAAAATATACAACTCATGAATACGGAAAATCTATGAATTCGATATGTTCAAGAAATTGTTAAGATAAAAATGTCTCTTTAACTCAAGTAGAAAAAAAAAATTCAAATTATTGTTCTCTATAAACGGTACAAATATTCGTTACCTTCATGCAAAGAATCTTGTTTAAAGTAGCCTCAGTTTTCTAAGCCAAAGCTACACAATTTTTTCTTTCTTTTTTTAAGCGCCGTGTCCCTAAATAACGTAGGCGAATATGGGTCAATACAACAACCTTTCCTTTGTAGGCGGGATGAGTGAAAGCAGAGTTTCTATGAAGTATATACAATCAGGATAAAGCGGAAGCATAACGATTGAGTTTGCATAGAAAGGGATCAAGTATGAAATATTCCGGAAAATATCCAGCGGCAGATTGTCCGACAAATTAGTAATTCCTGAGAAAAATCTCGCTGTGTGTAACATTCTCCTTAAGGTTGATTTGACCCGTAACATGAAAAATCATATCAGTAAAGTTCTGAATTACTGGAACTAAAGAATTAAGTGCATTTGAACATTTATTACGTTAATATTAATAGGTTAGTGATAGTCTCGTGGCATGGCATCTGCGGGAAACAGGTTGCATAATGGAGAGTGCGTATTCTCCAACAAAACTACGGAAAATATTTTGAATTCTATCAAAGTTGAAAATATATAATTGAGCACTGCAGGCCTAACAGAATGGATAATACGTCTTTCCCAACAAGACTACGCGAAAGAGTTTGAATTCTACCAATTCTTCCAGTCAGGGAAAGAAAGAATTGAGTAGGGCCGGCCTAGCAGAATGGAAAATGTCTTTTCCAACAAGATTGCACAAAAGAGTTTGAATTCTATCAAAGCTGAAAAGAGAGAATTGAGCATGGTCAGCCTAAGAGAATGGATAATCCATCTTTGCCAACAACAGTTTGAATTCTACCAATGTTGGAAAGAGAGAACTGAGTAGATCGGAAAATAAGTCTTTTCCAACAAGATTACACAAAAGATTTTGAATTCTACCAATGAAGGAACGTAAGAACTGAGCTATCCCAGCCTACCAGATTGGATAATACGTCTTTCCCAAGAGGACTATGCAAAGGAGTTTGAATTCTATCAAAGCCGGAGTGAGAATTGAACCGTGCCAGCCTAACAGAATGAATAATACGTCTTTCCCAACAAGATTACGTAAATGAGTTTGAATTCTATCAAAGCTGAAAGGGAAATATACTTTCTGGCACTTGTATAGATAAAGATCTGAGAAATAAGCTCATGATATTCAGGACGGATAATTTATATTTTAAAAGTGAATGCAGGAGTCAAAGGTGAGATAGTTTATATTGCTAACGTTGATATTTGGTAACGACCATAATGAGAAGGGAAAACGAAGCGAACATCTGAGGAAAAATAGCTGAAAAGATGGGAAGGCGAAACGTGGAAGGAAATACGATAATCAGTCGATGCCGCACCAACACCAACACCAAGATAATCAAAGCGAATATATAGCGAAAGTGATTCCAACGAA
>OZ038486.1:53275255-53282755 GCA_964036315.1 Acanthosepion esculentum
TATTTAGATTCTGATTCTTTCCAAGATACTGAATATTTTTTCTATTTACCATTTTTTTTTTCAAATTGTTTGTCTATTTTTTACAATCTGCTATTCCTAGTTTGTTGAAGGAATTTTCCAACTTACCCTTTTAATTCAAACTACCTTTCTACTCTAGACTTAAGAGTATGATCCGAAAAATGGCGTATTCCCTCCCGCGATACATGATTCTAAGACTCTTGCAACTGCATGTGTCGAGCATCATATCACTAGAAGCCATAAATATTCCGTATGAAAAATGGTTTGAGATCTGGCTATTAAAGTTGTCAAATATCTTCCAGAGAATGCTGACAAATTCGAACAACATACTCCTGGAACTGTACACTGCCTTCCTACTGCAGGTGTGGCAGCGAAACCATTTGAACCATATTCTTGACGTATATGGTGTTGTTCAAAGGCCGCTGCAGAAACACCCATGGTAGCAAGTTTTCTCTGCCAAGGTATATGTGGTTGTGCTTTTGTTTCATGAGTGTATATACTTCATTTCTTAAATCTCTTGCCTACACAAATGGCCATTGATTTAAAATTATTTATAACTTTTCCATATACAAGTCTTACCATAGCTGGCGGGAAGACATCGATTCATACCTTTCCCAAAACAATTTGCGCGTAAGGGATTGTAATTGGAACGCGAACGCCCACTTAATCATGAAAGAAAACCTGTAGAATATATCATTCACAGTTCATATCGAGGTGTTTAGAATTGGCGAGAAAAAACGAGTAACGTATCTGATTATTCGAATAAACAGATAGAACAATGATCAGCAAAGTAAAAATGTTTAATAAAAAAGTAAGTACACTATTTACATTATTCGTACTATTGTTCTCATCTTTGTTGCCATATACATTACTACGTTTACTACGCTCCGGCTTTCTTCAATACCCTCTTACGGCAGTAGAGAATTTGGAGAGGGGAATTAACAGGAGATAACTGATAACTGACACATATTAAACATGACACGTTGAACTAAAACAGTCTACTCCAGTGAGCGACATAAAGGGTTCAGTTCGACTTTTCAACCACCTGAAGAAGGCCGGAGCGTACAACGGCCGAAACGTAGTAATAAATATGGCGACAAGAATTAGGAAAATAGTCCGAATAGTATAAATAGTGTACAAAATACCTCATCTCAGAAATATAGACAGATAAAAAAGTAACTAACACTTAGTGCAAGGAAATTAGAAGATGTACAGATCCATCATCACCCACACCTTGAAAAGGTATATCCTATGAGAGAAGAAGAAAATGAGAAATATTTAGAAACGCATATTCTTAAATAGCCACGTAAAATGAGGACATTCATAAGGATGTCCCGCATGGCACCAAAGCAGTTCAGAAAAATCTAAACTCTCAGTTGTATAACACCGTTTCTTAAGACTAATGGTTAAAATTGCTCTAAAAGTGTGAAGCGTGAGGGTCTTTGCAAAAACCATCTTTCTTTGAACATTGGAGAATGGCGCTACATAATCACAAAAGAACTACTAAATAACAGAAACCACATTAGTATTAACAGTATCAATAACTGAAATGGATAGCACATAAAAATAATATAATTCAATAATCAAAATATTGGCATTCCACTCTACTTCAAATAAAAGGTTAGGAACGAAACTGCCGTCAATACTGTAAATAGCGATAACAGCGAAATGACTTGAGAAGTGAGAAATCTATTTTCCGGGAAAATTATTTTAAATGAAAGATTTTATGAAAGCCAAAACTGAAAAGGATAAGTATAAAAAATATACACAATGTATCTATATTATTCAATGAAACATATTTGCATGAAGATATGCTGCCTATACATACACACACACACACACACACACACACACACACACACACACACACACACACACACATATATATATATATATATATATATATATATATATATATGTATGTTTGAATACTTGTGTAATGAGTATTACTTTATGTATAATTCACTGTTCATAAGCATATCTACTGAGAGCTTTAAGTGAACATTGTATTTTGTTTCTTCTTTTTTTATCTCCTCCCTTCATTTTGCAGTATTTGTTCTCTTTTTCACCCGCTTCCCCAAGTGTCCCAAATTACGTCTATTGGGAACAGCATGTCTGCGTAATGTACACAATTGCAGTCAGCCATTTTTTTTTCCTTCTTTCTGTTTTTGTTTTACTTTGGTGTATATGAGAGTGAACACTCAGTCTCGTATGCGTGGGTGGGGTTGTTCTTTGAAGATGAACGATGCATGTGTAAAGGGGTCGGTGGATTTCGGAATGTACAAACGTGGGCGCCTGTGCCGGAATGTATACGCATTCATGTGCATACCCGTGCGCATGCGTGCGTCTCTGTTTCTTTGTGAGTTCGAGTGGCTATAATGGCAAATATGCGAAGGAATCGTTCCTCGTTGCTTTTTTTTGGGGGGGGCGGGGGGTTGTGTGCGTGTGTTCTTTATAGATGTATTATCATCGTTAACTCGAACTTTAATATCCACATAATTTTACACATTTCCTCATCGCTTCTACCGACGATGTTTCAATGTAAATTAAGGTCACCGCGTATCGGTTAATGTTTACCGAGATAGTCAAGCTGGCTATTAATATTGTGTAGTGAGTTCAAGACTCAATGTGTGTCCTATATTTACAGCCTTTTGCAAACGCAGTCTGACTTTATTATATCGTAGTATATTATTGAAAATTATTTAAGTTTATGTAGACCATCATCACTTTTCCTGAACATTTATTCATTACATCGTCTTCGGTTTTTAGATCAACACTGCTACACTTACAAGAATCGTCTTTAATTTTTTTCTTCTTCCTTTCTCTTTTTAGTCTTCCATATCACTTTTATTTTTCCTTATCATTACTTTTTTTAACCACGTTAATTCCTAAGTCTCATTGATCATATTTTTTCAACCTTATACATTTCACTTGTCCTACTTTGTCATTTGTTGATATTTTTGTTATCCTAATCCATCTTCTTAAATGTTCTATTCCCTTCGTCCAACATATTTCTCCTTTCATTCGTATTCCCCTCCTTCCTTCGGTTTCACTTCTTTCTCAAGCCTATTCCTTTATTTTTGGCTAACTTTCCGGTTTCGTCGTTCTTCTTTTCATCCTCCATTCCTATTTTTTCTCGCTTATCTCAGTAACATCAGCACCGGTTTCGTCTTCGTCTATCTCTGTTATAAATCTGCTTGTCCTTCTTTTCGTTATTTACTTATATAGCTAATTCAAGCGACCGTTATGACCTGCCAATGCCTTATAAATAATGGACTATTCCGTTTTGAACCAGGGAAAACACGTAAATTACATATCAGTGGCGCTACTTTGTTTCAGTGAGAAAAGGGAAGAAAGAAAGAAAGAAAGAAAGGAAGAAAGAAAGAAAGAGGAGAGAAGTTAGAAGTGATTAGAAAGAAAGAAAGAAAGAAAGAAAGAAAGAAGTTAGAAGTGTTTAACGTATGTTTCAGTGAAATCGAGAAGTTGTCAACTTCAAAGCTTCTCCTTTGTACATCCCTGCATATTAAAATAGCAAGTATTCATATTTATGATTTTTATTGCAATATTTTGTTATAGCTTTTAGGCTCAAGTATTAGACAATACGATAGGGGTTAATCTACGGGTAGTTTATTGTCGTAGAACTCGCCATGAGCTTATTCACTCATTAACTTAAGAATTAAGAATCATTAGAATATCAAAATAAGAAAACCATGACATTTTCAAGGACTTTCGCACTCCTATCTTGTTTAACCGTGTTCACCTCCAAGTAAGGTGGTAAAGCCAATGGGTGTGGAAGAATTAAAAACAAACATTTCTAAGTAGCGAAGACAAAAGAAAAGTAATCAGGAGGACAGTAAATGTCTATTGACTTTGCATTTAAAATTTTGAAGATTAAAGTTGGCAAGAACGCGCATGGAACCGGAAAGGAGCTCCACAAGCGAGGTGTGCGAGAAAAGAAACTGTTACCTAGAAATCCCAGTTAAATCTCGCCAACTCAACGGTAAATTGAAGAGATCTCGTCGCGATTCTAGTATTGCGTTTAAATTCATAGAGAATGAAGGTAGTTTATCGACCTGATCAAAACTTTTATTTATTTATTTGTTTCCCACTAGTTTTAGCAATTATGCTGTGTTTTATTGTGTGTTTTTTTCGCATAGCTTCCTTACTTCCATCCTTTCCTCCTCATAAAATTGATTTTCTCCCTCTTCGCCAGTCATAGGGAGAACGACAGAGGTGATAAATTGGAAACGAATGGTAGATACACAAGTTTACTACAGGGGTAACAAGATACATCGGACGGCGACTGAAAAGCAATTACTTAAGGGGTTAAAATATGGGATATTTTTTTACATTCTTTCCGTAGAGAAAGATCAAAAGCAAAGATAACAGAGCGGAAAAATTAGAAAATATTTCGGCATCCCTTGTTAGTCTTACGTATATGAAATCAATTCATGCTCGCCTAAAGTAGACCGTCCTGGGTAGGACAATAAACTACGTCCAACTGGTCGGGAGGTTTTGAGGGGCGTGGAAATACCTCTTAGTTGCTGGTGTTCCTAGGTCCACTATGACACTGTCCACTGCTGGGGTCCGGCTGTGGGCAAATAGTTGACCCATCAAACTGGGATCAAAACACTATTAAAGTGTAAAAATAGAATTTACCAGAAATACTTTTTGCAAAAAAAATTTACCAGCAATACATTTTTAAAAAAAAAAATGTAACAAAAAATAGATTTGTGAAGGAAAAAGTATTACCAGCAACAAAAAATTTTGTCGGCATTAAGTAGCCCATTGAGGTTGATATGCGGTAAAAAAAAAACAAACCAAACTATCGCTATGAATCTATTTCAAAATGTTGTTTGCATTAAATGACCCACTGAGGTTGATATGCCATAAAACAAAACAACCAACCAACCAACAAGAAATAGGTTTTTGGAAAAAAATTATTACCAACAATGAAAATTTTGTGAGTATTAAATAACCCATTGGGGTTGATATGCCATAAAACAAAATAAACCAAACCATAGAATACATATTCTATTCATACGAATCTATCCTAAAAATGTTGTCGGCATTAAATAACCCATTGATGTTGATATGCTGTAAAACAAAATAAACCAAACTAAATCTCCTTCAAACTGATTTCTTACAAAGAATATATTCTCTTTATACAACCTATCCTAAAAAAAATTATCTGCATTAAATAACTTATATATATGCCGTAAAACAAAGCAAACCAAACTATCGCTATGAATCTATTTCAAAATTTTATTGTCATTAAATGACCCACTGAGGTTGAAATGCCATAAAACAAAATAAACCAAACCAAAACTAAAGTAGAAACAAGAAGTGGAAAGGAGGAGGAAGGGAATGAATATTTACAATATATTTAAATGATAGTAAGTATGATATATGATAATGAACGAAATTCGTAGCTGTCAACACTAGCAGAATTCTCTCATTTCCAAATAATTATCACTGAATTATCTTCATAATTATTAAATGATTGCGATACACACACACACACACACACACAGACACACACACACACACATATACATATATACATATATATATATATATATATATATATATATATATATATATATATACATGTACTCCACTCGGTGACACATAAATATTGCGAGTTAAATGAAACCAAGTCCTCCAGCTGAGGAGGGAAAATGTATATTTATTAATATATAATTCATTGTTCTGTTATATGATATTCAGCACTACGTTATTAACACCAGTTCTAAATATGCGATATTATATATATATATATACATATATATATATATATATATATATATATATATATATATATATATATATATATATATATATATATATACAGGGGGCCGACATTTTTGGGGGCACTTTGAAAAGTGTGCTTAAAGGTGTTTTTTGCTGCCGAGAGCTTTTGTGTTGAGGAGTAGGTAGTTCAGCAGTAACTGTCCATTAATGGTATGATCATTAATTGATGGGTTTGTCTTTGGTTTCATGTTTTCTTTAATTTTACTTCAACTTAGGCGACACTATTTTTCGGACCTGACACAAATTCCGGGTTTTTTAATGATTTAGTCGTCGAACGTCTACAATATGAAAAGTTTCTGCAGGTAAATTGTACTCTGACCATTACATTTGAGTATCTTTACCATTCACTGCGAAAATGTATTAAAATCCTGAAGAAGAATGCATTCAAAAGAAGTCATCAGTTTGGTCCAAAAGAAGAGAGAAGACGGGCTCAGCATCCGAAAGATCGCCGCTAGATGAAGCTACCGAAGTCAACAGTTGATTACATGCTAAGTAGAGACTATGAGCGGAAGAAGAAGAAGAGAGGGCGGAAAAAAACTATTTCCAAGAGAACAGAAAGAAGAATGAAGAGGAGTGTTACGAGGCTGTTATCATCTGGAGAAAAGGTGACAGCGAAGAAAGTAAAGGAGAAGTGTGAACTTGACGTCACTGTTCGAACTGTACAAAGAAAGCTACACGAAATTGGACTTTAGTATGCTAAAATCAAGAAAAGATTTACACTAACGAGAAAACACAAGGAGGCAAGACTGGAAAGCACCAAAAGATAGATAACAAACCATGTCGACTTCAAGAAAGTGATATTTAGTGATGGAAAACTTTTTATGTTCGATGGACCTGACGGGTGGTGTACATGGTCGAGAAAAGGTGAACCTGTCATTCTCAACAAGAGACCGATGGGAGGAGGAGGAGTCATGGTTTAGGGTATGGTATTTCCGAATGGAAACTTGTGGCTCGAGTGGTTAAAAGGACGTCAAAATAGCTTGAGCTACAGAGAACTTTTGGAAAAGAGAGCCCTACCACTCACAGAAAAAGAAACGGGGAGTAATTTTATTTCGCAGCAAGATAACTGCAGCATCCATGTGGCCGAATCAGTGAAAAATTGGATGTGTGAAGCAAATATAACTACTCTGGAATGGCCTGCAAGAAGTCCAGACTTAAATTTATTTGAAAACATATGGGAAATGCTTGCAGAGCTTGTTTACGACGGTCCAGAAATAACCAGAGAGGCTGAACTGTGGCAGCGCATAGAGGATGCTAAAAATAGACTGCTAGAAACACGAAGAGACGTTATTATCAATATGTACGAACAGTATGAAGATAGACTGGTAGAAGGCATTGAAAAAAGGGTGCTGCCATAAACTATTTGCATTGTTTCTGCAATGTCCGAAAAATATTGTCGCCTGTGTAATGTGAAAATTTGTAAAGAAATAAAAAATACTTCTAATTTGAATTCTTCATTTCCATTTGTAGTATTGAAACACTTTTTAAATGTTATTGCCATTACACTAAAACAGTGCAGACTGCCTGTGCTACCTAAAACTTGAAAAAATAAAGTGTCTAAAAAAAAAAATGCTTTTTTAGTAATGAGATATTGTTAAATGTAAGAATAATTTTGGAGCGCTGCAGACACAACGCTAAGGTTGAATTTTTTAAATTTGAAAAATGTGC
>OZ038486.1:53290255-53307540 GCA_964036315.1 Acanthosepion esculentum
AGAAGGTTACAAAGTTATGACAGATAAAGAATGACACCCGCCTTGAGGAATTAATATTGAAGTGTTCGGAGAAACATCCTCGTGGAAGTCTGATATATAGTGATTTTCCAAGCGTAGCTCAAATGTGGCACAAGGCCTAAAGTATGAGGTACCCTGTGAGGATCGAACTCACTACCCAGTCGTAATTGTTTTAGCAAGACAAGGTTGCAAACCATTACACCACCTCGAAGTGTCCAAGATGGTTATTTTCTAAAGCGTAGCTTCGATTTGGCACAAGGCCGAAAGATTGGCGCACCTGGTGAGGATCGAACACAATTTTCAGTCGTAACTGATCTAAGCTAGACAAGCTTGCTAACCATTACACCACGCCGGGGTGTCCATGGCAGCCTGATGTATAAAGTAATGATTCTTGAGAAGAAGCATTCAGAGTGGAACGGCCTTCTTACTAACACTCAGCGAGGTTTGCGCACACTCCCCTTGTTTAGCGAAACGTACAGTAAAGCTAAGATAGGAATCCACGTTTATTTAGCAAAGCTTACTTTACTCGGTAGAAAGCCTTAAGTCTGGAGTACTTACTGAGACTGATAGATAATAAAGTAGTAATAATAGGAAAGATTGCTAACTCTTTGTCCAAGACTTAACCCCGACATTTTTTTCCTAACTAGTGTCGTTGTCATTAAATTTTGTTGCCAGATAAAATCAGATTTTTCTTTCGCTTTCTCCTGGTGTTTTCCGGTAATGATATAATTTTCCCCACATGTCCATGAAAATATATCATTTTATTTTTATTTTCATGTGAATGTTTATTACATTATTTTATTGAATAAAACATGATATTTATACGCAGGTTATACCTTCACAAAAATAACAGGTGTTTACAATTTAGTTTTATATTCCAGAAGATTTCTGATTCTAAAACAGATGACATTTTCATAGACTATGGTATGTAACAAAATTGTTCACAGGCCATTTACATTTAATTATTTATATATTATATTCAATTCTATAGAAACAATATCTAGTTCCTTGAAGATCCAAACTTCCAAAATCAGAAAATGATATTGCGACATTTTTTTTTTTATTATTATTATTATTATTATTATTATTATTATTATTATTATTATTATAACCTACTTTGCGTGCTGTAGACCCGGGTCCAAACTATGGTCTATAGGAGAACTGTCATTTAACTGATAGCATCTTTCTTAGTATATAGGAGGTTCCTAGTTGGGCGATCTTCTGGGCAACTTGTATGTTGATGTTACCTAGATACTGCAAGTAAAAAAGTCTATTTCTTTTCTCACGAGACACACATCTCCTATTAGTATTGGTACAGTCTCAGTTTTCATTCAATACATGCTGTTAATTTCTATCTCCATGTCCTTGTATTTGAACAATTTCTCGATATTTTTTATGGAGGTGTTCTCTCAGATGGTACTGCTATGTCATATGCATACACTTTCTGAATTTCTTGTCTTGTACGATAAGTTGGCTATTATTTCCTGTCAGTTTGAATTGGCGTGTCTCAGAGGATATTATTATTATTATTATTATTATTATTATTATTATTGATTATTATTGATAGTGCTGCTTCAGCTGCTGATTTTATATGGATCACCCGCCTAGTGGTTATCTAGAGGCTGAGTGATGGCAACATTTATCTAATCTCTAGCGCCTTTTTAAGTATCATCTCAGAGTTCTGCCATGTTGAATCTAGACAGACGAACTTCTAATTTAATCTAACTTCCAGGTGTTTTTTGTCATGGTTCCAAGTGTTTCAAATACTACTAGTATATCTCTGACTTCTCCACACGTTTCAGAACTCGTTGGATAGGTCATGATAAAATTCCAAATTTCCACATTCATTAAATGTTCACGCCATACTCCTTTCCTTGTTTGCTTCTATATCGAATCTGAATTCTCACCTGGATTCAGTGGTCAGTCTAGATCTGAAAATCATAGTGTATGTTAATCTTTTTAGCTCTTGCGACATATTCATCTCTGTGACGATACCGTTTGCCTACTAGTGAAATGCTAGTCATTACAGCATAGTTCCATGTGTACGATTGGTCCCGTTCTATAATATCAGCCTGTACATATTGAACTGATGTCCTTTTCCGTGTCAACATTTTTCCTTATTCAGAGCAGTATCATTTACTTTTTTCATCAAAAACTGCAATTCTATAATTAGAAGTAGTATTTAATCGCAAGGTTATCGCTGGAAATTAAATGATAACACCTTACTTAGTATTACAACATTACAATTACCTGTTTACTTTGAACAGTTACAATCTGTTTGCACAATTTTCATATCATTATTATTATTATTGTTGTTGTTGTTGTTGCTATAGCATACCTACAAACGATAATGTGTATGTCCTCATTCACATAAATACAGTAGTAAATACTGTATGTTGGTCTGCAGTCGGAGATTCGTCTCCAGCTGTGCTGGTCAAACTCTCTGCTCGGAGGCAGAGAGTTTGACCAGCACAGCTCCAGACGAGGCTATGTCGAAGGGCAGAGTCTTGCCTGGGTAAACAGCTACCCGACCACGTTTTATACGGGGTCTACGGGGAAATTTTGTTCGGACACCCCACATTAATGTTGGCCTTGTACCACATATGACCGCGTAGGATGGTTGGTAGTTATCCTGCAGTTGGAGATTCATTGTGGAATTCACTTGACTTACTTAGAGCAGTGGACTGCTTCTTCTAGACGCGGCTGGCGAATCCTATATGTGTTGTTCTTGTCCTAAGTATTATCGTTCATTACCAGCCTTCCTTTGACTATTCTATTCAGTAACCTTCCTTAGGTTACACCAATTATCATCATTATCACTTAGCAGACGATCACGATATAAGGTAAGAATAAGAAAACAAAATACTGTGTTTGACAATTTTCGACAATATTTCCACAGAATGTCTGTCTTAGTCAAGTTATATTTAAGAACATTTTTCAAATATAAAAATATATAAATTTCCACAACATAAGTCTTTATACAAACGTTGCTTGTCGTGTAATGAAAGCAATGCTGTACTGGTAATGAGCGAGTCAAAACGAACGAAACGCCGCCAGTTTGAAGTCAGGCAACTGAAACGTGCGTAATATAATGATGAACTTGCTCATCTTGAAATTTTCCGTTAGTTGATTTTTAATCAAATGAATTAATCAAACAGCAGAGTATCGATCTTATGGAAGTTTCCTTTTTATTCGCCCAGGCTGGGAAGTTAGTAGTTTGCATACATAACTAACCTTATGCATTTTAACCGTCAAAAGGTAAGTAGATTCTGAAAATTTTTTCAGTACGGGTACCATAACATTTTTTGTCGAAATTACAGTCGTTGGTGCCAAAATGTTCTGCAAGACCCGTTGATGTCACATTATTGTGTCTGACATCCTACTTGTATACATTAAATAAATGTTTTATTTAATTTTTCGCTGGGCAACCCACATAAATCAAGTCATGTTTGGTACATTGTGTGGCGTATATTAAATGGAAATCAGTACAATTACCACCGTCTGTGCAAATCGTGATGTTTCTCTTTGAATTTGTGATAGAAATGACTTGACTCATATTGTTGCTCAAAGAACAGAGTGGTGAAAAATATTGGAAGCCTTACATTAATCATTTTGTTTATTATTATTATTATTAGTAGTAGTAGTAGTAGTAGTAGTAGTAGTAGTAGTAGTAGCATTTCTGTATTTTAATATTTGATAGCTAATACATAGATAGGAGGCCACAACCAGCAACTTTGAATAGCATGTAAGCTTCCTCGGGCCCCAAGTGTTCGTACCTCTGCGGATTGTCATTGCCATTCTTAAGAGTCTTCCTTTCTGTAATAGTTCCGGTTCGCAATCAATACCAGTTGTCTTTATGTGTGTCTGTATTGTCTCAGTCATTGAAGCAAATGCACCAATAACAATTGGTCATATTTGATGACTTTCACTTCTTCTTCCTTTTACTCTCTCCTTGTATCAAAATTAGACGATGGATCAAGCATTAACTCTTCTTTTTATATTGTATCTTCCTCCAATATGCCCAGTTCGTTTTTCTCGAGTTATTCATCCGTTAGTGTTGAAATGGCCCCCGATGTTTTACATGTTACATGACTCAAAGACATACACAAGTGTGTGGTTGTACAATTCATTTTCTTGTTGAAAACTCCACCTGTCACACGAATGTAACTAAAGACTGAATGAATCGACTCAATAATAATAATAATAATAATAATAATAATAATAATAATAATAATAATATTAATAGATATTACACAACGAAAGATAGATGCTTTATTTCGACATTTCCACAATCTTACATGAGTCTTTGCTTTCTTTTTTTGATTTCAGAAATGGGTGGTTCAAACATTAGAACAGATGTTAAGGTTATCAAATCAATCTAAAATTAAAGCCTGTTTACAAATATTAAAAACTATGTCCTAATCCTTTTTCTTCTACGATGTACTGGAGGTCACAATTAAAACCACCATTAGTTATTGAATTATTTAACCTATCATCAGACAGCACATTGCCTTTAGAATTTTATTATTTGGATGTCTTTAGATTTTTAGCCGTTGTTATCGAGTAAATGTTAAAGTTCCATCTTGCCAGAGCTGAAAATAAAAACGGAACGGAAGACGGAGAAAGGAGAGTTACATTTAAAGACGTGCTAATTATAGAAAACAAATTAGGAAGAGGATTGGTTACCCGATTTGCAACAGATAGATGATAACACAGGATTTACGTATCCTTGCAATAATGTATATATATATATATATATATATATATATATATATATATATATATATATATATATATATATATATATACACACACACATATATATATATATACACACACACACATATATATATATATATATATATATATATATATATATATATATATCGAAACAGTCCGTCTGTGGATGACAAAAATATTAGCTCCTGAAAAATTAATTTCGGTTGAGCCTTCTGGTTTGAGGTTTGAATTTGTAAACAGTGACTATTTAAGCTAATACTGCACGACTCTTCGACAGAATTGAGTCACTCTCAGTCACTGTGTGTCTATCCGAATCTAAGAATAAACACGCTAAAATTCACCTTCATCCTGTACCGTAAGCTGATGGCTTAGTGGGAGAAGTTCGGACTGACGCAAATTCAGTCGGGTTTCGATCCTAGCTAGAGGCAACCGGACGTCTAGCCACACTGATGAGCTGCAAAACAGTCTGTCTGTGGGTGACATATATATATGATTATACGTTCTTTTTATAGAAATAAATGTCTTAAAATAATTGACGAACTTTGTCCATTTCATTATATTTATTTTTGTGTGTGTGTGTGTGAACCTCTGATCATATCTTCTAATATTTATCGCTCTGCTGTTATCACTAATGGATAGAATAATTTTCTGAGCTATAAATATTTTTTGTACACATAAAAGTGATCTGAACATTTTCCGGATCGACAAGCGTTCAGATCTCCCTTGCCACTTTTGAAATGCATGTCCCGGTTGACGGAAGAGGTCGAGAGAAGAGGTCGCAGGCACGTGCAGCGGCAAATTCGGTGAGTTTGTTCCTCGACGAGCGGGTCATTCGTCGCAGAAGCCGCGCCACCGTCCCACGGACGACAAGCTGCGACGAGAACGCTTTCGGGCAGGGTCGCCTGGATGATGAGACGAAGCCTCCTAACTGCTTTTAAGTCTATGAATGTCAATAGACACTTATATTTCTTCCACATGGAGGAATTCAATGACGCACTTTTCTGACAGACATGATGCTTACATTTACAGCCACTCAACAACTGTAAAAAGGCGGCAAAATTATGACAAATAAAAAGAAGGGTATTTTGTTTGTGTATAATCCAAATGATCACCTGAGCGAAAAAACAGACAGCTGCTCATCCATTATTACTTAATTTGTTTTTACTCTTATAATAAATAGCTCACTCAGATTGGTATACTCGCAGGCTTTTTTTATTGACTCTACGTGATGGCAGGTTTGCTTTTATCATTAAAAATCAGCTGAATTATTAGCATCACTATATACGGTGGGGAAATAAATATTCGTACATCATGAATATTTTAATTAACATAGTTATAACTTATGAAAAAACTGAAAACTCATACAATATTTCTACACTATTTCGTAATGCTGCAATCTGCAAAAACAATTAGAAAACTTTGTTATAAATGAAACTATACGTAATTTATAAAATTTCGATGCAAAAAAATTATTCGTACAACATATGTCTTTAATATCAAAAGTCTTAAATTAACTTTATTTATACAATTCTCTGTAAGATTTTTCTAGGGTATTTCAATTACTTTATTACCGAAACATTCCGAATTTAATTTCTTATATAAGGTTATCTCCTCGCACACATCATACACAATAACTTTCATAATGGAGAAAGGCAAGGACCTACAAAATTCGCAAAAGGAATTGATCATCAAACATTGGAAGGAAGGCGAAAGTTATAGGAAAATAGCAGATATACTGAATATACCATTTACTAATGTTAGTTCCGTTATTGCTAAGTATAGAAAGTTGGAAAAATGTTGAGAACAAATCTTGCACCACGCAAGATTTCTCCCAGATGAATGAGAAGAATTCAGCGCAAAATTCAAGAAAACGCAATGACTACTCGGAGGGAAATACAGGAAGAATTCAAAGCATCAGGTATTATAGTTACGAAGCGAACAAGAAGAAGAATAATAGAAGTCACTAAGATCGCGCGTTCTGCAAGAAAAACTCCACTAAGAAACAGAAGGATTCTCGGTTAAAATTTCTTCGCAAGCATAAGAATAAACCTGAAACATTTTTGGAAAGTGTTTAATGGATAGATAAAGCAAACATTGAACTATTTGGACGTACTTCAATGACTCACGTTTGGGGAAAAGACGGCAGATTCTTTCCACCGAAGAACACAATCTCAATGGTAAAATTTGGTGGTGGCAATATTATTGTTTGGGGATGTTTTACTGCTAATGGTGCGTAATTCAGAGATAATAGATGGTAGAATGAATTTAGAAATATACCAAGATGTTTTGAAATTTATTTGGGTCAGTAGTAAGTCTTGACCTCCCAAATTAATTGGTTTTGCAACAAGATAATGACCCTAAATATACGGCTAAATCTACGAAAATATGGCTTATTGAAAACAGTGACAATTCACTCGAATCATCATCACAGTTTCCAGATTTGAATCCAGGAGGGAATTTGTGGCGTTCATTAAAACTCGAAGTTAATAAAAGAGACCCTAAAAACATCCTGGACCTAAAGATAATATGCAAAAGAATGGAGTAAAATACCCGTGAAAACTTGCAAATCATTGTTTAAAAGATACAGAAAAAGACTGATTGCTGTTGAATTGAGTAAGGGATATGGTACAGAGTAGTAAATAGGTTTTACAAGGTTGTACGAATGCATTTTCGCCTCCAATTCTTTTAATTTCATTTAATTTCATTAATATAACAATAGTTTCTTACAGTTTTGTGTTTTGCATGTTACCATGTTATACAAATATTGTATGGAGTATAAATTTGTTTTATAAAATCTACGTTAAATAAAAAAAACATGGTATACGAATATTTCCTTACCCCACTGTATATATATATATATATATATATATATATATATATATATATATATATATATATATATAGTTTTTATATAAGTGTTTGATATTGTTTAATTAATAATACTTTTGCTTGGCCTTTTGATATAGACCTCTCCCTTGAGGATTACCATATTGTATCATACACACACACACACACACACACACACACATATATATATGTGTGTGTGTGTGTGTGTGTGTGTGTGTGTGTGTGTGTGTGTGTGTGTGTGTAGTCCGTTTTCATATTTACCCCTAATTTAAAAGCAATAGGTTTAATTGTTTATTTTCTAATTCTCTATAAATGGGGAGAAAATGGGAATGCTCCGATGGAAAATTTATTTTCTCCTTCATCAGCTGCCATCCGCACGTGGCACCTTCTTGGGATGACGGTTTCTCTAGGCTTCTAGTAGGCTAAATATGTCGCCCATAAGATAAAAAAACTGTTCATTTGATTGAAAGAACTAAAACTTCTTAAGTGCGCATAATCGCTTACGACTTAATACAAATCGACATCAGGGTCAAGTGTGTCACACTGACGTCACTCTCTCTTTGTTTTTGTTTTTTTGTTTTTTCTTCTTTTTATCGTTTTTCAATTACAACACTTCTGTTTGTGCACTGCTCCACCTCCTCCTTTTGTAAACTTATTCAAGACAGGAACCATCCACTCCAGATACGATGCGTAGTTGTGGTTCTTTGAGACCAAAATTGACGTTTTCACTCGAAATAAATATTCCCTCACTTATTCATTAGTATTTTCTCAATAATATAAAAATAATGGCTTTCCACACGTTCCATTTTGTTGTTATATCTGCATTGTCACGATTTTTCTTAAATATAATTGATTAATTTCCCGTGTGACATCTCCACCGTGTTTAGTCTATTCTCAGAATTTATGCTGTCTGGAGAGTCAACACACTATGCTTCATGTTTTCCACTGATTTGAAGTGGAGCGACAACATAGAACGAATAGTGCATCTACTGCAAGGAGAATTAGGCCACTGTGTCGTGCCAGAAAATGTTTCCCATCAGAATCCATCTTGCACATTTACAAATCTGCCATTCTTCCATGCACTGAATACTGCTGCCATATCTGGTCTGGTGCGTCTGCTATTCCTCTCGAGGTTTTTTGACAAAACCAAAGGTGGATCTGCAATGTAATCGATCCTTCAGTCACTTTCTCACTGACGTGATGTGGCTTCCCTTTGTCTTTTCTACGAATATTTTCATGGCAACTGCTCTGGCGAGCTTTTACCCCTGGAGCTTCGACAACATGAATTTAAGCGCGCGCCTGGATTGACATTTATGTCTCACTCGTTTATTGGTCAAAGGACTAAATGCAACCGTCACTTCTACTCTAAGAATTTCTTTTCTTACACTTCTCACCTATGGAACTTTCTTCCGTTTACTTGCTTTCCTGATAACTATAGTCTTCAAAAATGTAAATCGTCATATTATATCTTCAATCGTCAATCGTCATATTATATCTTCTTGGCTGCCCTTCGTCATTTGCCCTTTCTCGATCCTCTTTGTTTTAGTCTTTTCTTCCAATGCCCCCCTTGTAACCCCGTGTATACTGTGAGAATTCCGACCTTGCTTGGGATGAAATTATTGAAAAAATACTCTATCCGCAAGATAAGAACAATGATTGTCAATATATTGAAGAAAATAGACAAAAGAAAACATTCGATTCCACTCGGAATTGTATTTATAAAACATAGTTTACTTGATTATACAGCAAAATAAAAGAATTGAAAAGAGAAGGTTTGAATTATTTTAAACTCCAAAGTTCCCTGATATTCATTCTTATAGATGGATTTGAACATCAAATTGTGACCCTTGAGTTTAGCTGGTGACTATTTTTATATTTACTATGGTCAACTAATTCAAAAAAGAAAACCATGGAACTAATTGAAATAGAAACCATAAGGTTGTGCTATACAAAGTTATTAAGTAACTTGAGCCTGCTAAGAAAATCATTATACCCAATCCGAGCACATGTACAAAATATATGTGACTGCTGTATAATTATATTTACTTACGATATTAGAGAAATAGACACCTGAATGTTTCGCTGGTCTAAGGTTAAGAGCCTACTTGTTGCCTAGAAAATAAGTATTCACAATATGGACACATATTTGGGTTAAACACCAAATTCTGTGGGGATGTTTCATAACTAGAAGATGATATGAGAGAAATAGACAACGAAATATTTTGCCTATCTAAGAATAAAAGCATGTTTGATGCCTAGAAAATCAGTACTCGTTATACGGTTTCATATCTGGGCTCGGGTACCTAAATTCATGTAATTATTTTTATATTTCTTTTAGTTTAGTTTCGTAAATCATTAAACGATATGGAAGAAATGCACATCAGTATGTGTTGCCAGCCTATGGTTAAGAGCTTGTTACCTACAAAATCTGTATTCACAATCCAGGCTTTCATTTATGCTCGAACGCTGGCACTTGTTTATAGGAAACTACATTCGCTATAGAGTTGGCCTGATTCAACTCAGTTTACCATGGTCATTTAGTTCTACATGTTTAAACGTAGATTCACAGCGTAAGGCAAGAAAGTGAACACATCCTACATGCTCTGCTTTGTCCAGATATAGAGTTAAGCCCTTAAACTGTTTTTAACTCCTATGTGTTCTCACTGCATATTGATACAGCAGTGTATAACGTTTTGACTACTATTCTTTAGCGTTTGTCTATCTACACAATGGCGTTAGTAGAAGTCATTTTTATCTGTCTACTCAAGGTTTAGTAGAAGTTAAAAAGGTATCGATATATTGGACTGATTATTTTTTTCTTTCAGCGGAGAAACAAATGTCCTTGCCTCACGGGAACACAGACGTCATGTGTTACTGGCAACTTGCGTTCGAATGTCGATTAGTCTCTAATTTTAATAGGATCATTGACAGCACAGTCATCATTCCAGGGACGTCTATTACGGTGCCCTTCCTAGGGAATATCAGCACATTTTTTTTATGCGCGGTTATAATCACCTGATGTTTTCAGATCTCATTTCATTGCATTAAGATATGCACATTGCACAGAGGTAATCTGGTTTGTTCGTAATGTGTAACTGCATTTAGTAGGTTGGATATATTCATTGACGTTCATTACAAACTATAAAATGCGATAGTTTTCTTCATATAATTTCACTGGGCAACATTACGATTCATCGCATGATATTGTGGTGAGGGATTTATTGATCAGAGAGGGTTAACAAATATTGTAATTACATGCAGACAGGGACGGCTCTAGGGTTGCTGATACCCCGTGCAAGTTGAACTTCGGCGTCCTTGCAAGTATAAATTTGTAAATGATGTCAAAGAGAAAAACTGAAAATGTAGAATAACTAGTTTATTAAAATATATAACTTAATGAAAGCTAAAGTAAAAAAAATCATTATTCTAGTTAAAATATTTTTCTGGCTTTTAGATCTGTACATATTTTCATGACACTTTCTACACCTATCTTCTTCACAAGATCATTTTTTATTGAACAAATAACCAACTAATTTTATCTGCTTTAGCCATGGACGGTCGCAAGTAGGTCTTTATAAGGTCTTTATAAGCTTTAGTTTTCGAAGATACCAAACGCATGATATGGCGACAACGATTTCACCCTGGGCGACTGCCCGCATTGCCAGTAACTTGAGCCTCCGCTGTCTAAAGATATCCAGCAAACAAAACATTAAACTTCTTTTAGTCATATGGGGTATTGTCACAGTATTAGTACCTTGCGATTTAAAAAAAAACTCCATTTTGCATATCATTGATATATATATTTTTTAGTTCTTAATATTTTTGTCATCTCGATTTGAGAGTTCTTTCTCTATCCCAAGATTTTATTTTAAAATATCGAATTATGCAACAAATGTTTGAAAAAAAGACGCTTATGTTTCAAATATTCAAGAAAAGGTTTCATTTTATTTTTATTGTGATCATTTAGACCTTATTTGATGATTCTAGCTCTTCTTTAACTCTCGTTTTCAATCTCGCGGCAATGAACAAATTTGCTGTGATCTTTGCTTATGTTTTTATCTTTATCTTTGCTGTTTTATATATATATATATATATATATATATATATATATATATATATATATATATATATATATATATATATATATATATAAAGAGAGAGAGAGAAAGAGAGAGTGACAGAGAGATATAGATAGATATATAGAAAATGTTATTTATATTTTATATATTTCTTTTATTTATTTATATATTTCTTTTATTTTAATTATTTATTTTCTTTTTATTATTTTTTTTAATTATTTTCTTTATATATATATATATATATTGCTTATATTTATTTATATTTTATTCATATTTTAAATATTATATATATACATATATATATATACATATATATATATATATATATATATATATATATATATATATATTATCTTTGCTTATTTTTCTAAAACAATAATTAAAGTCTATGCCGTGCGATCCTCTTGTATTTCGCCCTAGAGCTATGACAACAAGAAATAAAAAAACACTCATTTGAGAAAGCATGGTATACTGACTTGCCCTTTTTTAACTTATATTTATGCAATACGAGGCCCAAGAGCCACTCAAAGTAGAGCGATACTAATGGAAATTCCTGTAAGGGTGTAAGACAGAAAGAAGGAGGAGATATATATCATGAGGATATGTAGGATAAATATAAGTCAACCCTAAACTTGAAGAAGTTGAGATTGTAGTGGTCGAGGAAGCATTCTCAAAGGAGTCTGTTCCGCAAAGAAACAATTCTGGAGAAGAAGCTGAGAAGACCTTACTCTTTACCAAAGGTTTACGGTGGGAATGAGGCTGAGTTAACACTGTGAATATGGCATGGCCTGTCCTAACTGTGAAGCTCTGAAGTGGCGAAATTAAGGAATGTTGCTCATTTGAAAATGCACCATAGTAATATCGGTAGAATATTAGAGGCTAGTAAATTTTAGGCCAGTAAATTTTAGGCCGGGGGGTAAGAGTTACGGGGTGGAAAGAAAAATCATCACCTACAATGGGTTTTCGAACACCCCACGGTCAGTCAATTAAGTGCCATACGTGATACACGCTTGGGAGATCAATTATCTTTCGATACATGACTGTCAATATTTCCCGCAATAGGTTGCCATTTCTTTCTACCGTAGACTGGTTTCCACTCAAGGCTAAAGAACCCAGTCTGTCCTGCTATTCGACCCATAGGTAAAGGGAGATGAGATGGATTCATCGCTTTCGCAAGGGTATTTGTGCGTAAGTGAATCTAACGTATTCGACTGGAATTCGAACTCGGCTCTCCGAATTCTCACTCCGATATCCATTACACCACAAAGGAGATACACGCATCCCACGGTATAAAAGTTAAAGAAAAAAGAAGAAAAGTTTGTGAACTTCAATTAAATTGAAAAATTCAGAGTATGTGACAGATTTTTCTATCCTCCTTCGGAAAGGGAAAAATACCTCCGCTCCTTATAATCTAAAACTGATTAATTTTGAAACACACTACATTGCTAAGAATTATTCAAGTCAGAAGGGCCGAGTTATCTTTAATCTAAACTTAGTGATGAATCCAAATCGTTGAGAATATTCATCCGAACTTCATATAATTTGGGAACAGAGCCGAGCAATGCTTCGACCGGAATGGAGTGGTGAAACCAAAATCGATGACAATATTAGACTGACCAACAGGCGAATAAAGACAGGAATTAGAATCAAAGAAAAGCAACTACTGACAGATTCTAGGTTCTTGAAGATCTATTTTTAAAAATTAACAACGAATTATATTTCTTTGAATTTTATCAAAATTTGTCTATGTTTAGGCGTATAAAAACGAACTTTATTTCAAATTCACGCTTCAGCCAACAAAATCATTTAGGTATCTTCATTTTCCTTTTCTTTCCTCTTGTTATTTAATTAGCATTCGGTCCTAAATTATTCCAGTAATTTTTTTAGTATACTCCTAGAGTGAAAATTACCGTTTCCACCATCTTAAAACTTTTACACTGTTTACACGGTTCAGAAGTTTGTCTTCATTTTTATTTGCTATTTTCACGACATTTCGTCCTTTGTACGCCCCAACCTTCTTCAGGTGATATACGTTTGAATTTCGAATCGAAAAATTTATTTTGTCCATGGAGTTAGATTGCTCTAATTCTACATGCCACTTTTTTTAGGTATCTCGTCCTTTGTACGCCCCAACCTTCTTCAGGTGATATACGTTTGAATTTCGAATCGAAAAAATTATTTTGTCCATGGAGTTAGATTGCTCTAATTCTACATGCCACATTTTTTTAGGTATCTCAGAATCAGTTAATTAACTTTAGTAACACAACTCACCGAGATGTTTTCCCCTGGTGTGACCAGATACTGAACACACAACGCTATGTGTAAAGTCATAATTTGGATTACTCAACAAGCGCTTTTATCCACTGTGCCATCACCTGTAGAATGTTGGAGGTACAACAGCCGAAACGTCGTGAATATGGTAATAAAGGTAAGGACAACAGTCTGGACGTTGTTAAATAGTGTAAATAGTTCAACTAGCACATCTCAGAAATATATAGGGCGGTCCGAAAATCTTGCCGTCCCTAAGTAATATAATGTTCTATTTGAGATGGCTGACACGAAAATGATGTTGTTCATTCAGACCTTTTCGTTGTGTGATAGCGTCAATAAAATTTAATGAACTGAATCCAGTATATGTGTTATGTATCATTGCATTATTTGTGCTTGTACTGTTCTCATTACTTTTTTTGTGTTGGTGACAATACTTTCGAACCACGCTCTAGACAGACTATTATTTCAATGATAAAGTTTTTTTTTTATGGTTGGCAATAAGCGTACAACTTAAGATTTCCATATTTATGTCTTATTTGTCTTCATTTAATGTTTTTATTTGTCTTCCTTATTTCTTCTTTGCATTTTCTTTTCCACGTACAACTTACCTCCGCATTTTCTTTCTTCTTCTTTTTTATATTACTATTATTCCTTTTAGAATTTCTTTCATTTTCCTTCTTTTTATAATTTATGATTTTACTTTTTCTTTTCCTCAGTCGACTAAATCACAACCTGTTCTCTCTTTTACGATCTCTTAATCGTGATAGGTTTTAGTGCGTTTACTTGCTGTTCATATAATATATTGCTTTTCAGACTGTTTTATTTTTATTTTTCATTCTATATGGCAAACAAAATATATAAAAAAAAAAACAGATTGCTGGCAGTCAAATATCAGCCAGACTCCTATCTCTTTATGTTATAAACTGACACTGCGTAGCCTTTTCAGCATTTCCGAGGGTGGATGTCCCGACACTAACACTAAAAATAGAACTTCCGCTCTGAAATTATATTTCATGGCCGCTGATTCGTATCGACCCAGACAAGATGCTAGTTACAAATATAGGAAAGTTCGCTATTAGTGCTTGTTTTCGCTTTTCTAGGTGGGGCTTCTATGAGGTTGGACGGGAGCTGGCGATAAAAGGTCGGAGTGTTTTACTAGGCAATACGAAAGTTTACCAAAACAAATATTTCAGAGAGATTTTGGTTTGAACAACATTGGCCGTTACTCTTTAAGAATGTTTTTTACGCTCGTAATGTGTAGATTTACACACACAACAAACTTGAAACTGTATAATGAGACCTCTGCACTAAGAGAACTTTGTTATCGCTTGCATTGAAAAAATGGTTTACATCTTGCACTTCTGCGTAAAGAAAAGTAGCTATAGTTCTCTATTCAGAAGGATTTAAGTTAAGGAATCAATAATTCTAGTCACCCTGCAATTAACTATTTAGAAAAAAAAATGTTATATTCTTTATATAACAGTAATATATGTAACAGTTTGAAAGTTATATATATGTATTATAAACGTATAATACTAGTTACGAGTTTAAGAACAAAGGCGTACTGGTCATATTTTAATATTCACACTATATTTGTGGTTTAGTCTGGCATTGGCCGAGGCACTTCGATGTGATGTAACGGTTAGGAAGCTTGTCGCTCTAGATCAGTTAGGACTGAGTAGTGACTTCGAACTTCACAGGAGACTCAAACATTTCAGCCTTGTGCTACATCTAAGCTACCCTTAGAAAATCTTCTTCGGTCTTTTGCCACATAAAATGTAGTTCATTTCAAAATACATAGTCTGTCTTCAGCTATTAAAATTCTTTTCCGTCTTCTTGCTTTCCAGCCAACCGTGACCTTCAAAAATTTAAATGCAATGGCAATCGTTATCTTCTGTCTTCTTAATTCCTGTTCTTCATTGTTCCTTTCTCTTAATGATTATTTTCTTATTTCTCATATTCTTTCGCACTCAGTAACCCTCTTGCGTCTTAGTGAGTTTATTTCCTTAATTTTGAGCGAAAAGATTTTTTTAAATGTCCAATGAGAGTGAAATCTATCGTGCATGACGATCAGATGAAACGATGAATATTACCGGTAGCAAACAATTGTTAAAACAACGCCTACTGTGGTGCTAAATACGGCAAGTAGTTCTAGTAGATGAAAGCGCATGTACAGGAAGTTCGGAGCATTTAAGAGGTCTCAGTAACATAACTTCGTATGTAATTAAAACTAGCTTCGAAAATATCTCTAAATGTGCCCGCTGGAGTACGTTTAGCAAGTTTATACATACTTGAAAGGAAGAGGCCCGGTGGAGAAATAACTCGGATTGAGGAATCGGCGAGCCGAGTTCGAATTCCAATCGAATCGAATTATATTCACTTATGTTCTAATACCCTTGGGAAAGGTGTGAATCCTCTTCTTCTCCCCCCAGATATGGGTAAATAGCAGGACAGACCGGGTTCCTTGGATGGAAACTGGTCTACCGCAGAAAGAAATGGCAACCAACTGCGGGGAAAAAATCTGCCTCATGATACATGATCTCCTTAGCGTGTATCACGCATGGCATATAACTGACTTTGGAGGAGTAACGGTGGAGTAATGGATAGCGGCTAGGATTAAGGAATCGGAGAGCCGAGTTCGAATTCCAGTCGAATTCATTACATTCATATGTGCTAATACCCTTGGGAAATGTATGAATCCTCTTCTTCAAGCTATGAGTAAATATGGCAACTGGTCTACCGCAGAAAGAAATAGCAACCTGCTGTGGGGAAAATTTGCCTCTTCAGTCATGAAATGCATGATCGCCTAAGCGTGTATCACGCATGGCACAAAACTGAATGACTTCTGTCCTCAGCGAATATTATGATATTTTCCAACACGACTAATTGTCGTAAGAAATTGAATTAAAAGTTACCTGTATATGATTTTCTAAGCATTCTATCCTTAGCTTCCCTCGATCCTTCGAGGAGATACTATCCAAATGTTCGGCGGAGACCAGAAAAGTTTCCACAAAGAGAGTGAAGCGAAAGACATGACCGCCAAAGCGCGTATCACTTATGGCATTTAATATAATATCTACTATGAATCGAGCACTATGAGTCACTGGCGTGTTTATTCAAAATAGATACGTACAAATTCACCTTCCTTTCAGAGAGACTATAGTTTAGGGGAAACTGTCCGACTCGGTTTCGATCCTAGCTTGAGGCAATCAGATGTCTAGCCACAGTGTGATCCAGCGAAAAAGTGGTTGTAAAAACTATATATATATATATATATATATATATATATATATATATGTTTATATATATGAGTTCTCTCTTTCTCTCTCC
>OZ038486.1:53307740-53357740 GCA_964036315.1 Acanthosepion esculentum
ATGTCAGATCTGTTAATATGTTCAAAAGATTTATCAAAAATCTGTCCTTGATGAGCGTTTCTACCCTAAACTCATGTGCAAAGCTGATCATTTATCTATTATATATATATATATATATATATATATATATATATATATATATATATATATATATATATATATATATATATTATCATCCGCAGACAGACTGTCTCTGTTTCGCTGTATCACAGCTCATCAATGTGGCTAGACGTCCGGTTGCCTCTGGCTAGAATCGAAAACCGGCTGAATTCGCGCCAGTCGGAAATTTTAGCCTGAAGCCGTTGGCGCACGGCAGAGAAGAAGGTGAATTTAAGCGTGCGTATTTATTTTTAGATAAACACACAGTGACTGAGAGAACTCGATTCGATTTACCGAAGAGTCTTGCATTATTAACCGTAATAGTCACTGTTTACAAACCCACACATCCTCCCCAGAGAGCTCATATATATATATATATATATATATATATATATATATATATATATATATATATATATATGTTCAACAAGTTCGGTAATTGCTATCGCTCTTTCCAGTATTCTTGGGGTGTTCCTTCTTAACTTTTATTAGATGTCGGCTGGCAAGTGAACATCTTGACTGTGGTTATTTTCTCTTGATTCTGCAGAAGCAGTCCGCAATGTTCGACGATGTGCAGTCACCGCTAAGACCCACAAGCTTCGCTCGCTCAAAGCCATTTTGAAATATTGGCCGTAGTTCCATGTTCACTTTTATATTTACGCACGCTCTATCTCTGATATTGAGCACTTAATCCCATAAATATCCAAACCTTATATATATATATATATATATATATATATATATATATAGATAGATAGATAGATAGATATATATATATATATATATATATATATATATATATCATTCACAGACAGTACTGTTTCGCTGTATCACAGCTCGTCAGTGCGACTAGACTTCCGAATGCCTCAAGCCAGGATTGAAACACAACTAATTTGGTGTCAGCCATAGCTATCTTCACTCGGTAGAGTTACAACTAAATCTAGTGTATTGTTTTTACAAATGTAAAAAAATGCCAATCAGCCAAAGTGCTCCATTCCTTTTACTGAAGAGCTTTGCATTAATGCAGGTGGCTGTTGTTTATAGAATTAGCTTATGACTCAACAGTGCTCAATTGAAATGTATTTTCAAGAGATATATATATATATGTAAAACGACATTTACCAGGTCACCATTGTGATCACGAACGTTCATGTGTCATGCAAGTGCATTGATTGTGCTGTACATACTCGCATGCACCTACACATACGCATAGACACATGTATTCGTGCGCACGCCGACACCCACATATACTTATAAATGTGTGTGTGCTATATAACAATTGTTTTGTCTTTTGTGAATTCATTCCTCTCCAATAACTTATCTTTTTTTCTATTTTTACCCTCTAAAATGTCCAATTTTATCACCTCAGGCCCATGTTCCGTCGGTGTTGTTCCGAGGAAATACAGGTCGAAAAGAAGATCTAGAAAAGTAAAATAACGAAACCTTATGTTCATGACTACATAAAGTATAACTCCAACATCAAGTGCAATCTTCATCATGGCCAACACACACTATTCTGAAGCGTAGAAGCATTCCATTTCTTTCTCGTCCTCTTTTTCCACATCTTTCTTTCCAAATAGCACACCTTTTTTTCTCCCACCGCCACCATCTATCACTACTACTGCCTGCACTGTACTTTTACGATTCAGGTCACGATGCTTGCTATGATTTCATGATGTTGTTAGTGAGTAACGCAGTATATTTCTTGGGCGGTGGTGGATAAAAGTGCGTGGGGGTATATTTAAGCGCCGAGAAATAGTGGGAAATGGAAAAAGATAAAGAATGAAGGTCGATGACGTAGCCGATAACCTTAATGCTTCTCAAGCTACTACATTATTTTTTGATTTAGGAACATCTATTTTCATTTAAAATGTATTCAATAGATATTACACAATTTGTACCGATTTGGCGAACGTAAAGATACATACGGTTAGAACAACTGTCCAGTACACGACGCGGGTAAAGATCGAATGGATTTTATAAGAAAATAAAGAGGCGTGAGAAAAATGATTTCATGCCAGTGCGCCGGTTATCGGTTCTGGAAGTAAAACCCGGGAGTCGAATTCAAATTCCATTCTGTCCGGGTCACTTTCACATTCCAAAATGACCTTTGGAAAGGAATGAATGCATTATTTCTCTCCTGACCAACCTTGTAAATGAAGGTTCAATAGTCGCGTTTACGGGACATTCTGGTTTTCGGTGGTGACCGGTCTTACTGAAAGGAAACTCTCAATTTTAAAACGTAGAAATCAACTCACTATTTTCCTTCCAAAATACATCACATTTTAAAGCCAAAAACGAAGAGAAGCTGTAGAGAAAGGTCATCGACTTTCTCTTGGAGGGATATGGCTTTTATTATTTAAAGATATTTTATACACACACAAACACACACAGAGATATAATATATATATATATATATATATATATATATATATATACACGTGTATAATTTCTTTATCTTGTTTTACGTTATCTGGCTGTTTCTTCATATTTCTTTCTCTCTCTCTCTCTTTCAAAATATATATATATATATATATATATATATATATATATATATATATATATATATATATATATATATATATATATATATACGTCTTACAATAATACCTAGGGGGATATAAAATGAATCAAGGGAGAGCTCAATGTAGACTACAGAGCATTATAATGATAATTAAATTATGATCGAAATGGAATTATTAGTCTCCGTCTTCTTATTGTCATTATATATGAATATATATATTTGTGTGTGTGTGTGTGTGTGTGTGTGTGTGTGTGTGTGTGTGTGTGTTTGGGAAACGGAAAATAAAACCTTGTTGAACTATCAAGTCCTTCGGAATCGGTTTCTCCTACAAAGGGGATATTTTATTTATTTAGATTTATCAAATACGCAAGACTTTAGACGTAATAATCATTGTTCAATGTAAAAATAAAGAAATGCTGCATTTATTTCAAATACGTGCTTCCATTATCATAACGTTTGAAGTAATACATTTCTGGAATCATGTGTATGTGTGTGTGTATGTGTGTGTATGTGAGCATAGCGAAACAGGAAAACCTTGCTAATTGTTACCAAGTTAATCGAATCAATTATTTAGTGACGCTACAACGGGCTGATACCAATCCAGACTTTCATCATAGGATTCAGCGTTGCAGGAACAATTTTAACCAGAGAAGATTCAACTCAGTCTACGAAGGCACCTCTAGCGAACCACAGTTTAAATTACTTGACTTGATCAGGTTCGAACTAAAAAAAAAAACGTTACGGTTTGTTTAAATGCCGTATTAAATAAACACTGTGTGAAACTAAATTTGGAGGGATGATAATCGTACTGACACTTTGCAACATTGTGGCTATAAAATAGAAAAGAAACAGTTTAGAATTAGGAAGAAGAAAAAATATACTAGCACCCCCCCCCCCCAAGCAAAAAAAAACACGAGTATGTGTTACGAGTCCCATAAAATGCTACAATATATGTGACGGTGCTTTTTCTTTGGCTCATCAACAAGCTATCAGGCGAGACTTTCTTGCAAATAAGTTGTTTCACCCTCTAAATTTTTCACTCAGAATTTTCGCTTTGAAATATATGAAGCTGTAGCCGCAAGGATGGCGGAGATTCTCTGACTTACTTCACCGATCACAGTTAAGTAGTCGACAAAATTTCCCTATTGGGGACAATAAAAGTAACCAGTACAGAATATATTCGTTGTGGTATATAAGGCTACAAAACACGCTTTCTCCCAGTGAAAAGACAGTTGATTTAAATTTCAATAAAACAAAATATACAGTATAAGTTTTGTGTTATGTCCTGACGACAGCCGTGGAGACAAGGGCAGTGATACTACCGGTACTGCCTACTAAGAAACAATGACCGTAGTCGTCAACCATCATTTCAAGCAACATGCTTGATATATGTTGTCTAGACAATATCAGAATTTATGCTTTGTCAAAAAGCGTACTGGGGAATACATCAAGATGCAGCATGCGTATGATATTCGCAGACATATGTTTCTGAATATACTTGTACATTTTCTGTTAAATGAATTAGCATATATATATATATATATATATATATATATATATATATATATATAATGGGGGGTGGATCCCATTTGTGCATGTGGGCGTGCTGCTTTCCTGTGTGTGCGTGTATATATGTATGGTGTAGCTCGCATTTGTGTGTGTGCAGATCACATACGTGCATGTGCCTGTGCGCGCGTGTGTGTGCGTGTACGTATGTGCACGCGTTCGCTTGTGTGTGCTAGTAGCGCTTACGCTTGTGTGCGTGTGTATGTAGCTCTAAGGTAGAGGTTGCGAGCGTGCGTGTGTGTGCGTGTACATATGTGCACGCGTGCGCTTGTGTGTGCTAGTAGCGCTCACGCTTGTGTGCGTGTGTATGTAGCTCTAAGGTAGAGGTTGCGAGCGTGCGCGTGTGTGCGTGTACGTATGTGCACGCGTGCGCTTGCGTGTGCTAGTAGCGCTCACGCTTGTGTGCGTGTGTATGTAGCTCTAAGGTAGAGGTTGCGAGCGTGCGTGTGTGTACTCGCGCGTTAGAATGTTTGAATGAATTTGCCGTGTATTTATATGTGTCAAAGAAATTTTATCCTAGGGAAAACAAAATAGATATCTAAAAATTCTGATCAATAAAAGAATAAGCGTTATTTGTCACAACCCAGAAACAACTATTTATTTATTTATTTATTTTTTAAATCTGTTAATATCGATCTCTCGATATATCAAACTTTCTGAGTTTTTTTTTTTTTGTTTGTTTGTTGTTTTTTTTTTCATTTCCTTATCTGTGCGCGTGTGTATATATGATCCGGGACATAGATCGATCAATCGATAGTGAAATTAGTATCGAGACAGATAGAAACGCAAGAATGAAAAAAGAAAAAAAAATAGTATCAGATTAATCCGATATCTATTTTTCTGTTGAATTTTTTCTTTCTTTGCTCTACGGTTGTCGAGTGAAAATCTCTTTTTGAGTGATTGCCTTCTCATTACATGTAGCTGCACGTATTTCATTGAACAGTCTTAAATTTGAAATCGACTATTTAATATTAAGAAATGTTTCTATTTGGTAAGCCAGTGCGTATATTCAGATAATACAGCAAATAAATACGAGGCGCTTTCCTTATAACAAGGACAGACATATTTGAGATATCTATCGCAATAGATTTATTTTGCCTGCGATGACCGTTTCTAGTCTAGTAGAAAAAAATAAAAATCTTTATGTTTATAAAATTTGGCGAAGAGTATCAGGAAACAGAAAAATTTCGTTAGAAATAAAGAAAAAAACTGAACGTGGCATCAGTCCTCCTGTGAACGATAAACAATTTCCTCATAGGTGAAGAAGAGACTTGAAGCAACAGGAATTTAGTTCTAGAGAAAAATGCTGAGGATACTATGGACCGAACATGTGAAAACGTGGAAATTTTGAAGAAAATGGAAAAAAAATGTAAATTTATAATTAAAATCAAGAAGAGATATTCGAAATTTCTCGGGCACATAATGAGAAAAGAAGTTTTGGAAAAATATATTAGCATGACAGATTGAAGTTAGATAGACAGAGGACAACAACGCCTAACCTATTTAGTGAGCTTGAGTAAATGGATGGCTGATAAGATTTAGGAGAAATAACAGAAATATAGCATTTATTAAAAGCTACGAAGGACAGAATTAGGAAGATGAAAAAATATACTAGCAACCTCTCCAGCCAAAAAAAAAAAAAAGTATGTGTTACGAGTCTCATAAAACGTGACACTATATGTAACAGTGCTTTTTCATTGGCTCATGAATTGATAAATCAACAAGCTAGAAGGCGAGACTTTCTTGCAAATAAGTTGTTTCACCCTCTAAAACTTTCACTGAGAATTTTCGCTTTGTAATACAGTGTAACCCGGATATAAGAGACCCGGATGTAAGAGAAACCCGGATGTAAGAGAGATGTTATCTGGTCCCAAATTAGAGCCTGTGTTAATGTATATATAATAGACCAAACCCGGATATAAGAGAAACCCGGATATAAGATACCTCTCCTCGGGTCCCGACAACTCTCTTATATCCGGGTTACACTGTATATGAAGCTGTAGTTTCAAGGACGGTGGAAATTCTCTGACTTAATTTACCAATCACTGATAAAGTAGTCGATCCATTTGTAGATCCATGATCCCCAATGTCCTGAAGAAAAAAACGGCACATAACTATGCTTTGAACATCAATTGAGACTCAAGTTCACTTCAGACTTCTAACGTTCAGAGCTAAGTCCCGTCATGTCAGGTACATTGTGGCGAACCATCCTTACTTCTTTCTTATTTCACTGGTAAGTTCCACTTGAATAACTTCTCGCGAATAACTATTTAGTGGAACCGACTGCTAAGAGGATTCTTCTCAGAAGACTACAAACTTAATCTGTTCAAGTCTAGAGTTAACCGTTATCTTCCATACATATCTTCATGAACTGTGCACCTTACCTCTTACTCGGTAACTCTCTACTCCAAATAGCTATTGGACTTACACAGGGTGAACATTATTGAAAAAAGAAAAACACACCATGAAAGTATAAAAATACCTTTTATAGTAAAAATACTAGTAATATATTTTATTACATTTGATAAGCCGCTACGCGAAAAAAAAGCAAACCTAACTTTTTTTTTAGGTTAACTTAGTGACCTTCAGCCATCTATGAAAACGCTCTTCTTGTTATCGTGGAGAATAAACCGAACATTTCGAAGGAGGGAATTGGTAAGTGTTTGAGGAATGATATCAACTTATTTGCAATTCATGAGCCAATGAAAAAGCACTGTCACATATAGTGTGTATCTGGAGTTCTCATCTAAATGTATTGCTTAACATCCGTTCTTGAACTAGATATGGTATTTTGAGCGTGATTTGACCGTGAACGTACAAACGATAACTAATAAGATTTAGTCAAAGAAATGTTAATATTATAACAGTTACTTTCTGTGAAGGCAGATGGAGACGTGATAGATATAATGAAAATAAATAGAAATGAGATAAGAGATCATTGCTATAGATCGTACCCAATTTTTATTGTTAATATAAAATGGCCACAATTTGACATTGGCGCTTGACACAGGGGCGTTCTAGATAGAAAGGTGGCTGTTCTCATTTGCGTGTCAGACTTTGTTGAATGTTCACGATTTATCCTCAAGTGAATGCTTTAAACAATGGAGGATGAAAAGTTGCGATTACGCCATATTATGCTCTACGGATTTCAGAAAGAATCAATTGTCGGAACTGCGACGAAGCAAAATATTTAGAAGTTTTATTTGGATTGTCTTCCAGCTGTTTGGACGGTCAAAATGTGGTTTGAACGGATTTCGACAAGGTAATTTTAACCTAAATGATCAACCACGCTACGGCCGACCTTCAGACATCTATGAAGACGCTCTGCTTGTTATCGTGGAGAATAAACCGAACATTTCGAAGGAGGGAATTGGTAAGTGTTTGAAGAATGATATCTTATCGGCATTTCGGCATTTGAAGAGACTTGGGCTTAAGAATAAAAGCTGATTTTGTCAAATCGAAAATGTTCCATTTTCCACTAAGACAGCGTGTTGCAAAAGAGACCTTGCAGAGGCTTAAATATTTGAAATTGGAAACCCTTCTGCGCCAACCGTATTCTCCTGACTTTGCACCATCGGATATTAATTGTTCCGTTCTCAAATGAACAACTTAAATAACAAGATATTGACTTCGTATAGTAAGGCGTAAACTACAACACAAATTTCTACGAAAATGGCATCAACAAGCTTGTTGAACGATGCGAGACATTTCTTAAAAAGCCAGTGTACACTATGAAGACAATGGAGACTTGAATAATAAATGCTTTCTGTCTTTGTTTCTTGTATGTCAAATTTTGTTTTTAATTTTTAATCGGACACAAGGTTTTGCAATGATCAAATATATAAAAATTAATATAAAAATTTAATCTAAGAAAAATTCAAAATTTCAAATTCAAATTTTGAATTTACAAAGCAATAAATCATTACTTAAAATATTAGAAGTGCACCCAATGACAGCTAGAAAAAGAGAAAACTATTGTTGAGTTTACTATTGAAGATAAAACATTTCGGTTTTAATTCCGTTGTAAAATGTTCACCGTATAATGTTTGATATATATGAATAGTATTCGACAGTTTTAATTACACTGACAAGTAATGAGTTGATGTTGTAACATAAATATTTACCTGACAAAATGAACGCTTTTTGTTATTAAACTGCGTACAAATTGATATACGTATAAAATACAGCTGAATTAATTATCTGTCAAGGAACCCCTACTAGCGACTGCCAGATGGCGTTACTAAAAGCCGTATTTAAGAAAAGGACGTAAAGTCGTCTCCACTTTTAATTATTTTTTTTTAAATCACACAAGGCCTTAAGTATAAGGACTTATCTCCTTTGAATTCTGGGGGATTTTCTGTCCCCAGTGAACCAAGAAATAGATCATAGAATAGAGAAGAGCATACAGTGCCCGAACATTACTTGATGACACACTGTCATATCTAATAATTATACTAAGTCAACGAAGAACTCTACTCAAAATATAAGGTTTCCATAATTTGTCATATAAAACTTGCACACACGTCCGTATGGAAATCAATATCGCTGCACAATTTTTTAATACTTTTTAAAAATTTGTTCTCTTTTTTTTTTTACTGTACGATTAATAACCGCAATATTACTAGCAAATAGATTCATAATGTACTTATAAAAAAATAGACTGATAAATAAAAATTACAATAATGATAATAATAATTACTATTGTTATTATATAATAATTATTATTATTATCATTGCTATTATTATTATTATTATTATTTTTATTATTATTAATAATAATAATAATAAAAATAATAATAATAATAATAATAATAAAAATAATAATAATAATAATAATAATAATAAAAATAATAATAATAACAATAATAATAAAAATAATAATAATAAAAATAATAATAATAATAATAAAAATAATAATAACAATAATAATAAAAATAATAATAATAACAATAATAATAAAAATAATAATAATAATAATAACAATAATATAAATAATAATAATAATAAAAATAATAATAATAATAATAATAAAAATAATAATAACAATAATAATAATAAAAATAATAATAATAACAATAATAATAAAAATAATAATAATAATAACAATAATATAAATAATAATAATAATAATAAAATAATAATAATAATAATAATAAAAATAATAATAATAATAATAATAATAAAAATAATAATAATAATAATAATAAAAATAATAATAATAATAATAATAATAAAAATAATAATAACAATAATAATAATAAAAATAATAATAATAACAATAATAATAAAATAATTATAATAATAACAATAATATAAATAATAATAATAATAATAATAATAATAATAATAATAAAAATAATAATAATAAAATCTGTTAAATATAGACCCCACACTTGAAAACGATAAGTGCAGGATGTGTGGTATTAATGGAAAAAAGCATGACATTTTATGAGTGAATGCACAAAATTGGCACACAGCAAGTACAAAAGGAGACATGATAATTTTTCAAGAATGATCGATTGGTAATTATGCAGCAAAAATCGTCGTATCGACAAAGTTCAGATGGAGTCATCGAAAATGACATGTATAAAACATTGCGGAATGTCATGATCCAGCGTGACCATGAGATATTGACCACCACAATAAAAACAAAAAACAAATATGGTGGCGGTAGATAAAGGAGGAATGACATACATCTTCTTAGATATTGCATGCCCTGGAGACAATATATAGATTGACAAAGAGGAAAAACCGAAAATCTATGATGTTTTATTATGGGAAGTCTACTATTTGTAGTCAGTGAAGGGAGTGGAAGTCAGCACCATGAATAGAGATCTTACGAAGTGATTGTAAAACGATTGGGGTCAATGTCAAAATAGAAATCTTACAGAAGACTTCAAAGCTTGGGGCTCTATTTACGATGAGGGCATACGGCCTTATCGCGTTGAAACATCAATTTTCTTATATTCACAGAAGTTAAGCAACGTCGAAACTTGTCAGTACCTAGATTGGTGATCACTTGAGAATAACAGGTGTTGTAAGCTTAGGTGTCCGGTTGGTGTAATGGATAACAGCTCGGAACTGGACGTTGGAGTTCGGAGAGCCGAGTCACATTTCCAGTCGAGTTATTTATATTCACTTATGTGAAAATACACTTGGGAAATGTATGAAGCTACCTCATCTGCTATGTGTTAAGTACTAGACCTTGTATCAGTAAAAATCATGATTATCTCCAAAAATTCTTACAGTCCAGAAAATATTCTTTGACTTTAAATAACATGAAAAAGGATGATAAGCCGTAAAAAAAATTTAATTAATTAAATAAAAATCGAATCAGGATGAAAAGAAGCCGCATATTTCCACTGGTTGAAAGCAGTTAGTTACTTCCCTCCAAATTTACTGTGCTTCTAGATCAAACAATACAACTATTACTAATAAAAAAAAATACTACTAATACTACTATTAATAAAAATAAAAACTGTCGATTATTATGATCACTAAATATTGGATAAAATACTGTTCAGTCTAAAATAGATCACGTGAAGTAGAAAAGTGGATAAACCACGAGAAGCCAATCGAACGAAAATATAATTAACGAGAAATGTCGCGAAATAAATGAACAAATTTATCAATAAACAAATAAACAGACAAAAGTCAAAAATTCATTGCATCGTTGATAAGGGGATCAATGGAACAATTGCTCTGCTGACAAAGACAGATCGGCGATATTGCGCATTGAGACACTAAAGGACGAATCTTATGCGTACAGTAATAGATTTCAATCATGGTGGCACTGAACTGAAATTTACGTTAAAAGACAAAGAGAACTTGAAAGGGAGATAATTCTTATGTGCAGTCGCTTTGGGACTCTCATCTGTCTAGACGAAAGTTCGATCAATCCAGGCATTATGATAATAGTCCGATTTGGGCATACTGCCCGAAAGAGCTTTCCGTTCAAACTATTTGGGATCGGCTTTGATAGGATAAATTTCATGAGAACCTCAATATATCTTGTCTATTGTTATTAGATAAGGTTGGGTTGTTTTGTTGATGACGCTTCATGTATTAGTATTCTCTCTCTATCTCTCTCTCTCTTTATATATGTATATAGTTGTACTGATGTGAATTTGTGACGCTGGGTCTCACGGACTTTATATACAAATATTACATATCAGATATATATATATATATATATATATATATATATATATATATATATATATATATTAATTTATCAGTTTCAGTCTCTCTCTCTCTCTCTCCCTATATATATATATGCTTGTATGTGTATATGCGTAAGCCTGTGTGTGTATAATATAATTATATCGTTTCAATCTCTTATATACATAGATAAGCACACTAACGGAGACAGTTATGTATATATATATATATATATATATATATATATATATATATATATATATATTATGCATGTGCATATGTAAATACAAGCCAGTGTTTTATATATATATGTAGAGACTCATTTCACTCATTATAAGTTCATTTACATATTATGCTATATCAGATCAGTCTATGAATATAACTATCAATTTATTGACCCTTTCTCCTTCCCACATACCACACACAATTGTTATTTTTTGTGATTTACTATTGATTAATCTTCACATTGGCGAAATCACAAGTGACTTAAAGGGTTTAGGTTCTTAAGTCTTTGTTGTTTTAACATAATTAATACGAATGATACCCGTTACAATTCAGAATCCACTGAGTGTTAAGAATATAAAATATAAACAAATTCTGGTGCAGCATGAACGATAGATAGATAGATAGATAGATAGATAGGTCTGATCAGGATGAGATAGATCTGCTCAGTATAAAATCGATAGATAGATCTGATTAGTAACAGTTAGATCACTTCAGTTTGAAATCGATAGATAGATCTGATCATTATGAGATAGATATATCTGATTAGTATAGGATAGATATATAGATAGATAGATCTGATTATTAAGAGATAGAGGGATAGATAGAATTCAATACAGACTTATCGAATATGTAATCTTTCTAAACATTTTTGCCTGTTACAGTGCAGCACAATTTGATTGTCTGTTTCGACAACGACGAAAACCTCAGAATGAGATGAGTAAATCGATTGAAGAGAACCGGGGTCGGGAAAAGTACCACATTCCTCCAAATTCCTTTGTTTGTCAGTCAGGTTAAAAATAGAAAAACGCCGTTTGAATTCGTTTCGGAACGGATAACACAGAACATATTCCCGCCAGTCCAAATTCAGTTCAAGTTAACCGCTCAGCGTCATGTCACTCTCGTCTGGTCAGATCATTTAACTCTCATCCTATACCCCTCTTTACCTCTTCCTCTTTCTTTGTCAAGCTCTCTCTTTCTCTCTCCTTCAGTATATAGCGATTTACTAAGCGTATCTTAGATGGGGCACAACGCCGGAAGTATGGAGCACCCAGTCATGATCGAACGTACTACAAAGACGTAATTGATCTAACTAGACAAGCTTGCTAACCATTGCTCCACGTTGAAGTACCTTGATTATTAAGCGTTGCTTAGATGTGACACAAGGCCGAAAGAATCGAGCACCTAGGGAGGATTGAACTCACTATTCAGTCGTAATTGATCTAGCGAGGCTAGTTCCTAACTATTACAGCACGTCAATGTAACCTCTCTTTCAGTGTATGTATATATATATATATATATATATATATATATATATATATATATATATATATATATATATTATACATACATACATACATACATACATATATATATATATATATATATATATATATATATATATATATATATATATATATATATATATATATATTTGTATGTGTGTGTGTGTGTGTGTGTGTGCGTGTGTGTGTGTGTGTGTGTGTGTACCGGGTGTAACAGCATAATTATCCATCTCACAAAAGGTTTACTAGCTTAAAACCATTAAATCAATTTTATTTTTTCCAGGTCTTCAGATGAAACGTTTGGCCATCCTTTGCTCCTTTTGTTTGCATATCAAATTCTACCAGGTGAGCCTATGCGAACAAAGGAGCATTTTATACGTTCATTACGGTTGACTGAAGGTCAAAATTTGCCTGTATCCCTGCAAGAAAAACAACCGAGCGACGATCATGCAAATTTAGAATTAACTCTTATACCGAAAGTCGAAACAACCTGCCCTCTACAGATCATTGGACAATAAAACAAGACTTTTAAGAATTCTTCACATTCAAAAAACGACCGTGTGATTTCTTGGAAATTATCACCGTGTCGTGATTGTGTTTGTATATCGCCAACAAAAAAACTTTTGAAAATCGTTGGTCAAAAGGATCCTAAAGGTATAAAAGAAAATGATACCTTCCTCCTGAGAAAACAGGATAAAAGAGTCAATCACGCGCACTTTCAAAATGAACACGTATCCATTTTTAAAGAAAGCTTGAAAAAGTCTTGTTAATGGGCAACCAAGTCAAGAAATAACGAATTATTTTCCCTTCTCGAAGCATTTTTAAAGTCAAAATTGTGGTCAGCCACTTTACGGTGAACAAGACTGACCATAATTTTGGCATAAGAAAATGCTACTCTAATTAAAAGAGAAAATAATTCACCAAGACGAAAATGTTTAAAAAGTCCTTTCATCGTTAGTTCATCCATGGTAAATTTGCGTTCAGGTTCTTATAACGTTTCACTATACTTGACAGATCAACTATTATCACAACGTGGGATATCTAATACCAAAGATGTTGGAAACAAAAAAAAAAAGAATCTAAATAAAATTGGCTATATTTATATACCCAAAACGCGCATGTAAAAACACACACAAACACACGCATATACAGTGTAACCCGGATATAAGAAACCCGGATATAAGAGAAACCCGGATAGAAGATATATTTTCTCTGGTCCCAAATTAGAGCCTGTGTTACTGTATATATAATAGACCGAACCCGGATATAAGAGAAACCCGGATATAAGAGCATTAGTCTCCGGTCACAACAACTCTCTTATATCCGGGTTACACTGTATATATATATATATATATATATGTGTGTGTGTGTGTGTGTGTGTGTGTGTGTGTGTGTGTGTGTGTGTGTGATATACATATATATATATCAACAAAGTAAATTAAAAATTACCATTCTTTCGTATGTGTAGCCTCAAGGAAACAAATCTTGTCCAATGACGTTCCACATTGTCATATGTGTGTGTGTACGCGCGTGTGTGCGTGTGTATGTAATTGTCTAATTAATAATTCATTTCTAATACTTTGTCTTCTATGTTATGTATCTATAAAATATTGTATGAAATAACGTACTCAGTGATTGAAAAAAAAAGCCATTCTCCTTATGAAACCTTTTTTTTTAATTAATTCTTATCAGTGGCTAAACATAAGTAAAAACCATTTCAAACGTTGTGCAACCGAGGCCCTTTTGTCTTCTTATCTCACTCACTTTATTGTCTTCGATTGGCATCGCCTCCCGAGAGCAAAGATTTAAACTTTGGAAAATAAATTTATTGAATGTCAGTGACGGGTACGGAAAACAACAACACAAGATTAAAGTGATTAATTGATATTCGTCAATCACCTTAAGAAGCAAGGGAAAAAGTGCTATCGACTTAATGAATGCACAGATTCAATAACGATAGACGCGCAATAAAAGGGGCAGCGGGAGAATTTTACTTTAAAATATATCGTCAGTTAATCCCATGTGTGCTTGACTTCTGCGTAAATGAGCGAAATATTAAACATGAAAAAATAGATGCACATATATTTACATGCAAACATTTCTTTTTCGCTTTCATTGATATACTCTTTCATCGTATATACAAATATGTATATACTGTGGGAGCAGTAGGTTATATATATATATATATATATATATATATATATATATATATATATATGTATATATATATATATATATATATATATATATATATATATATATATATATATATATGTATATGTATATATATATGTATATATATATATATATTTACATATTATGAAATGGACAAAATTTAAAGACATTTTTATGTTTAACATTCTTTTTAGAGATACAAGTATTTAAGTAAATGCTCTGTTTATAATAAACAGTATTAATGACATTTACCGGCCTGAATGTCCGAGAAATTTTCATAGAAAATGTTCGTCCTCCGACAGGATTCGAACCTGTATCCTATATGGAACCATCATATAGCCTGAATATTATGAATGTACGTGAGAGATTCATGGAAGATTGAAGTTTATATGCAGTAAATTCGACCTTGCCAACCGAACGATCCTCAGTGGCCGAATCGGTTAAGGCACGTCAAGCTATATGACGATTCCGTATATGATAAAAAAATGTCTTTAAATATATATATATATATATATATATATATATATATATATATATATACTCACTCAAGTTCAATATTTTGAGGTGAGTCCCTGTTAATTTTAAAATTGTCAGAAAATGTAGTTGTTTTGTACATTAAATAAGAAAAAATATTATCCATTGTTAAAGAATTAAGAGATCTAAATTATTTAACCAAACCTTTTTGAATATATATACATATATATATATATATATATATATATATATATATATATATATATATATATATATATATAATTGTAAAGGTGTAATGGTAGCCGACGCGTTTCGTCCAATGTGGATATTTTAAAGACAAAAACGAAATAAATTTATTAAACAAAGTAACTAATAATAACAAAACAAAACGTCCTTAGCAGGTTAACTCTGAAAATGTTTTCAAATATATATATATATATATATATATATATATATATATATATATATATATATATATATATAATTATATATATAAAATACAATATAAAAATAAGATTATTGTAAATGGAGGCGTATATAATGGTGGCGGAATCAACTAAAATCTTTCATTCTATCTACCTGAAGAGACCTATCGGCCGAAACGTAGGTACCGTGGTAAATTGTGTTTTGGTGTTCCTGATACATATATATATATATATATATATATATATATATATATATATATATATATATATATATATATATATATGTATGTATGTATTTATATATACCATCCACATTTTTATTCAACCGCTTAGGATCATGGAACATTTCTCTCTGGATAAAAAAATAATATATTATAATATATGAACGCAACAATTTTGTTCTGAATATCAAATATAAATTTACGCTGAATACAAACTTATTTTACAAGCTAGAACAGAAGACCAGATTTGTTTATCATGAACATGAAAATAAAAATTGTCATTTAACTGAAGCCGCTATTTCAGTTGGCAAGACATTAAACTGAAAAGTTTTGGAAAACTTTGAGAAAAAGTGGACCTGACATAACAAAAGAAGACGACAGATATATCGCAGTTGCACAATTTGCTAGGAACACAGTAATTAGAATGGACAATTTCGGAGGGAGGGAAATAATCCAAACAGTATTGAGAAATTCAGATAGAATACTGCGTAGAGCGCTGATTTATTGAAAAGATGCACTAGTATTTGATCTCCTGCAAGCGCCACTGGTTTACGGGATACCAAACCGGAGGACACAGAGAAAAAATCAAGTATCTTGGGTTCTCATCACTTTGTTCATTATATGATGACATTTACGCGAACTTTCACTCTTTTCGATTCTAAAATGCAAGTTAATTTCTGTGTTCCCCTGACTTTATGTTCCTCAAGACTAGCATAAAAACTGTCGCCATATTTGACTCTGACTGCCACAAACTTAGAATATTTGGCTAGACGTACGACAATATAGTGCAGTCTATTCGAAAATGCTTGCGAATTTCAGAGTGCTTGATATCTTGCACTCGTGTAAAACGATCCCAGATTCCAAACCACGCTGAAATTGTAGAGGTTTTGATTGGCTGAATGACTAGAAAGTATTTTCAATTCTCTCCGCTACACGTGTTTTCATATTCCACTACGAAATCAAACAGATCAGTGTTTAAATATGAACAAATTTATTATAAACCAATACCTGGAAAGTCTTTTTTACTATTCATAATGATATGCCGTTGTCAATGAGGTTTGTCAGGAATATGCATGATAAAACCCGAGTTTCATGAAAGAATGTCAATTGAAAATTTTACACGGGCGTCTAGCTGACCAGTTTCAAGACTTGATTTACATATTGAAAAGAGCTACATACACACATCGCATTAAATGCGTAACAATGTACTGAGTAAACTTATACAAAAATAGCACGGATTTTTTATCTATATAATGTTACCCATACACTTTATATCATATTCTAGTGAAAGGGTACGTCGACATTGTCTGTAGGAGGAAAAGCATGTAAGAACCACCAGTTAGAGGTTCACGAAAATAATGTGTCCACCGATGATCGGATTAAATGAAAATAGGAAATGGCCAAGCGATACTAAACTTCTGGCCATCAAACAGGTGCTGGTATGAACCTAATCAGATACGCATATATAACTGTAAATACAAGCGTTTGCAAGAACATACGTAAATATATTAGTAAAATGTACCTCTTAGTAGAACCTAGTTTTTCGAGAAATCTTTCAAGTTTAGAACGGAGTTTCTCTATGAAATCTCTTAAAACACGAAAGGAATTACTTTATGATATTATAGTGAGTTAATGGCAAGATACCTGGAGGATTCTCTCTAGCTGCTATACGTAATACCACCAGCAACAAGAGGATTGACATCTTTATAAACATATGCTTTAAAAATGAAATCAATAATCAAGACCCGAAAAAATTACTCTGCGATATTATAGTGAATTACAACCACGATAACTAAAGGATTGGCTGTAGTTAATATACGTATTAGCAGTATATCAGGTGACTCACACCTTTATAAATAGACGCTTTCAAAAAATAATCTGCTAATATTTTACATTGAATTGAAAGCCCTTATCTCAAACCAATCAGTAAATAGTATATTCCTTCTCCAACAAAATAAAGATTTGGACTCTAACTTTAGACTTAATCTAACTAGACAACAAATGGTTTATGGTTAGAGAGGTTAATCCGTTTTCCTTATGAGCAGCCCGGTTATGTTTGCGTCGTAAGCACCATCATTATACAGAATAGACTCTCATATAATATTTTACCAGACAAACACCTGCGAGACAAGCAAGGTAGCATTATTCAATTAAATAAATACTGCGTTCCGTCATTCGAATCTCGACTTGACATTAACAGTAATCGAGATTGCTCTATTCCAAGACGTTATTGGCGATACTAAGAGCGTGGGAGTTGGCTGCAAATGAGTCAGTGAGTTAAGCGTAAAATAAATGAACAAAAACACTTTGAGCTTCAAAAGAAGTTTTCTTTCACTAACAACCCAATGTTTATCAGGAAAATCTCCAGCATATATCCATATGTGTATACCCAGAATTTTACGAGGCGTGATAAGGTTCTGCCATATTGGTCAGTAATGTTGTCACGCTGTTAGAGGCAAGGAACACCTGACTTGGAAACGAGCGGAAGGCTTCACAGCTGTCGCCGTCTGTTAAAACCAGACTAATTTGCTGACAGATGCTGCGTGACTCGACAGAAACCCACAGATATATGTACGCTGCATTATATTTTATCTATGAATTGATTTATTATCTTGATACAACGGTGTTCAGACAGTGATTTTTGTAGATGAAGGTATATAAAAATATAAATAACCTGTGCTGACCAAAGTAATATGAGGTGACAGTAAAGTATCATTTCCTTCATTCAACCAGAAATGAAACTATATATCTATAACAATCTATTTGATTTTCTGCTGATATCTAGAAATACTAGATTTGCGGGATACAAGGCAAAACAGGTTTATGTGTCGTGTTCCGTCAGGACGGAGGAGATCATGGCTCTCTACAATTACCTGTCCTTTGTAGATATTAATAAATTTAGTCTTTTCATCATTTGTCCTAAACCATGTTGCTTCATCCAGTTACTAAAGCTGATTTAGTAATGTATTCATTGTTTCCAACTGTCTCTTTTTTCCATCAATCTGTCTTCTGGGTGTCAGATTCTCTAAACACTCCATCCTAAATATATGCCCAAGAATTTTAAGCTATCTCATCCTGATGTTTAGTATTTTTTTTGTTCACATTTTTTCTAAAACTTTGTCGTTGATTACATGTCTGAAGCGAGGTATTTCAAGCATCCTTCTGTAGAACAAGATTTATGTTGCTTCAACTCTCGTCTTTCTCTTTGTTAAATGAATGTATGTAATGGACAGGAAAAAGAATTATATATATATATATATATATATATATATATATATATATATATATATATATATATATATATATATATCGTTTATGCGCTATATTTATAGATAAAATATTTAAGTAAATACTCTGTTTATAATATTTATTTATAATTTATATCTATAAAAATAACGTATAAACAGAAAATTTATTAAAATATTTGTCGGCCTTTTTCAATTTCATTAAATATATATATATATATATATATATATATATATATATATATATGTGTGTGTGTGTGTGTGTGTGTGTGTGTGTGTGTGTGTGTGTTTGTGTGCGTGTAATCAAATGAATAAATATAATTAAATGTACGAGCAAGCGTTCGTATACAAATACACACACAGACACACAGACACACACACACACATATATATGTACATATATGTACAGTGCTGTTCGATAAAAGTGACTAACCGGATTTTTTTTTGCTAAATCTTCTCTTCTCCGATGAAACGAAAGTTGAGCTAAATTAAAAGGATAAGCGATCTAAAATCCGAAGAAGAAGCTTTGAAAGCTCTTTGAATTTAGCAGTAAGTACTGTCCAGCATCCGTTCAGTATAATGTTCTGGGGATGCTTTTCTTTTCATGGAACGGGTTTCTTAAAACCTATTGAAGACCCTCAGGAGCGAGTAGTACAAATTTTAGAGTCTTGTCTGCCCACTTCTGCTGAAAGGGTGCAAATCGACACCACCAAGCTCATTTTTATGCAAGATAATGCTCCCTGTCACAAATCAAAATTGATGAGAAGCAGGTGAGTGTTATGACATCAACCCCATAGAAGACTTATGGAGCATTATAAAGTACAGGCTCTCGAGAAAGCAGTTGAGAAACAAAGACGATTGGATTGTGAATGTCATATCCGAATGGAATTCAATGCTTGAAGAGGAGATTTGCCAGAACCTAATCAAGTCAATGCCAAAAAGGATAGAAAAGGTTATTCAAAATAAAGGAGGACTCATAGATTATTAAATATTTTGAACTATATTTCCTATTATAAATAAATTATACCTCTATTATTCTTTTTTTAAAACTGTTTGGTTATGTTTCTATTGATTACTAGTTGCAGGAAATAAGTGATCACTTTTTTTGCACAGAGTTTTTCCCTAAACCTCATTTATATCCAAAATTATAACTATCAATAGAATACCTTAGGGTGAGAAAACATTTTGTACTAGGTGGTCAGTAAGGGGTCTTTATATTAGTAAGATAAAAAATTAGTTTGACCCCAAAAACAACAGGCGAAAAAAATTTTCAAGTTAAAAATATCAGATGAGTCAATTTTATCGAACAGCCCTGCATACATGTATATATATAAACATATATATATATATATATATATATATATATATATATATATATATATATATATATATACACACACACACATATATATATATATATATATATATATATATATATATATACACACACACACATATATATATATATATATATATATATATATATATATATATACACACACACATATATATATATATATATATATATATATATATATATGTATGCAGGTGTGCAGTAAAATAGGAAAGAATACGTTAGGTAGATAATCCGGTGTTCCTTAGTATTTAGCTTTATTTTCAAAAAGACAGTGCTCCATACAGAAGTAGAGCTTATATTATAATATTCCCAAATTCTCGCTTGACAAGGAAGCGGGTCCAGACACGTTAACTCTACATAACTTAAAAATTATGTTAGGGGTCTCGGCTCTCGCTTTTGAAACATGAGAATTCTTTTGTAGCGAAGGAATCATATTTTTAAAAACTAAAAATATTATTATATTATATATATATATATATATATATATATATATATATATATATATATATATATATATATATGTGTGTGTGTGTGTGTGTGTGTGTGTGTGTGTAAAAAAGAAAAATATTTACTGACGCGTTTCACCCACTGATTAACTTAAAGCAAACGTAAGGCCATTAGAAAACGTAGTCTTTTTACAAATATGTATTTTTTAACTATAACTGAACTATATGTATATATATGTGTGTGTGTGTGTGTGTGAGTGTGTGTGTGTGTATGCATGCATGCATGCATGCATACACACACACTCACTCACATATATATATATATATATATATATATATATATATATATATATATATATATATACACACACACACAACTATTGGATGTGATTTTTTTTTATTTTGATGCAATATGAGGGCAAAGGAAATTTAAATTGGTATAAATGAAAAAATTAGTCAGAAGGAAAGAAACAAAGAAACAGCAGCGCAACGAATTCTTACCCAGGAACTGTAGTACATAAACAACGTAAAATTGTTGATATTTGGGAGTTTTCCATCCTTTACAGAAAATAATATAAACGACGTAAAGAAATTAATGCCATCTCTTTGACACTATCCACAGCAGAATACATTATATCATGTTTTCAGACAGCAAACAAATAAAGAATGTCTCTGAAGAGCTTTCAAGAAATGTCAGCTTCAGTCAGTGGCAAAGCCTCATATTAACGCAGCCTATTGCTGTTCAGTTATTATGGGAATGTGTAGATGAAAGATTGTTTCGTTCGACCGCGCAGTGTTTCGGGTTGGAAGAAGGAGAAGAAGAAGAAGAAAAAACAGTTTGGTGATTATGTTTTCTTGTCTTTATGTATTGGTGGACATATCAATAAATGGACAACGAGCCAGAAAAAAAAGTTAAAGATCACCTTGTAGGATATGACGATTGAAAAGGATAAAAGATAGAAAGAGGGAAAGAGAGAGATAATTGATTGACTTGAAATAGAAAATGAAAGTGTTTAGGAGAACAAGCGGAAAGTGGTCGGGAGAGGCGGTAAAGAATTAAAAAAAAACAAACAGATGTAAGTTTTAGAGAAGGAAGCAATGTAAATATAATTAATTAAAAAGACAAAACGAATTAATCTCTACTCGCAAATACAGGTGCCGTCTAAAATATTCATGCCGGTGGGGATTTTTCAGCTTACCGAATAAGAATATTAGCATAATGGATATCGACATTGAAAGTGGAATCAGCGAAATGCGTTCAAAGTCCAATCTTGTATTTAAAAAAAAGCCAAACAAATTAATCTTTTCACACCAAGCAAGGCAATAAATCCACTAAGACGCAAGAAGCTACTGACGGGAAAAAGCACTATTAATGACGGAGAACAATAAATAAAAATCTACAACAACTAAGATTACAGAATATAATGATTGACATTGTAGATAAATTCTTGAAGTGCAAAGAGACTTTCAGTAACGAGAACTGCGATAGAATAAACTTTTAACATAGAACTTACGTCTACATCTAGCAGTTTCAAATGTAATATGTGGAAAACTTACCGCGTATCTAGTACTGAGTTTAAATTCATAATGTAATTTTTTCATTCATTTCAACTCAAGCAAGGCGATAAAACCACTAAGACGCAATGAGAAGACAAGGAGAATTGTCAATAATAGTACAAGACTCAGAAAAACATAAGAGGGCAATTGGCGCTGCATTTAAATTTTTGAAGATTGTGATTGGCAGAAAATCAAGAGACCGGAACTAAATTAACCCCTTAGAAAAAAGGATGAATTCTTTCCCTTCCCTCTCCAGATATAACATAAATAAGAGAAAAATGTTTATTGGATAACACTGAAATACATTATAGTATAAAAGGAAATGGTAAGTTCAATCTAAGGGAAACAATAATTGAAACAAAACAAGTTCAGTCGGCCAATGATGACAATTCCAGAACAACGTAACTATAAACAATTTTTTATATCCTGCATTACCTCGAACCGTCGCCAGTGAGACACGCTGCAAGAGCCACTCCGTTTCGAGAGGCCCGTTCCTTAATCGAGACGCAATCGCGCCAATCCTCCGAAGGAACACCATCGAACGAGGGCCAATAACCCCGGAAGTCTCCACTGCCACAGGAATAAAAAAAAAATCTATCAGCAAGAGAAGAATATTTAGCTATATGCGCTCTCAATCTTTGGGTGACAACCTATCTAAGAGAATGACAATCTGATTTCAAAACCGAGGAAAAACTTAGGGAAATCTGCTCCAATATCTTTCCTAAGAATTAATAAAATTCAGGCCTAATATAAATATATATAGGAAGCTGAGGAAAGTCACTTTTTTACGTCATGAATGTTCATGGCAATTAAAAAAAAAAACTAAATTCAATATTTATTTACAAATTTTTATTTATTAATTTAAACGTGCCGGCATTTTTATTTCGTACACAAGAGCACTGAGAAAAAAACAAGAGAGACGCTAAAAATTAAACGGAAAGAATAGAAAGAGACGGCGAGATTGAGAGACGACAGAAGTAGAAGTGTTTAAAAGAACAGAACTATGATGTGAGATAAAAAGAGATAGATAGATAGATAGATAGATAGATAGATAGATAAAGAGAGAGAAAGAGTGCGATAATGAGAGATAGATAGAGAGGAAATAATTGGGTAGAAAAAGCCAAGAAGCTGGAAACCTGCTTGATGTAATCGTTAGCACGTCCGCACATTAAATACTGGCCATTATTGATGACACGTGGAAGAATATTGATTATAGGCCGATGAAACCATGTAACAGGAAGCCCAAAGTAATTACAGAGACTCGCAAGCCACTTCGTATCAAGAAGGTAACTGGTGGGCGTGTGGAGGCGTTCATCAATCTTTATATATATATATATATATATATATATATATATATATATATATATATATATATATGCCTTGTCATACGGGTAGGCGTATTTGGAGGTGTGGATATGGATAAACGTACAAAGATTCATATATGATGAATTTTAGAGTACACAGTAAATAAAACAATATACAGATAAATTTGCGTTTCAAATAAAGGAGCCAGTGTTATTATTATTATTATTATTATTATTATTATTATTATTATTATTACTCACTCTTGATTTGTGCTGTATACACATTTCGTTCCGGGTCCTAACCAGAGATCAAAGTTCAGAAATGGCTTCATGATATTTTACATAGATAAAACACTTCTTAATGAGTGAACGGTCCTTGTGAGTACAATGTTTTGTATTTCTTTAAAGCTTGGGCTATCAGGAGTCTTTCACAATCAATCCGAAGGCTCCAAATACACGTGCAATTATTGATGTCATCATGTACCCCATTTTTTTAGATTTCCACTTCAAGATTCATGTATTTTTTTTGTTTTTTGAATATCTTCAAAGATCCATTACAATCTGCAGTGTCTGCTATGTCAATAAAAAAAGCACATTCTTTTCTTGTGGTCTTTGATTACGATGTATGGACGATGAGCATTGATTGTTCTGTCTGGGTGTATTGTAAAATCCAATAGAATTTTTACAGGTACTATATATCATCATCATCATCATCATCATTATCATTATTATTATTATTATTATTATTCCCCGTTGAAAAATTTCACCCAAGACAATTTTTATCAAGCGCACCATTTATTAAAATATTTAAATAATCCCAACTCCTCCTTAGTTTAGGGTTCAAACATTCTAGCTTAATGCGATTCATTACTTAAAATTATAAAAATGATATTTAAAATTCCAGCCACCCCCTTTTCAAAACACTCCACCTGTTGTTTTGACCTAGTTGTTTATGAAAAAATCCGCAGTTCAGCTCTATCCGCCTGCAATCTGATACCTGGTTGAATATAAAGGCGCGAAATTGCTTTTATGTTCAAAATTATGACGGCCCTTCCGTGTTATAAATCAGTCTTACAGACATCTACATACATTATGAAAATACCACAATCGTTTACTGATTTTATGCTATCTTTCTTTAAACCATATATGGCCTGTGAATTTGTCTTTATTGCACGATGATTATTTATTTTGTTTTCTGCAAATCGATCCCTAATCCTATAAATATGGCGAGATGGTCTGAGGTACCGACCGCCTACACACGTAGAAAATCAGCGAAATTAAACAATAATGATGTGTATGTATTTACTACCTTAGCCAAACATAATGCCATATCAATACCAGATGTGTTAAAGTGGTTTGTAAGAAAATTGTCATGCATTAGAAAGCTTATGTGCCATGCGTGATACATGCTTAGGCGATCATGTATCTTCTGATACATGACTGACAAGTCAGTTTTTTTTTCCCCGCAGTAGGTTACCATGTCTTTCTGTGGTAGACCAGTTGTTATCCAAGGCTATAGAACTCCGTCTGTCCTGCTATTTACCCATAGCTAGTGGGGAGAAGAAAATAATTAATACCTTTCCCAAGGGTATTAGCACGTAAGTGAATGTAATGAATTTAACTGGAGTTCGAACTCGGCTCTCCGATTCCTGAATACGAGCTGCTATTCATTAATCCACCGTGCCTCTTAGAAAGCTTACAACGATCATAAATAGTCAATATATTTTGAATTAATATAATTTGTTGTACTAATAATAATTTATAATAGTATTTACCATTTTTTTCTTTTTTAGATCTAAATGAAAATGTCATTAAAATATCTCGTGTTCCTCCATATTGGATACACCGTAACATTTGCCTGATTTTAACAACATGGGTGATCATGGCTCTCCAAAATTTCCTGGACTTAATGGCTCTCAGTAAATTCTGTCTTGTTGCTATCACTCCAAATCCCTGTTCTGCTAAACATTTACACAAATATGTTAGGTAGATTATGCACTGTTTTCATTTGCCTTTCTTGCTTTCCATACATCCTGTCAGTGTCAAATTTTCTAGGCCCTCTTTCTACATTATGTGTCCTAGAAATTTCAATTGTCACTTTCTGATGCAAACTATAAGTGTCCTTTTTGGTTTCTTTTTTCTCTAAAACTTGATCGTTTCTCAAATTTTCAGTTCATTATATTCTCAGCATCCTTCTGTTGAACCAACTTTCTGCTGCCTCAAAACTTTTTCTTCGTCTGTTATGATATTGTCCAGAATTACTGCCATATAAAAGGACTGATGTTAGATAACAGTTCAAACAATTGCTTATACTTCACTTTAAAATGCCTTCATCAATTAGGGAGGCAAGAGAGAGGGATGGAAAGAAAGATATAAAGAAAAAAAAAGAAAGAACCAGAGAGAGATAAATGAAACAGAAAGGAAGTCTCAACGCGCAAAACTTTTTTGCGGATGGCATAAATAATTTTAAAACAAACATAAAAGAAACATTGAAATCAATTTCCCAATAAAAGACTATAGTCCGTTCCAAACTAAGCTCTGACGCATAAAAAACAATATACTTAATTCGGGTATATAATAAAGATTAAAATTTTCATATTTTTTGTTCAGAGTGTCGATTCTATACCGGGCAACACGAGGAACACATCTTTGCGAGGTGGGTGTCATTTTTTTTCATCTGTTTGTGAATGAATTTAACTTTAGTTTTTACAAGCTACGACTTACTATCGGAACGCTAAAAGACGAGGAAATAATTGTAGTATACGACACCTGATGAGAAAATTTCATTTTGTTCGTAGTTTCTCTTCTTTACCATCATTAAAATAATGCTCTACTATATTTTCTGACCTAACTGGCGTATTAAGTACTTGGTGTGAATCAGTTCGAACCCAAATGATTTGGTTCTTTGGTTGAAGATTGAGAATACTGCAAAAGAGAATACAGACAATATATTGATTTACAAATAAATCCTTGCTACGTACACAAATGGGGTAAAGTTACAAGGTATTAGTCTACGGTCAGTAAGCGCTGACATATTACGTTCGGTATCATTTAAATCATTTAATATTTTATCGTCGATACAAAAGTATGCGCGCTGAGAATACTTTTGGATGTCGCATTCAGAACATAATATACAATATTTTAGCGATATCAACAACCTTTTAGTGATATAAAATAAAGGAACAAGTGTAAGATTTTGGTGGCGCGATGGCTTAAGTTCTTCAGCTAGAGAGTGTTCAATAATTTAGGTCAAAACTTCCAAATTTTATTGCCTTATTCCATTAATTATTTGGACCTCTATTGGTTATTTCAATCGTAAATTTTCAACGGAAACAACACATTTTAAAGTACTTTTTTATATATTTATTTGGTCATAAAAAGGGTGAAATTTATTGCATTTTCCATTAACCCTATGGAGATCTGATATTTTATTCAAAATATTTATCATTTATCGCTTTATTTGGATGAAACGCTGTCGGCCATGATTAATTTCAGACGAACTTTCCTTTGAGCTTTTTCACCATTAGTGTTTCTATGTTTGAGACTCGCTGAAAAGGCCATATCAGTACGGTTTAAAAAGTTACAATGAAAAGAAAGTGAGATTTCTGCGATAGAGTTATTAGTCATGTAATTAATTATAATTAATTATAATTGGAAATGGTCCCGCTGTTAACATATTTAGTATAAAATGAAGTTGTTAAAGAATTCCTTCAAAGATTTACCCTAAAACTGAAGATACCGTTTGCAAATGAATTCGTATTAATTATTTTACATTTCTATTAGAAAATTAATCGTAATCAATTATTAATTTTTGACTAGGACACATTTTGTCTAGATTTCAGTTCATTTCCATTGCACCCATTCAGATTGTCTTGGCTAGAGTTTTTTTTTTAATTTTTTTGGTCTGCCAATTTATTTAAGATTCTATAATGATGGTAGAATTAGAGAAAACCAATTGAAACTAATCTGAAATAAAATAATCTAAAATGAATTCTAAACAATTTCACACTTCCAAGATCCAATATAAAACAAAAATATACAAATTATGATATTGGTTGGCTGGCGGAAGACAACCTTGACGTACGGTCAAATTTCGTTGTATTGTGTTAAGACCGAACATACTCGCCATATTTCTCAATATAAAAAAGCCAGTGGTTCCTCTATATCAGAATACGGATCTAGAAAGTTGTAATAATATATTAAGTATAGCTTAATTATATCTGAAAATATGGCTGTTCAAGAATGTAGAGTTAGAGGGAAAAATACATACATTTTTATTTATATGCATGTATATTGACAGCAAGATGGAGGCACAATTTTTTTCCTAAAATTCACGTATTGGTATGTCGCTTTTTTATGTATTTTCAGCAGTCCTATTTTCAATGAATGTGTTCCCCTCATATAAATACACCTCACAAATCAAAAGGCGTTAATATAACTTTACTGACTTGTAGTCGTCTGTACAAGCGGAGACATAGCTCTCACACAGAAACATATATTCCTGAAAAAGATGTCTCGAATTGTTGAAAGCAATGAGGTTTATATGATTACTTTACATTAGTTTTGTCTTTTGTCTTCATTGTAATATCGTTTGTTGTAAGCTAGAGGCACAATTAGATCAGGACGAAAAGGAATGAAAAAAACATTTTTATCATGGGGCGCAAATTACCGACGGGTTGCGAAAAAAGAATAAAGATATGATAACATTCGAAAGAGTGGAAGACATTAAAGCAATGAAATCAATAGACTCGAGAAAGAAAGGTAAGAAAAAGTACTTTGCAAGAGACAAAAAAGGGAGGCCAACATAAAAGTAAAAATAGTCACACGATATCTAAATTGCGAAGGTATATCCAAATATAGAGAAACCTGCTGGGTAAAGGCTGCAAAAGTCTCAAGATTAAGGAACATAATAGAAAGAAAACCTAAAAGTGTTTTGTCACCCCAAAATAAATTGCTACTGAAGGTGATTTGATATAAAAAAAGAGTAATGGGGGAAAATGAAATAAGAGAAAGGAAAGATTAATATGTGAAACAATAATTCGAAGATAAATTAAGCTTTGGACGGGAACAAAAAAACAAATGCTTTCCATAATAAGATTGTTAATAGTTCACTTAGGAGTTTTTGAGAGAAGTAAAGAAAAGCTCAAATTGCTACCTGTAGGGAAGAGACAATAAGGGGACGACAAATATTAATAAATAGAATAGATGCGAGAAAGCATTATGAAAAGGTTTCAGAAGATGAAACTGAAATAAAAACGGAGAGTAAGGAAAATAATAAAAACGGAGAGTAAGGAAAATAACAAAATAATGAAATTAAGAAGATAACAGAAGGAACTGAGAAGACTAAAAAAAAGGAAACAAATGTAAGCGAAAGTATAAAATAGTTTTGACAATAAAGTTAACAGGGCAAACAAAGGAATATGATGATCATTAAAAAATATGTAAATGAAACGTAAACAAAGACGAGATAAAGCCAAAAATATTAAAATTAAAGACAACTATAAATATATTTAAAGAACAAACAGTATCCAATGATGCCAACACATACGCATGCACACATATGTGTGCATGTGTGTGAGTGTAGATATAATACAGGGTGCGATGAGTAAATTGTCGCCGTTTTATATTTTTAATTTCGCACATGAGCCTTGTTTGTTTTTGATTTTGTCGACATCACAGTATATTAGGGTCAGCTGGGAACCGTCTGACAGAAAAGTAGCATCATGACGCTATTCACTCTGACAGACATTTGGAAACGGCTTGCTGTACTACTTATCATTCGTGCCAGAATCTCCAGTATTTCAGTTTGTTTGGGTGTAAATCTGAGGACCGGGCAGAGGATTCGGAATGTGTTAGATGAGTCTAATGGGTATTTTCGAAGGTACGGCAGCTCGGACAAATCACTCCGATCGTTCTGATAAGAAATGAAATCCCGAATATTTTGGTGAGGGCCTCAGAATCAACATGGAGGCCTACGTCAATGACTTGAGGAGGTACTGGTAACTTGTGTCAAGAGGGCGGCTGCTGTAAGTCACTAGGCCTGGCAACAGGACTCTGCACTATGTCAAAGAAGCAGGAGTATCCAGTCATGACTGTCAGACAATTTCTGCGACCAATTATATATGGTCACTTAACTCCTCAGACTGCACCCCACCTTGATTATTTTATGTGGGAGGCATTTGAGCGAAAAACCAACAAAAAACCTTGTAATACCAATGATGAACTGAAAACAAGGATTACGGCAGCATTCATCGACTTAAACAAGGAGACCGTCCAGAAGAGTTGCAGAAGATTCCGAAGTCGTCTGGAGGCCGTGGTTGAAACCAATGGCGATTTTATTGAATAAACGCACACTTAAGTATTTCAAGATATTTTTGTGCAAATTTAATAATTATATCTGTTAAAATGAGATGTCGGTGTTATTTTCATTTTTGCATAATTTAGACGAGAGTTTTATCCATCGCACAATGTAGGTTGATGAAAGAAATTCAAGAGATAAAAAAAAAAAAAAATAATAATATTGATAATAAAGCGAATAATATTTTCTAATTTTAAGACGTGAAAATTTCCTGTGCTCACTATATATAGCTACTGATATAGTCAGTCCACACAGGCGATAGGGAGTGTGGGACATTCCATTAAAACACCTCTCCCTAATCTAATCTTCCCATGAAATTTTGCTCAATACCTTTTTTTCTGGGGGTCAGGACGGACATCCTTTTTTTTTATCCCTTTTCCTCTTCCTAGTACTTTTCCTTCACACCAGCACAAATTCAAACACACACACACACACACATATATATATATATATATATATATATATATATATATATATATTTAGTATCAGTTAAAGATCAAATACGGACCAAATATGAATCGGAATACGAAAGAGTGTAAGATTAAGAGCAAACATAAAACGTTTATCAATCTAACATGTTTCACTTTTATAAAAGATCCCTCAACGATTGAGAAAAACAGTTTTGAGTGTTTGTGTCGTGGTGAATTTGAGAGTCTTTTAAAAACTGTACTGTTCTAGTATGTATGTGATAAACAGAAGACGTATTTTGAGTGTTTTTTTTCTGATAGAGAAAGTATTCTTATGTTAAATTTCCTATGTGGCATTTCGTGTTCAATTTTTAGATAGAATGATTCGCATCAATCCCGTTCGCTGGAAGCCGGGGCAAGGTGAAATGAACACCAAAGAAACAGGCTAAATATTAAAGGGTGGTGGGGAGAGAAAACAAGCAAACAAACAAAACACACGTAACCAAGAGTTGTAGAAATTAAGAAAATAGCAAAGTCGAGGTAAAAAAATGCCAGCGAAAGGAAAGAATGCGAAAATGTGAACATAAAAAGCGTAAACCCTTTGCTGAATCGATTGGGTTGGGGCAGAAACTTTTGAAGATGGCGGTGATATAAAAAAAAGAGGCGAATAATAAAATAAATTAAGAAAATTAGCCTGCGGAAGTAGCACTTTAATTAGCTTTTAAATCTGAGCATAGGGTGGGTTGGGCTTCCACTAACTTGAAGTTGGCTTTGTTGCAAGAAGCCAAACAGATCTGAATTTAGAAAAAAATCTGATTTTCATTTGCAACGGAACAATCTAAGAGGAAAAAATGCGAACCATTCTGAATTCTTTGTGCTTTGAAAGTCCAATTTTTTTTTCCAAAAATAATCTATAACTCTCCGTTAATATATATATATATATATATATATATATATATATATATAACAGGCGATAATCCGTTTCATACTTGAGCGGAAATTTATTGCCTGAAGATTGTGCCCAGTCATGAGACAAACTGCCGGCACTGTTTTACATTTTATCTTCCCATAAAATAGTCCCAAACCAATATATATATATATATATATATGAAATAGATTCAAAGATATTTATTCCTCACAATGTTTTTGACATTCCTTTATAAAACACAACTAGCTAGTGAAAACACGCTTATTCTGCGTTTGTGAAACGCCTTTTTTGATAAAAAATCTCTATTTTGTTTCATCACCATCTTCGTATGGACTGACAATTACTTTTAGAATGAAATATACTGTTGTCCACTTTTATATTTACATATGCTCTATCACTGATTTAGAACATTTTACCCCATTCATCAACATAAATATAGCACACCTTAAACTATTTTATCACACACACACACACACATATTATATATATATATATATATATATATATATATATATATATATATATATATTGTTATGATCCATGTTAGGACCAAGGAAGAACAACACGAACACAAGAGTAGAAATAACCAAGATATATTAAACGGAATAATAATACAAGATGTGGAAGGTGTTAGTATGACTGTCAGTCAGGGTTGGAGTGAACTACTATCGGCTCGACTCGATTCGTCCCTCTCTCTTGAGAGGCGTAGTATACATAGTGTTAGGAAGAGTTCATTCTGTAGTTATAGGTCAGGACACATAACACACACACACACATATTATATATATATATATATATATATATATATATATATATATATATATATATATGGGGGCGTGTGTGATAGTATGTCTGTATGTATATATGTATGTATATGTGTGTGTATATGAGCGCGTCGCCGAGTGGTTAGAACGTTCGCTTCTCTGACCATGAGACTCGAATCATGCCATAGTCGATTTGGCGGGAAGGCGACTTTCTAATGTGATCGGCTGGTCGATTCCAGCGTGCGGCACCTTTGAAAAGTACCTGAAAACCATGCAACGAGATGACTCAAGCTTTGTGAGTAAAACTGGGTAGACGGAACTCTGTTTGGCCGTCGATAGCTCTGCTAGCATGAAGCCACAAGTCATCACGTCCGAGGCCTTGTTCAAATTTTTGATCACGCTAGATAACACGCTCTCTCCCAGAGACTGTCACTAATGTCTGCTCAGCATGTTGCAGTATAAACCACAGCTAGGCTCTGTGAGTGTTAAACAAACACAAATGTGCCTGAACGAGCGTCTGCAATAGGAATTTCCTAGCCGCCCTAGTAGACGAGTATCCTCGAATACGATTGGCCAGCTATTACTATTATAGGTGTTTGTGTTAGTAGGATATAGAATATATGAAGATTTTGATAAAACAAAGTGGAAAACATTTTTTTATTAACTAGGCGTTTCTCTTTCGTTAGATCGGCTTCTTTGGTCTAAGTGGACGAAATCATTTACACCCAGATTTCTTTCATTCTAATCCGGAGATGCCTGTCTACGAAGTCAAAACACATGGTTATTAAACAGTTTTACACTTTGTTTGATTTATCAATATATATACGTATATATATATATATATATATATATATATATATATATATATATATATGTATGATGAAAATATGGAAAAGACAAAGCAAAATCCGAATATGTGAGTTTACTGATTTTTATTTTGTTTTTTTAACTTTCCTAGTAAGGTCATTAACCTTGCTAGGAAAGTTGAAAAAACAAAATAAAAAACAGTAAACTCACATATTCGGATTTTGCTTTGTCTTTTCCACATTTTCATCATACCGTCGGATCTACACCCACATATCTGTTTACATATATATATATATATATATATATATATATATATGTGTGTGTGTGTGTGTGTGTGTGTGTGTGTGTGTGTGAAAATTCAGCAAGCTTTAAATTATGTAAAATTGTTGCACTTTTTACATATTCTGATTCGTGTATTGGAACTAATTGGTTCAAAATCCTTCTATCTTTTTCAATTGTCTTGGGTGTGGTAAAATTTGTAACAAAATATTCTGAACGGATATTGACTGACCACTTTAAAAAATCAACAGTTGAAACGCATTTGCTTGAGCTTAACCTCGGGTGACTGACTGCAAAAATAAATAGCGCTAGAGCTTCCGATACCGGAGACATATAGGGAGCGAGTAATGAAATAAATTCCAGAGACAAATGGCATTCTCTCACTGTGAACAATTCAATTACTTGTTGTTCACGGAGACTCCGATATTCTTCTTCTGAACACCGAAGTAATTCCGTTTTCCCCCGTGCCGCTCGCTGCAAGACTTTAAAAGACACGGTTTAGTAATTGAAAACACGAGACACATTTATTAGAAATCGTGTCCATCGCGATAACTCATCACACTGGCCTAATAGGCTGACAGGATTCAAAGGGTGTTTAACAGAACGACTGATATACGAATACAACAACTTGTAACATTGTAGATTCGTTTACCGTCTAGTAATGGCGTAATACGGCTTAGTATGTTATTTAATACTGGAAAGGTCGCAATTAGACTATTGGAGTGCATCTCTCAAGATATTCAATTCAGCTGAAGAAATGTTAATCAGCATATATATATATATATAATATACCAAATGGTATAAATATTCAATAAGCTCAAGCTTTTACATATAAGCTAAACACTGTATGATAAGAATATTGCATAGGATTTCACCGTGGCAAAAATGTGTAAGATTCAGTTATCTGCTATGCGTGATACACGCTTATGCAATCATGTAACTTTTTTCCCGCAGTAGGTTGCCATTTCTTTCTGCGGTAGACCAATTGCATCCAAGGCTAAAGAACGTGGTCTGTCCTGTTATTTACCTACAGCTGGGTGGGGAGAAGATGAGGATTCATACTTTTCAAAAGGGTATTAGCACGTAAGTTAATGTAATGGATTCGACTGGAATTCGAACTCGGCTCTCTGATTCCTCAATCCAAGCCGCTAACCATTAATCCACCATGCCTTGAAATGGCATATTAAATAATGTGACCAATCAAATGTATAGAAAAGTCTACATTAAATCGGACATATCGAAAATAAGTAATATTATCCACTTTATCCACAGTGGATAAAGTCGTGGGTTAAATCCAGTGAAAAGACCCAAAGAGTTGTGAGTTCAATACATGGTTAAGGCAGTGGATAACTTGGAGAGGTGAATTAAAAGGAGATAACTGATAACTGGCATCCATTAGACATGGAGCGTGGAAATAGAACAGTCTCCCCCAGCGAGCGAAATAAAGGGTTCAGTTCGACATTCCAACCACCTGAAGAAGGCCTGAACGTATAACGGCCGAAACATTGTGATAAATATGGCAATAAATATGAGGACAATAGTCCGAATAATAATAATGATAATAATAATATTAATAATAATAATAATAATAATAATAATAATAATGATAATAATAATATTAATAATAATAATAAAAAAATTAAAAAGAATGCAAAGAGAAATGCGACTGACCAGATAAAGAAAAAATGGCAAAATAAACCGCTCCATGGCCAATACTCTGCCCGTACCAAACAAGCTGACCTAGACAAAAATCGAACCCATCAGTGGCTACGTAGTGCAGGGTTGAAAGGTGAAACTGAGGGTTTTATCATTGCCGCACAAGACCAATGCTTGTTAACTAGGAATTATCAAGCACATACACTAAAATACTGTGTTAGCCCAAGATGCAGATTCTGTGACAAATATCCAGAAACCATTGATCATCTTATATCAGGTTGCACGATATTGGCACCCACTGAATATAAAACCCGGCATGACAGAGTGGGCCAATACCTGCACTGAAAAATTTGCAACTCCTATGGGAAGGAAACTGGAAGAAATTGGTACGAACACCACCCTGACCCGGTTACGGAGATAGGACCTGTTACAATTCTATGGGACTACACAATACACACTGACAGAACAATCAAGGCCAACCGGCCAGACATTGTTATTAAAGACCACAAACAAAATAAGTGCCTCCTTATTGATATGGCAGTCCCTGCAGACTGCAATGTGTCTTTGAAGATATTCGAAAAACTGTCAAAATACAAGGACCTTGAAATAGAAATCTCAAAAACGTGGCACATGGGAACATCAACAATTCCTGTTGTAGTTGGAGCCCTTGGACTGGTTGGAAAAGATTCCAGTAGACTGATTGAAGGGATCCCTGGAAGTCCATGCCTCAAAGAGATACAAAAAATTGTTCTGACAAGTACAGCCCACACTTTACGAAGGGCTTTATCTATGTAATTATTTTTTTATTATTTTTTTTGCAGTGGAAAGTGTCATGATGCCATTTCTAACTTTAGGTCCCTGGGCGGGACCCGGAAAGAAATGTGTAAACGCCAGATATCAAAGGAAATAAAAATTAATAATAATAATAATAATAATAATAATAATAATAATAACAACAACAACACAGCTATAATTTAAAAGAGAAAGAGTAAATTATTGGTTGCATGCATTATCCTACATTGTCCTTCAGTTATGACAAAACTTGTCGATTGTATACCTGGAATATAAGGCATCATTGTTGCTGCAGTTTCCGTAGCAAATAGGTTTGCTAGCCGAACGACTAAACGCTTTTGAATTGAGGTATATTTTAACACTTGGTTTTGTAATGGGTATATCTGCTCAATCTGTTTTAAATTTAGTTTTCCTTCTCTATCTGACAACCAAGTATTGGGAGCCTATTCTATCTCGAGAGTTAACCTATCACCGAACATTAGGAGAGATGGGTTCATATGTTTCTCAAGTGTGAAAATGAACGTAAGGGCCTCGACCAAATTTTGAACTTGGGTCTCCGATTTCACATTCCCGCACAAACTGGTTATTGAGTAATTTTTTTTTCGGAAGAATTCACTGGTCTCATATATCATCAAATACAGTAAATAGTGTCCATGACGAACTTTATTTGTGCTTTTTCTATGTTAAAACAATGCGAAATTGGTTTTCTTTTTAACAGACTTTTTTCTCATACTATTATTTTTTTTCTTTTTGGTTTTATAGAATTTTAATATTTAAAATTCCAAACTATCTCTAACGGTTTTAATTAGCGAATAGGAAAAACAATCACTTTCAAAACAAAAATATTTTTTCTGAATTCGGTCTTATAATCTAGGATTTATCATGCTGGATTTAAGAGCAAACAAGTTAGTATTACCGAAAAGACTGGCACAACCTCTTTTTCCCATTTTACGCTCTGGTAAAAATCTAAATAAGTATCTTTTACCAACTGAAGAACAAGCCTTTCGCTTGATAAAAGCACAAGTCTTAGATTACAACTGATTATAATAAAAGTAGGAAAATTGCTTATTATGATGATTTAGAGAAGTTAACTACGTCAGTGTCATTTCATTCAACATGGCTAGATATAGATACAAATGGTCTCAGTGTCATCCAGTGCTTGAGATCCAATGATCTTTGGTGTCGACAACATTCTTGAAAATGAAGAATTGTTCAATTTTCTTCTGAAATATTTCGTTATTTTTCTTTTACATATTATCTGCACTGCATGTCTAATCGTATTTGTACTTTATAGACCGCTGGATTTTGAATTCAGAACATTCCTTCTAGAGTGGTTGAAAACAAAGGCGAAAGAGTCTTGTCAGACCTAAGCCTTAACCCAGAGCCGGGGTGATATACAAAAGAAAAATTTGGAATTTTCACATTGTATTTGCGTTAAAATGAATATAACGGACTCAGCTCGGACTAGAACTGACTCGCGAATGTCTGCATTGCCGTGCAAATCATTGGGGTCAACTATATAAAATGATTATACATCGTTATTAATAGTTTAGACTGTTTAACCGTATGCTTTGATCTGTAGTGTCTGTGGATTGGAAAATAATTACTTGCACTTTTGTGTCACAGAATATGCGACGTTTTAACTAACTTGAAGCTGGGGCAAAAAGCTATGTAAATCTGTTGGGATAATGAAATCTCTGAGATGTTAAAGTCATGAACATATGCAAATTTCTAAGTAGGTATTGTTCCATCTTATTAAAATAAGTATAATGTGCCTTGACAAGTCATTGTAATTAAACATTAGCTTGATTTTTCCACTAAAATAAGGGCAAACATTTATGTTGGAAAACAAAAGAAAGCCGTGACACTGAAGGCAAAGATGACTCAACGAGAAATAGCTTGACCCCTAGGAATTGTCAGAAACAATTTTCAACCCATCCAAATGTTGATTTCTATTTCTGAAAGTGTTTTTAAGTTCAAAGAAAACCGCAAATGTCTGACAAGAGTTGAAAGACAGATAGTTAGCCTTTCGTTAGGCAATCCAAAATTAAGAGCCAGACAAGAGAAGATCGAAGGCAGTCTTAACAGTAAAGTTTCATTTGATACAGTGTGTAGAGTATTACGTAAAACTAACAACTTGTACGGGCGTATAGCAAGAACAAATATCATTAACCAAAACCTCATCGGAATAGAAGGTTGAAATATTCAACAGGGACTAACATGGGATGCTGGAAGATGGCGAAAAGTATTTGCCAGCGATGAATGCAAAATAAAGATACATTTTAATGGAAGCGAATGTGTAAGAAGACCAGTGGAAGGAAGAAATGCAAGATACAACACAAAGACGGAAAACGTAATAGTGTGGGGTTCCATCAAAAGCGTTGGCAGAAGAAAATTTGTAAAAGTTGATGGATACCTCTTCTGCCGGACTGCGAAGATGGAGAAATAGTTGTTGGCATGACGGTGTACCTTGCTACAGAACGTGCAACAAAATCATTTCTTGTACATGAAGATAGCATAAAATCCTGAAGTCAATATAATTGAACCATTGCGGTGGGAAGAAAAAATACTCCAATAAAAACCATGCAATCTCCAAGAGCTTTGGGTCTACTTCCAAGAAAAATGGGGGGGGGGGGCTAATGAGAATATCTGGACGTTGTTCTATTCAATGCAACATCGCATCGATTCAAAATAAATATAAAAAAACAACTTTTAATATTAACTCTATACTTTGACGTTTTGTACTTCGTGTAATAATAGAGACGAACTTTTGTAAAAAAAAAAATCATTTTTAATATAAGAAAAGAGCTGAAGTTCTTGCTGGAAGCCTACGATTTTGGCCTGCTCTTTTTTTGAATATCACCGTGCTTCAGATAATCTATTGTGCAGCATACAGAATTAACAAAAATGCAGCAACTTGTTTTCCGGCTTTCTAACATTATCAAATATAGTGCGAAAATATACACTGTTAATAACTCTCGATTTGGGGGTAACATCAGCAGAAGTGATTAATCGAGCAATGTGACTCAAAAGCTTTTCCTGCCAGTGTACATCCGAGTTGCTAAATATTACACAAAAAAACACACCCGGTCCTGCAAATTACACTTGCACAACGCGAAAAAAATACAGCAAAGAAATGTCTATTTTAAAATCCTTTTTGTCAACTTCAATTTCCTAATTCATAACGAAACGATTCATTTTCAGTGCTAACTATCAAGGATATGTGCGGTGCTTGTGTTTAACCTAATGAAACAAAAATACAATCTATTTTCCTGGCAAATTTTCTATGAGAAAATAATATGGAAATAGAAACTATATTCGAGATTGCAATTTGAGGAATTACTTTTACAAATAATAATGCTATTTTTCTAGCCCTAAAATGACTATTGAAAAACAAATGATATCCTTACGCTGGATAGTTGCAAATGATAATTGATGTAGAAAATATATTTTCCGAAATCCAGCCCGGTCGTTTCCTAAATTGTACAATTTGTTTTAACTTACAAACTTGCTCTGCGCCTACCAATTATGTAGGATAACCTTGAGAGTTCCACAGGAAACAATCTAGTTGTGTATTACAGATATACAAATGCTGGTTCTAATTATGTATATAATTATTGTGCTTGCCTCTCCTTCCATTAATTATTTATTTCAACCGATGTTTACGCCCTGACAGTACCTCCTAAATAATGGACTATTCCGTTTGATCGAGTGGAAAGACAAAACACATATCAAAGATGTTTTCAGTGAAAGAAAGAAAGACAGAGAGAAAAAGAGACGTGTTTAACGTCTCCTGCTAATACCCCATGAATAGTGGACTATTCCGTTTTATTCGCCTAAGAAGAAAAAAGACATATCAAAGTCGTTATTTAGTTTCAGTGAGAAAATGAAAAATAGGTTTTGGTTTGGTTTGTTTTGTTTTACGGCATATCAACCTCAATGTGGTATATAACGCCGACAAGATTTTTATTGCTGGTAATTTATTTTTCAAAAAAGCGCTGGTAATTTTTTTTTTCAAAATTGTATTGCTGGTAATAATTTTTCTTCAAAAATTTATAGCTGGTAATAACTTTTACAAAGTATTCTAGTATTAAAACCTATTTTTACATTTTCATATTGTTTTGACCCCAAATTGGGGGCTAACTATTTACCCTTGGCAGGGGCCCTAACAGGTTCTACCACCCCGGGTCAGGTGGACCTGGGGACACCAGCAATTAAGAGGTGGTTCCACGCTCCTCAAGACCTCCTGATCAGAGGCCTTGCTGTTGGATATAGTTTATCGTCATACCCAGGACGCGGTAGTAGTTTATCGTCGTACCCAGAACGAGAAGGAGACGAAGATAAAAGTTATTAACGTCTGTTTCAGTGAAATGGGGAAGTTATCAATTTCAAATCTGTTCATTTGCCCTCACTTCTTAGCAACAAGCCTTCATATTTATGTTTATTATTACAATATGTTGTTGAATTTGTTGGTCTCAAATATTTACGACGCGTTAGGTGAATTTCTATGTAGATGTTTTTGTCATTGAACTCAACATGAGCTTACTCAATCATTAACTGAATTAAGATTCATCAGATTATTAAAATGGGAAAACCGTGAACTTTTCACGATTTTAAACTAGTTCTTATTATCCTATATGCTTTTTCTCTTCCTTCGTTTGTTAGTTCCTTAAATCGTACAACTATTACGTCCTGCCAATATGTCATAAATAATGCACTTTTCCGATTTGGCCGCATGAAAACAGAAATGCCTTGTCAGAGACACTACTTGGTTTCAGATAGAAAATGAGAAAACCGTGAAATATTCAAGGGTTTTTCTAGAACATATAAATATGGTACATATGTGAACGCGCCTTACGTGTTTAAAGCAATTTCTTATTTACCTTAAAATATTCTGTCCAATTCTATTCTCCGCTTGGGAATATGCGGCCTCCTACAATTTTCAAACACTGAATAACAGAAAAATATATCTATTTTTCTGTGGTTGTTAATGTTTTAAACTAGGAAATCTTAAGCACTTTCTAACACATGCAGCGTTCATCAAGTTGTATTTGTTTCCGAAGGAGAACAAGTAATTGAGAAACATCTCTGTTTCCTGCCAGAAGCGACGGCCATCACAACAATGACTTCTCGGAATATTGTCATTTCGCCAAAGGCATTTCATGTGGATATCAAACGTCTCAAGCGTCAATTCCAGAGAGACGAGAATTGCAAACTGGTGAAACGCAATGTAATTAATGCATAAAACAGGGCGTCAGTACAAAAGCGAATCGTCTTGAATAATATATAAGTGAGGACAATCTATAGAACAGAGAAGCCGAGTGGAAAAAATTGGAATAATGAGTAAGTTTTAACCCTAATTAATTTTTGTCAGCTACGTCAATCTTGATATCGGCACGCAGGAAAACTTAATCGTACATCCATCTGGTTATCGATAAAAATGCATACAACGGTGTTTGGTATGTATGTGTGGTCAAGGCAATCCTAATTGCCTCCTTCTCAAACGTATCTACTATGAAATCAATGGGTGAAACTCACATTTAAGCAGTGATCAAATTACCTTCACGAAAACTTAATTACAAACTTAACCGTGTGTCTGTTTTTCTTTAAAGTATGTATGTGTTTATTAATGTAGCCATAAAACAATGAAGAGCTATATTTTAAGATATATTTCAGTAAGGATAGAATTTCTTATTACACATTGTAGATCGTTGATCAACTCCAGAGAAGCCACTAGTTGTTAATTCTGAAATAAACTTTGATTCAGTTCGCTACTTACAAAATATGTCAGATATTTTCCTTGGCTGAGAAATGTTTTTCTTAGACAAATATCTTCTTTTTTTCGTTTATTTGCATTTCATGTTTACAACTTACAATTGTGAAAATGATTTATGAAATTATTTTTTTTACAAGGAGCCATTATTAATATTTAATTAGTGTTTTCATTTTAGGTTCCTTTGAAGGCAATTCCTAAAACCCTTATTCCACCCTCCTCAGAAATGAAGTATAAGCTCTCGCTAAGACCCTCTGAACAATTGCAATGATAAACAACGGAAATTAAGATGGAGGAATTCCGAATCAAAAATTAATAATGGATGACTATGATTCATTTAATAAAGATTCAAGACAAAGATTTGATTTAATAAAACATCAATTGCAAACAGCTTTCTGGCGAGATGAAGAATGCCTCTTCAGTGTTAAGAATGCGAAAACCTTTTGAAGGAATTTTTGTTTTTAAATATAAAGAAAAGTTGTTGAATTTATCTTGAATTTGTTATCAGCTGAAGCATTTTAAATTAAAATTAATTACTGTTATTTTCTTCACTTTATTCTCTGTTAAATTTTATCGCAACTTTTCAGATCGTCCTTCGATATCCGCCAAAGGTTCATATCAAAAATCGTACAAAATCATGACGAAGCTTAAAATAGCATCCCTTTTTTAGAGGAGACATTCTTACTAACGGATCTGCCCTACCTATGTAGATAGCTAAAAATAAAGGAATAGATTATTTAACAGATTATTTAAATAAATATTTTCCATACTGCACTACTATCAATAGTCATATTACGTTATATCCCCCATATATATATATATATATATATATATATATATATATATATATATATATATATATATAACAGTTTGGGAGGAAAGATGAATGGAAAATGTAAAAAGTTCTCCTGCGACTTGTTTCGTCCATTATGACTTCATCGGACTAGATTGTTTCCGACGATGTGACTACATATTAAATTATTATTATCTTAATTTATTAAGAACGTTCGGTCTGAAGTGATGGATATAACAATATTCATGAAATAAATTATAACCCATATGGATCTTTAAGGTTTTTTCTCCATCTAGTGTTATTATTATGCTCTATATGTTACATTTAGATCTCTTTGGTATAATAACCTCGTTAGAATTATACTAAACAAACACAAATTGTTATATATATATATATATATATATATATATATATATATATATATATATAATATATATATGTGTGTGTGTGTGTGTGTATATATATATATATATATATATATATATATATATATATATATATATATATATATATATATATATGCGCAGTACTTAGCGGAAAGCGCAGAATATCAGTCATAGAGCATAAGTTGTGTGGATATGCGTATGTGACCCCGGATTTCACGATTTTGCGATCATCAGGCAAAAAACTTATCATATATATATATATATATATATATATATATATATATATATATATATATATATATATATATATATATAATTTATTCGAAAATTTTAACAAATATGTTATAAAATCCTAACAAAAATAGCCATTTTGTTTGAACAATTCTGGTTTCTTATCAAGTGATGGTGTTGATAGCTTTAAAACTATTTGTTCTACATTCAATACCATCACTTGATAAGACACCAGAAGTGTTGTATCAAAATGGCTATTTTGTAGTAATTTTATACCATATTTATGTCCTAATTTTCGAATAAATTATATTTTCCCTCATCTGTATTGAGCACTCTTTTAAGAATAGCATTTTTTAGTTATTGTAATTTATTCTGTATACACCAATGCTATATTGTATATATATATATATATATATATTGTTCCTACTGTGAAATATAACACCGTAAAACCATTTTGTTGTTTTCAGATAAATAATGTGTTTACCGGGTGGAGTTGCTAGCTCAAGACCTATCAGTTTCTATATTCAGAGTTTACACCTCCTATACTACTTGCCAAACTTTCCATGTTTGAATTTATCGCCATTGTACCGATCAAAGAGAATGATCGATTAAAAGCGTCCATAATTAGCCAATCCTTAGTTTATTGTCTACCGTCAACTATACCCCAGATTCCACGCCTTTTTTCAGATAGGATAGAAATTGGTACAGTTTGGTTTGAATGTTCTACTACACTCGGCATCTTCACCTGACTTTGCACTTTCGGATTACCATTTGTTTGTATACCATAAATATATTTTTAAATGAGAAGTTCTCCAATTCTCTTAAATCCCAGAAAAATCATTTAGAATATCTCATCACCCAGAAAGATACCAAATCCTGAGAAGATGGAATCATAAAGCTGTTACAAAGATAGCGAAAGATAAGGAAACAAAATCAACTTGATATCAACTTGCAAAATGCTACGATATTTTGTTCCCATCCAAGGCATAAAGGGTGACTATTATTTCTTCCATCTTAATTTAAGTCACTTTTATCACAACGTCTCCGTCTGACATTCTGCAGATGATATCACCAGAACTTTCGATAAAAAGCAAGTGAATTTAAAGTGACAGTATTCCTAGTCAAATAATTAATAACAGATTAACTTCTATATTTTGACATGTTCATTTATTGATGTGTATTTCAAATAGGGGACGGCGGCAATACGGTAAGCCATTATTTTACTGCCAATCATGCAGACAAACGAAATAAAAGAAAGACTAAGTAAGAGAAGAGAGGGTGCGTACAACACTAAGATGCTGCGCAACTCACCTTTATTCAAATGCACCAGAAATATTTTCAGAGACAAAAGCGTGCAAGATATTGCCTAATGGCAACGTTAGACACCGAGTTGGAAGCGAAAATAATGAATAGCCTTTGAGTCAATAAGGGAACAGAACGGCTTACCAAAATGAGTGAAATAAAATTTCTCTTTGAGATTCCTCTCGATGGTACCAGATGAGACAGATGTTGAAGTCTGGAGAACAGAAAACTCGTATGAATAGCAAAATAACATAAAGATGTTCACACAATTTCGAAAAATGTTCTACACTCAATACACATGAATCAGTTAAACAAAACATTTTTTTTTTTACATCAGAAACTAATGGATTTTTCAATCATACATTATTTCTCGTAACCTAAAATATCCCTGTTTGTGTTTTATTATAAACAGTGAAAAAAACATATTTTCGACTAGATCATGTTAAGCCGTATTAAATAATATGTCCCGATCAGTAAAGATCGATACAAGACTCACTTTTTTTTAACTTGGCGTGATGTTATCATTTGGCCACGAATTGTCTTAGAGCAAATATCGATTACACTTTTTAAGAAATCTACATCTCTCTTTAGGACATTTTTTTGTTTATATCGACCTATGTATTCGTACACAAAACATAAGCAAAATGATTTCATTTTATATTTAAAGCATGACATTAAGTCTTTATACCATGAAAGTCATTTTAGCGAGTAGATATATTTGAGTAGTATCCCTCACTTTTCAGTTATCCGTTTCTTTTCTAAACAAAGAAATTATCGTTTACCCGCCTAGAGCATTGAATGTTTTACTAAAATCAGTGTCCCTCTTACCATACACAGTAAAGTGTATAGTAACTCATCTATCTATCTATCTATCTATCTATCTATCTATCTATCGAAAAGAGAAGGAAAAAAGAGAAATGGCTAAGGAGAGAGTAGAACGTGAAAAGTGAAAAGAAAAATAACAAATAAATTGACAAATGATCACGACACCCTACAACAACACACACATCCACGCAGACGGTCTCACGCGCGGAACGCGTATCCGCAAAGACGAGCACATGGCCGCACGCACCCATTCGCATACACGGACACAAAAAATACGGAAAAAAATTTACACTAATGATAAGTGCATTAAAAAGAAAATTTGAAAAAGGAACGTCTATGAAAATCGGGTTGCTGAAGGTAATGACAAAGTTTTATATAATTGTGTGTGTGTGTGAGTGTGCTTGAGAGAGAGAGAGAGAGAGACAGAGAGACAGAGAGACAGAGAGAGAGAGAGATAGTTAGGTTGTAGGGGATGGAAAATAGATTTTGTGAATAAGGGATCTGATACATTTATTGCAAGTCAGAAAAAAGAACTTATATGCGTAAATAGAATAAAACGCCACCAGATGTTGAAAAAACGTTTCAGTAAAAAAGTTATTATTACGAATTTTGTCTGATAAGAATTACCAGCATGGCAATACCAAAAAAATAGAGTAAAATATAAAAGTCCTGATGTATGGGCAATTCGATATGTTTTGGCAATCGGACGAAAAAAATCATTTTCACAACACTTTAGAATACACACACACGCGTGCACACACACACACACACACACACACACACGTACACAGAGAGAGAGAGAGACACGCACACACACACACATACACACATATATATATATATATATATATATATATATATATATATATATATATATATATATATATATATATATATATATATATGTTTTTGTAGTGAGGTGTTGTCTAAAGACGAGTTATAACCGCAAGAAAATATGTCCAGTATTTGGATGCAATTCATACATTGAGTATAGAAATAGAAAACTAAGTATCAAATTTCTAGTTGTACACTTCGGGGATCAGTCGTTAGGAAAGGCGGGAAGCAAATACAACCCAAAATTGTTACAGAAACAACAACTTATGTCTTGTCATATGCGAAATTATATATATGCGTGTGAGCATATGTATCATTGGATGTGTGCGCGTGTGTGTACATATATATATATATATATATATATATATATATATATATATATATATATATATATATAGGATGAGAGAGAGAGAGAGACTGGGAATAAATATTGTAATTGGAGATATCGCGTCATCGAAAAAAAATACTTGTTCTAAATCAACATTTAGCTTTTAAGTATTTCTATTTAATCAAAGGAGGACTTGATATTAATATCGATGTCAGATAGCGGAAGTTAACAGCATTGGAATTCGACGGTAAATATTATGAAAATGGTTTTGTCATCAATAGCAAATTGAAGAATAACGTTCATAGACATTAAACGAACAACCATAATATGTACATTGAATGACTGGTAGTAAAAAAAACTATCAATACAATGCCAATACTTATTTTTCCTTGATAACATGTTCTATGAAGCTTTAAAATAAATAGTTATTTCCCATTTAGACCTTTTCTTAACATCGTTCTAATCGTTATGCTGGCTACTATATATATATATATATATATATATATATATATATATATATATATATATATATATATATATATATATATACATATATATATATATATATATACATATATATATATATATATATACATATATATATATATATATATATATATATATATATATATATATATATATATATATATATATATATATATGAAGAGATAAGTATGATTTAAAATTTGATTCTTTAACAATCTACACTGATATATTATAAATTTTTACACAAAAAATCTGGTATCTAAAGTAACGAAAATATCACGAAAGAAGAGTTTCATAATTTTCCTTACTAAATATTCATATGAAAGGATAGTGAGAATAAATCAATCCCTTTCTTCATATATATATATATATATATATATATATATATATATATATATATATATATATATATATATATATATATATATATATAATTACACTCCAAGCAAGGCGAGAATGGCACTATGACGCATGGTGTCTAGTATCTTCAAACATTTCAATGCTACGTCACTTGCCATCTTTTGTCTTCCTGAAACCTGTTCTTTCCGCCTAAAGTTTGCTCATTCATTTCTCAAGAAGACGAAAAATGGCAACTGACAGAGCGTTAAATTATTCCAAATCATAAGGAAGGAAGAAACCAGAAGATTTTTTCCAGACGTCAGAAGTGCCAGAAAAGAAACTATTAAAATAGAAGTTATGGTTATATTTAGCTATTTAACAGTAAAATGGTACACATAGTAGACAATCTAATATTACGCATAAATTCACGCGGTCGAGATACCAAGTAGGACTGTTCATCAGCACAGCTTCCCTGCAATTATATATAGAAAAGATAGAGGAAAGCACAGTGGAGCGAAAATTAACTGAAGTTGAGATCCCAATTCAGGATCGATAACATTATACGCAACCTTTTTGGATTTTGTCGAGCACCAAACCAGATATGGCAACAATAATCAATGCACGGGAGAATGATAGCTTTTATGTATGCAAGACAGATTCTGACAAGAAAATTTGTCTGGAACGACACAATGACACAATCCGCTTAGCAGTTAACCTAGCAATTGATTAAATATAATCTATCCAGTTCACACCAGTAGAAAGCATGAGACAAAGAAGGCGCATTGCGTTGCTCTCCTAAAGATTCGATTTCAGCCATGCTGATGGAGGACAGAAATGGTTTTCTATGATGAAACAAGGCTACTAGTTACTTTTTGCAGACGTTCAACCTTACAAGACATTTCTTGACCCAGTTAACAACTGAGTGAAATGTCATTATCGAGAGCAGCTGCCAGTTTTACTTTGTCGAACCTATCAGACTTACTATTAAAACAAGAGAAAATACTTTGTTTATCTAAAAATAAATACGCTAAAATTCACCTTCATTCCTGCCATGCGACGTATAGCCCCACTGTAGAGCTGCGAAACAGTCTGTCTGTGGATGACATTATACGAGGGTCATTCAATAAATAAGGTGAATTTTTCGGTATAAGGACTTCTAATATAGATAGAAGTTTACTCTTTTTTTAATTTTTTGTTTTACTTCTTTTTCACATGGATTTAATTTCTTTTGCAGATTAAAAAAAAAACTTTGAGAGTTTTGGCGATTAACAAAGATGACCGACCAAGAAGCATGCTCCAGGATTGAACAGCGGTCAGTTATCAAGTTTTTTGGTTGCTGAAGGGTGCAAACCAGTTGAAATTCATAGGAGAATGTCAACTGTGTATGGTGTCATATATTTCAGCAAAAAAATGTCTACAAGTGGGCTAAATTGTTCAAAGAATGACGGAGCAGTGTTGAGGATGAAGACAGGCCTGGGAGAAGTGACCTCTCCTGAGGTGATCGAATCAGTCAATGACCTCATTCAGTCTGACAGAAGGGTGACATTGCAAGGACTTTGAAAGACATAAAGAACAAACACAGGGGTCATCAGTCAGAAGGAGTCATCTTGCATCATGACAACGCAAGGCCTCACACAGCAACCCAAACGGTGCAGAACATCATCGAGCTGGGCTGGGAACTGCTCCATCATCCCCCTTACAGCCCATACCTTGCCCCTTCAGACTTTCACCCGTTTGGCCCCTTGAAAGCGTTCACGAGAGGCACGAAGTTTAAAAGTGACGATGAAGTCAAAAGTGTTGTGTGCGACTGGCTGAGACATCAGTCCAAAGATTTTTACGCTGAGGGAATACGGAAGCTTGTGCACAGATGGGAAAAGTGTGTGACTGTGCTGGGAGACTACGTTGAAAAATTTTTTAAAAAAGTAAGTTTCTATTTGTATTAGAAGTCCTTATACCGAAAAATTCACCTTATTTATTGAATGACCCTCGTATATAGATATATAATAGATTATTTATTTTGCTTTCAGGTATGCGGCATCACATCCTCTCTTCAGAGATTGAATTTGAACATTCTCTGAGTTAAAATAGCCTTACTATTTGCAATAAAATTTAATTCATTTAATACTTATAACACTTTACATCTTGACATCGATCATTATATCTGCAAAGAAGGGATTTTTACAGTGAGGTTCACGTGTACAAGGTCCAGGGGCCGCTCGAGGTAGAATCTTACGATAAGGGAAGAGAAGCTGAAGATATATAACCCTTTCTATTTCACTCATTGGAAGCAGAAAATGTTGTGTCGACAAAGGTTGTGCTTGAGGGAATTAACTTTTTTAACGGATTAAAAGCACAATAAATATCAATAATTTTTTTAGTTGTTTTCATAGCAATTCAAGGCGACAGTCTGACAGGTCGTGTCCAACTCACCTTTAACTTGACAGCTGAAGGTTGACTGATGGTATGAGAGCCAAAGCAGACGAACGAGTCGGCTTGGCATTATCTGAGTCAATCCGTACAGGCACGAATCCACAGTCGCACTTTGGATATGGCACGACTTTAATAACCATTTACGAGATGTGTGTATCCGATTACACATCTGTGCTATCGTGGAAGTATTAGATATTATTCGTACACGAACCCGACGGAT
>OZ038486.1:53367740-53387740 GCA_964036315.1 Acanthosepion esculentum
TTGTTCCGCAATCGTTGAGTAAGAAAATTACTTTGCTTTTAGTTTACTTTCTTTTGAGCCCGTAAGAAAAATATTTTCTTCTTTAGAATTTCGGAATGTGTTACTTATACTGTGACACAATGGGTAAAGACGGAGATGAAAATTAACGTCTCGCTTGAAAGGTCAGTTCTACAAGGTGATAGTTGGAAGTTCCCGGGCTCTAAAAACTGTCTTTGTAGCGTTCAAGGAAATAGCGCGGGTAGCTAACGCTCATTTGTATCCAGCCTACACTACACAGCATGCCAGACTTCCTGATATAGAATCGTGATCGGTTATTGCGCGAGATTCTTTCAGGCTGTCTTAGAACGGCACTGCAATTTTTCGACAGCGGACAATTTCGAGCAGCACGCTTGAAGCAAATTATGTTTGAAGCTTGGCGAATCTGCCGCCGAGACCCTTAAAATGCTTCGTCAGGTTTTCAAGAGGCGTTTCAAGGTCGGTCGATTGCCGCTTGAAGATGATGAACGTTCAGAGCAATCAATCACCAGAAAGAAAAGAGTCTGAAAATGTGAAAATATTCCATCAATTCTTTCATGTGGAACGCTGTTGAAAAAAAATTACATAATTTACCGGAGTAAGAGAGACTGTGATGTGTCGGTAGCGTGGTGTTTATGACCGCCGGAAGTGGTTGTTTTGAGTGAAGTTCAGTTTCCGGTTTAGTCCCTTTCATTTACTTTCATTCAACCGCTTTAATTCATTTGTAGCTATGTTAATGCGGCAAAGGCATTTCTAGCTTTAGAGAATAAAAAAAAAACTACTTTTAAAATATAGCCGTGAAAACGTGCATACACCTATAAGCTTATTTAGGTTTCGTTCGGAAACAAAAAAAAGCAGATCGGATTGCAGAAATATCATATATGATCGTCAATTGCTTGACTTGTTAGTGAACAGTCCATTCTTGAAATAATCTATATTCTTAATGAAAAATACTTAATATTGTTGTTTATTGTGTAGCTTTTGGGGCTGAAAAGATGCCGTGTAAAGAGTTACAAAAATTACATGTATTGAGTTAGAAAGAAATAGATAAACAAAACAATGAAGAAAACGAGATATAAACTTTTATTTTATCGGAAACTTTTAGTCGATAGAATGCCCAGGGATAGTTCCTGAAAAATGTTTAAATGTAAGGAATGTTCTTATGATAGACCCTGTAAATAAAGGTGTTTGATCATTCGTGCGTCCTTATCCGCGCTCTCCCTTATCCGCGGTGCTCTATGAAGAATGGCTAGTCTCTTGAAATTCGAGTTAAGCATGCTTCAATTTTTTACGCATGCCCCAAAAGCTAAGAAGCGTATCTGCTGTTAATAGGATTTTAAAGAATGCACGTCTGGTCAAATCTGATGTCGCCTCTACTATGGCATAAATACTTCATAATATTGCAATAATAATACGAACACGATTGCATTTTTCTACTTAAAACATATTGCGATAGGCTGAGTTTGAATCATAGTCCCAAATGTAGCATGAGATATGTTATACATCAACCACTGATCTTATGTTGTAAGGATGAGCAGAAAAAAAACAAATGATTACTGAATAATATATTAGGTTGGTGCAAAAATAATGTCGGTTCCTCACATGAAGCTGAACGTCAAAAAACGACATTATTTTTGCACCAACCTAATATTTTAACAAACAATATAAGGGGATATTGAATTTATCAAATAATTTAATGGTAAGTCTGATAGATTCGATAAGATCAAATTTACAGTTGATTTAAATAAATGACCTTCAATCTGTTGTTAACTGTGTCAAGCGTTGACTGTTTTTATTTTTTGTTGTTGTTGTTGTTGTTTTTTTGGGGGGGAGGAGGGGTTTAGCCTCCAAAAAATGTTCACTTTTAATCGTATTAGATAATCTTTTTTGCCTTCCATAAGCATGACTGATGTTAACATCCAGGAGTGTGACTCAGTGTGCCTTCTCGGGCTAACTGATATGAATTAATTGCGATGACTACTGCTATGAAAATTGTTTTACTGTGTCGTGCCAGAGACATTCTCTCGCCAGCATCAATTTTACACATCTATAAATCTAACATTCGACCATTAATTCAACATTGCTGTCACATCAGTTCTAATATTTTTGCTATGCATTTAGAGATTCCTGAGAAAATCCAAAGAAGAATATACAATGTTATTGGTCTTAACTTGGCATCTCAGCTTTAGTTAGTTTCCCTCGCCGTAATGTAGATTGCCTGTGCCTTTTCAATGAATATCTTCATGGTAATTGTTCTGATGAGCTATCCTCTTTGACACCGCAGTAGGAGATTGGCAAATATGTCGCATCATTTTACATTGGAAATTGATAGATATGTTTTATGCTAAGAGTTTCTTCTGTCGCAGTTATCATTTGTGAAAATATTTCCCTGGTTCTTGTTTACCAGTCAATTTTGATATTAAAAAATTATAAATAATTGTTATGGTAATGTACCCACGCACGCATGAACTCTGCCAGCTATAAATTGGAGTAGGTACTGCCTTTTGGAGGGAAAAGTTTCCAGGAGTCACCTCTGGCAATCAGACCGAACATTCTTGCTGTAACACTCTCGTTTGTATCTGTTTGTATTACTGTTTCTGTTAATATATTTGTTTCACTCAATTCCTCTCCTGTGTCATTATTTCTGGCCCTAACAATGTCACAACAATAATTCAGTGTCAATCGTGATATTCTGTCTCTGTAATATCAGTTCTTTTATTGTCCAATTAAATTTAATAATGCTTTTTCCACTCATTAATCTCTAGCGTCCTGCTGATTTTTAGCGTTTGCTTGTCGTTAAATTATTTAAAAAAAAAGGCATTGAATATATCAAATAATTTACTTTTATATAATTTCTTCAAAGGAATATTGCATGTGTGTTGCGCACTAACGCTATCATGCTCAAATTTTAAAACTGAATTTTTAAACCCCCGCCATTTAATTATGATAGAATTATCTTCCACTCATATTAGAATAAGACGTTGGAAAGATTAAAACGAATGCCGAAAAAGCTCGACTCAATTATTCGAGACAATTGATAGATGGGTGGCCACTAATATCCGAGGATGCCCGTCTATTACGGCGACTAGTAAATCACTGATGCAGACGCCGGCTTAGGAACATTTGTGTTTGTTCAACATCCATAGATACAACCTTTGGTCTATACTGCAACTAAACCGAGCGGATCTTAGCTACAGTTTAGGGGAGAGAGAGCGCGTTATCTATCGTGATCAACAGTCTGAACACAGGCAGTACGCTCAAATCTTAGGTCACGTTGATCTGTGACTTAGTGCTTTGTGCTCGCACTACCACTGACAGCTCCCGAAGGGTTCTGTCTACACATTTTCACTCACAAGGCTTGGGCCAAACTGTGGTATGTTTTACGAGCACTTTCCAAAGGTGCCGCATACAAAGATCACAGCCTCCAGGCCAATAATATCAAGCAGTCCCCTTCCTGATAAATCGAACATGGTGAGATTTGAACCCTGGTCTCATGATCAGGAAGCGGACGTACTAATCACTCTAGAAAATTACTTACATATATTAAAGATTGAAGTATGTCCACTCGTACGGGATAAAGAAAATTTAATTTTAAAAATAAAATTTCGTGTACTTTAATATAACATTTATTGATAAAAGTCTGTTTCATGCGGTTGCTGCTTAAAGGAAGTATTCTGTCCCAACCATGAAGTCCTTTTAACTTATTTTTCTTCTAAAGTGCTGCTGTTCAAAAGTCAGTTAGGTGCTATGCGTGATACATGCGTGGGCGATCATGTATCTTTCGATACATGGCTGACGAGGCGGATATTTTTCCGCAATAGGTTGCCATTTCTTTCTGCGTTAGAACAGTTACCATCCAAGGCTATAGAACCCAGTCTGTCCTGCTATTTACCAATAAATGTCCGGGGGGAGAGAAGAGGATTCCTGGCGTGGCGTAATGAATAGCATCACGGATTGACGAATCGGTGAGCCGAATTCGAATTCCAATTCATTACATTCACTTACGTACTAATAATCTTGGGAAAGGTATAAATACTCTTCTCCTTCCCTCAGCTATGGGTAAATAGTAGGACAGGCTGGTTTCTATAGCCTTGGATAGCAATGACAACCTACTGCGGTAAAAAAAAAACTGCCCCGTCAGTCATGTATCGAAAGATTCATGATCGCCTAAGTGTGTATCACGCATGGCACATAACTGAACTGGCTGTTCAAAATGTTCTGGCTCAAAATTCAGCCAATGAACAGACTTGAAATTTCATTGAAAATCAATAATAAGACGAACTCTACGAAAGTATTTGGGAAATTTGAACGGATTGTTAGAATTATTCACCTGTCATGTTACTGTCTCTCGCGAGCTATTCCGAAAAATTCTTGATATCATCTTACAAGAATAAAAAAAAAAAGGACCACACTTTCCCGATCATTTTTTCCTGTTTCTTGAGTTGCACGTATTGACCCGCTTATTTCATGTCTGGTTTGGATAGACGAAGAATATCTTGATGAAAAGCCTGAACACTTTTCTATTAAAAAAAAAATACTAACATCGACACAATAATGTACCAACACTGAGCGCATATAAAACCTCCCACCGTTTACATTAAATATTATGTAATTTTGGAAAAGAGCGACGGCAGCGAGTTGTAGTCTACAATATGTGTGCAAAATTTAACCTGCCAGATATATCCGTTAAATACGGGACATATATTTTATCATATGTGCTTTCTTTCTTGCAAATGGTGAAATACATTCATTCTTAGGGCACCTACTGAGGACACAAATTAACACACAAAAAGATGTGTGAAAGAAGATTGCCAGTAAGGTAAGTTAATACTAAACGTTCATGGATGTATTTACTAAAATTACCAAAGTCCTGGAGTAATAATTTTTGTGTTAGATAGAGTGAGAATCGAACTCACTAAATTATTAAAATCGGCCGTAAGACGATTTTACCAATATTTGCACACCGAGACATGCCCTTTCCTTTCTTCATGTATCATCGTAAATTCATCTAGCGAATATGCGACATTTCACCAAAATGCTGTAATCGGTTAAAAACATCGTGATAATGATATTTAACAACAAATATATTTATGTGACTAGAATGAAGGTTATTCTGACGTTCTTGTAAACATACACTTAATCGGGGAATCCAAGCTTCTCTTTGAACGTGAGAAAAAAAATTTCCAAATTTATGAACTAAATAAAAGAATTATCAATGAATTGTTTTCAGATAAGAACTGATGATAAAGTTTGTAATTAATTTCCTAAGCAATTCCATATTTAACGGAGGGGTATGTTGATGGAAACTAAATTGAACAATAGACAGGGTAATATAAGAAATTGTTTTTAATTAAATGCTGTATTTCATCGAACGTTAATTGATTTTGATTATTGACAAGCCTTACCAATGAAACAAAAGGCTACACACTGTTAATAAAAGATAGGAAGACAACTGTTTTAAGTTAAGTTTGTACTAGAGTAAGAAACCATAGATAGAGTTTTGGTTTGCACAAGAATAAAAAAGGTAGGCATAGATTTGGTTTAAACACGTGTCAGAAAGTTAAACAGATGTTTCGTTTGCACCAGTGACAAAAAGGTAGACATAAGTTTGTTTTACATAGGAATAAAAAATAGATATAAGAGGGTGGCTCCTGTAATGAGATTTTTCCTCCTCTGTTAGAGTCGGGTATTCTTAACTCAAAAGGCCATATTAAAATTTTAAAAAAATAAGATTAAGAAAAATGATATACTCTATGAGATCGGCCAACGGGATAAAATGTCATAGTGGTCTCGTTTGATCTGTATATTATTTGTTGTAGACTCTTGGTCTACTGCGACACCATTCAAAATAGTGAATTTTACTACGGATTGAATATACAAGGGTCATTCAATAAATAAGGTGAATTTTTCGGTATAAGGACTTCTAATACAGATAGAAGCTTACTCTTTTTTTTTGTTTTACTTCTTTTTCACATGGATTTAAATTCTTTTGCAGATTAAAAAAAAACTTTGTGAGTTTTGGCGATTAACAAAGATGGCCGACCAAGAAGCATGCTCCAGGAATTGAACAGCGGTCAGTTATCAAGTTTTTGGTTGCTGAAGGGTGAAAACCAGTTGAAATTCATAGGAGAATGTTAACTGTGTATGATACCACATGTTTCAGCCAAAAAATATCTACATATGGGCTAAATTGTTTAAAGAAGAACGGAGCAGTGTTGAGGATGAAGACAGGCCTGGGAGGCCTACAGAAGTGAGTTCTCCTGAGATGATCGAATCAGTCAGTGGCCTCATTCAGTCTGACAGAAGGGTGACAGTGGATGACATTGCAAGGAATTTGAGCTTATCTGTTGGGACAAACGCAGGGGTCATCAGTCAGAAGGAGTCATCTTGCATCGTGACAACGCAAGGCCTCACACAGCAGCCCAAACAGTGCAGACCATCAACGAGCTGGGCTGGTAACGGCTCCCTCTTCCTCCTTACAGCCCAGACCTTGCCCCTTCAGACTTTCACCTGTTTGGTCCCTTGAAAGCGTTCATGAGAGGCACGAAGTTTAAAAGTGACGAAGAAGTCAAAAGTGTTGTGAGCGACTGGCTGAGACATCAGTCCAAAGATTTTTACGCTGAGGGAATACGGAAGCTTGTGCACAGATGGGGAAAGTGTGTGACAGTGCTGGGAGACTACGTTGAAAGATAAAGAAAAAGTAATCTTCTATTTGTATTGGAAGTCCTTATACCAAAAAATTCACCTTATTTATTGAATGATCCTCGTACATCAACTGGGTCCACAGAAAAAAAACCTAACAGATCACCGACGATGCATTTACTACGATGTTAATACATTATAACGTGCAATTGAACCAATGACTTTATATTTGACCAGAAATTTTAAATTAAAAATTACGGTCTATACTGAATACTTATAAAGAAATATACATACGAATCGAAACACATTCTTGAACATATTGATTAAGTGTTTAACCATAAATCGAAATGATATAAAAAGTTTAGAAAAATACTATAAATTTAATTAAATTCTTAATAATTTTAAATTAAAATTTGATTTAAATTCTACATTATATGATGCCATTTGGGAGAAATTGTAATTATTTTTAAATTGTATATTTTGATTTTTAAGAATAACATTCATTGCCTTTTAAAAGAGATTGCCTTCTGGGTGAATACGACGAGACGTTATTACTGATTTAATCGCGTGGAATAAATTACCCGATTGAAACCTTAATGGCAATATCTGTATTTTTAATTATTTATAATAATGTTAATAATTAATCATGTCAAATATAATTATAATTTGGCAGAAAAAATTTATAATTAAAAAATACTTTAATTTCCCATTGATCACAAAACACTAACCAGTTAAAATACCCTGCAGGTTAGAGATTTCAGCTTTACAATCAAAAGGGAAATATCTTTCACTTAATCATTAATTAGTTTCACAGGAAACTATTATTTATACATGTAACGAAAATTATATATCTTTTAAAAATTTAACATCCCTTCAGTGATTACGATTAATAATTTTTTTTCTGTAATCGATATAATGTCCTTTCTTAATCATTATAACACATTTTATCTTATAACAATGAGTGTATCTTGTAACAATGAGGCTAGGGAAATGTTACACTCACAAAAAAATTGAAAAACATGAGGAGCGAGTAACTTGTATGAAAGGACGGTGAAACTGGGAGTGTAGGACTAGTAAAAACACAAATATTGATAAGATCTACTAAGTAGAGAATGTTGTGGAGAACCATGATCGCTTAGGCCCTGAGGGGAAAAGACATATACAATAAAGAACTACTATAGTAGAAGAATGTTTGTTTTCCAACGAAAGTATTGCTTTCTGTATGTTGTTTTCCTCTTTCACTCTTGGGCTGACAGCCACTTCACGTTAAAACACCGGTTTCCGTACGATCACCAAAGTTAAGCAACGTTGAGCTTGGTCACTATCAAGATGGGTAAACACTTGGAAATACCAGGTGCTATAAACTTAGCTGTATAGGTGGTATAATGGGCTTACTGCCATATCGTGCGAAAATATGATCACCTAAATTAAGCAACGTCGAGGTTGGTCACTACCTAGATGGGTGACCGCTTGGGAATACCAGATGCTGTAAGCATGTATGTGCGCGTGGTGTAATTCGCTGAGTCGCATTACAATTTCAGTTGTGTTCGTTATATTTATTTACGGGTAAGTATTTAGATTTAGGCATGAAATAACCCATATATAAAACGCTAAACAAAACAACCAACCAACTCTCAATAGTGTCAAACAATAACTTTACACAAAATTGGCACAAGGACATAGATGCTTAGCATATCTTGAGAAGGAAGCATCACACAGTAGTAACTATCTAACATGGCATATTGTCTAATGTTGACAAAACAATTACATCTACCCATTAACTCTCATATGATAGATAATATTTTCAAGTATGTCAGGTTTGGATCGTCTATCCAGGCCAATATTGTCAAGAATCCAAATCATTCATATTCAGATAGATATAGGATATAATTTCAATGCATTAATTTCTCAACGTATTGAATCTGACCATAATTTCGATTTAAATATGCTAAGTTACTTAAGAGAAAAGAAACCGTTAACTAAGACGAAAGCGTATAAAAGGCGCTTTAATCCCTAGATAATTAATACAAAACTTGAGTCCAGGTTCGTGCAACAGGTCATCTTTCTCAGGAGTTTTTCGATTACCAATATAATGCATATTTTACAAAAAAAAGTAATACAAAAAATTAAACGAAGAGAAAAAGAAACTAAATTATCTAGATTACATACCTTAACGCATTTCAGCGACCCTTCCACTTCGAGAGCCTGTGTATTTGCATCAACGTAAACATTTTTGGTGTGAGGAAATCCGCATGGATGAAAGGCGCTAAACTATTGTTTTTCCACTTTGTCATTAATTCTCTGATATATATATATATATATATATATATATATATATATATATATATATATATATATATATATATATATATATACATATATATATATATATACATATATATATATATATACATACATACATACATATATATATACATACATACATATATATATATATATACATATATATATATATATACATATATATATACATACATATATATATGTGTGTGTGTGTATGTGTTTCTGTGTGTCTCTGTGTGTGTGTATACATACGAAGAGATAGATATGAAGAGTGCATCTGGTTATTAAAACATAGCAGGTTGATTCATGTACTTTAAATTTAGTTTACACCACTTGATGGCGTCAGTTTTTCTACAATTTTCCTTTAAATTTGTGCCTCATGTTCTCTAAGAATGTAACAATTTTCATAAAAAACAACAACAACAACAACAACAACAACAAAACAACCCCCCCCCTGCCAAGTATAATCTGCACTTTCACTTTCATGTTGTCATGTTCCGTTGATAATATTGGAATTGTGACAATAAACAGTATATATTCTACGCTTCAAGCATCTCCTGTCAGTTTTTTTTTCTTGCAAAACAATTTAAACTGGGGCTGACTGATACATTGAAACTGAGGCTACTTGACACGCTATAGAAGAGTACATTCTTTATTCCCCCAAATCTACTCAGTTTTTTTTTCTTTTTTTAAAAAATAAGAATATCATGTTTTATTTTAAGCAGGTATTATTCCCTGTCGCGTAAAAAGTATTATTTTTTCTTTAGAAGACGAACCCATTTTGATATTTGATTTGTTTTTCCCAAGTCTCCTTGCCAAACAAGCTGGGGTACCCAGTGTATACTGATATTAACCTAGAGCTAGCTCTGTAGAAGAGATGGTTTTCACACCTTTCCAAAGGTGTTTCGACAAAAGCAAACGCAACAGACTAGATACACCAATCCAAATACCCTCGTCTAAAACATTTACACATCCAAGAATATAATGCTCTTCACTTAAATGTATTGTCTGTGGATTACAAAAAAATATTGGAATAATGTATTTCGTCCTTATCTCATTGACTAGAATGTAATAAACAAGTTTCTCGGAACTAATATTGTTATTGACAATGATTGCATATGCGAATAAAAAATGACTGATATTAGATAAAAATGTTGCTAATACGAGCAAAAGTTTACTGCCTTCAAATAATCATTGTTTCTAGATTGTTTAAAACCAGTTAACATCATACATAAGATAGAATCAAGTCTTTTACGAGGGTCATTCAATAAATAAGGTGAATTTTTCGGTATAAGGACTTCTAATACAGATAGAAGTTTACTCTTTTTTTTTTTGTTTTACTTCTTTTTCGCATGGATTTAATTTCTTTTGCAGATTAAAAAAAACTTTGTGAGTTTTGGCGATTAACAAAGATGGCCGACCAAGGAGCATGCTCCAGGATTGAACAGCGGTCAGTTATCAAGTTTTTGGTTGCTGAAGGGTGCAAACCAGTTGAAATTCATAGGAGAATGTCAACTGTGTATGGTGCCACATGTTTCAGCCAAAATATATCTACAAGTGGGCTAAATTGTTTAAAGAAGAACGGAGCAGTGTTGAGGATGAAGACAGGCCTGGGAGGCCTACAGAAGTGAGGGCGCCTGAGGTGATCGAATCAGTCAACGACCTCATTCAGTCTGACAGAAGGGTGACAGTGGGTGATATTGCAAGGATTTTGAGCTTATCTGTTGGGACAAACGCAGGGGTCATCAGTCAGAAGGAGTCATCTTGCATCATGACAACGCAAGGTCTCACACAGCAGCCCAAACGGTGCAGACCATCAACGAGCTGGGCTAGGAACTGCTCCCTCACCCCCCTTACAGCCCAGACCTTGCCCCTTCAGACTTTCACCCGTTTGGCCCCTTGAAAGCGTTCACGAGAGGCACGAAGTTTAAAAGTGACGATGAAGTCAAAAGTGTTGTGAGCGACTGGCTGAGACATCAGTCCAATGATTTTTACGCTGAGGGAATACGCAAGCTTGTGCACAGATGGGAAAAGTGTATGACAGTGCTGGGAGACTACGTTGAAAAAAAAAGTAAGCTTCTATCTGTATTAGAAGACCTTATACCGAAAAAGTGACCTTATTTATTGAATGACCCTCGTATCTTTCAGATTAATAGTAATTTACCTTACATGTATGTTCAGATCACATCCGTTGCACTGAAAGAATTTTCTGAATTTTACATACAATTTTAAAGCTATATTTGAAAATCTTTTTTTACTTTTAGAAAGCACACAGATGCTGCTACGATTTGCATATATATAGGCGTCTGTCATTCCATGAAAGATAATACAAATATATATATTAACTATGTCAGTCGGTAAGTTTGTAAGAAAAGGAAACATGTTTTTGAATGCTACCTAATGTCAGCCCTATATGACATGGAATGTTAGTCAGTTTCCCCACTGAGGAAGAGAACAAATGAGGCAGAGATGTGGTTCTACAGAAGGATAATGAGAATAACATGAATGTAGGCAATAAGCCAAAAATAAAGTTTTAAGGTAAATGAAAACAAAACGAACGACTTGAATCAGAAATAAGCAGTTGAAATTTCTGGGACATGTAATGAGATAAAAGGGTTTTGTGAATTTGACAATGACATGGCACGCTGAAGGCAACTAGAAAAAAACAGATTAGCTTGTGTAAATGAAAACTGGAGAGGGAGTGTGAGGTATATTAAATAGACAAGCATTGCTAAGTACTACAAAGGATAGAAAATTGAGGTGATTTATGATCGCCCACGTCCTTAAGGGACTTGGCATATGACAGTAGAATTTATTGGCAGCTTATTATATAGAATATTTTATTTAAGATAGTTTAAACATGATTCAGAACTACAAAAGGAAAATCTCCCTTGGTTTTAATACACATGATGACAAGGTCAACGGATTAAGTGCTTCATGAGAGCAAAAGCATCTTATCAGTGTCAGCTTCAACTAATATCCACGTCTACACATGAAGAAATAAAGGGACTTAACTCTTGGTTACATTAAATCACGTCAGGGTTACACTGACAAAGAAGATGTGTTAGAGCATTACTAGCTTACAATGTCAAAGATATATTTTGTATTATCACCAATGATTAAGTATTATCTCTGTTCAGTGTGCCAAAATCTTTTCATTTTAAACCCGGTAAGGAAATGGACGTGATGATTCAGACATGTTTCTACGTAGCTCCAAATCTCAGTTAGATTTATCCATACCTCTTCCTGAGCCGTAAAAACTTAGACGAGCTGCAAGTTTCAAACTAGCCAATGCTGATCTTTGCTTTTATGCGCCGTGTGCCTTAAGGAAAGAAGCGATCATGGCTCTCCAGAGCTTCCCGTCTGTTGTTGAACTTAGCGACGTTTGACACTTTACCATTGCACTTTGTTCCGCTGTGCTATCCATTACCTCGTTATTCCTTTTATGACTCTGCATCTCCTTGCTTCCAGGGCGTTAGATTTTCGACATGGAATTCATCATAACGCTTTTGAGGTATTTCAAATATCACGTTATAATTTAAAGTATGTTTACTTCTAGTTCTCATTTCTTTTAAAACTTCAATGTTTTCATTTTGAATGTATTCCCAGGACCTGTCTATAGAATCACATCTCTGTTCTTTCAGGTTACTTCTTCATCTGGAAAAAAAACTGTGTAGCATCCACTGTCTTGCAGAGATTAGAGTTCGTAAGAGTACAGTATTCTTGATTGATTTATTTTGCTCGGAAGGAATTTCTGTGATTAAGGAATTATCATTATTTCTATTATTTACAGTCTCTGTTTAAAAGAATTGAATTTTTGCACCGTTTTTCTTTTTAATGCTGTGACGATCTTGATTATCAAGGCATTCTGAAGATCCCAGAATCTTTGGATTGCCAGGAAATTTCTCGTTGTCGTCTTTAACGTTATGCGTTCAGAGTAGACCGTCTCTTAGACTAAAATCCCAAGACTCCCCTATAGCAATGAAGAAGGAAGAATGGATACAAGCATTTCCCAAGGGAATTTGTACGAAAGTTAGAAAATGTATGTAAACATATATATATATATATATATATATATATATATATATATATATTACATTCACTTACGTGCTAATACCCGTGGGAAAGGTATTAATCCTCTTCTTATCTCTCTAACTATGGGTAAAATAGCAGGACAGACTGGGTTCTAAGCCTTGGATGGCAACTGGTGTATGAGGATGACAACTCTGAATTAAAAACTGCGGAGTGTCATTTGGGGACATTGTGGCACGTAGTGTACCAGGTCTCTGTATTCGGCCCTTCAAAATGTGTGGATGGTTCTGCACAAAGCCTTCACCACTATAATCAAATCATATGTGCAGGTGTCTGGGCTGTTGGTTCCTAGAAACTGAGCTGTTTGACCCTCATACATCGAATACGACTGGAGATCCCCCATATATATATAAAGTTTTAAATAGAGTGTAGTATGGGTTTTCGCAAACATACACACGCATATAAACATATATCCTGGAAAACGTCTCTGCCTCGACCCACTTATCCAAATTTGACTAAATGATCAGCCATCAAAGTTTGGATACAGCCAGGACTTAGTCAAAGCCGAAGCATTAAAACTCAAGATAGTCTAATGAATCTTCATGCATTTCTCATTTGGTGTATATGTATTCCGTAGTTATTATGCAATGACCTTTAAGCATATGTACATGTATATTGATAAATAAATGTGTACACATACCTACATATGTATGTAGCTGTATTGCCTCTATATTGTTTTTAACTTACATGTAAGTTAGATTATATTAACTGTCATCAACATTAAAAAAAAACCCTGCAATACCTACTGAGATCATTTAATGTTATATAAGGAATTTAAAAGCATAGCCTCAAGAATACTTTGGTGAAAGTTGTCTAACACGAGTTACTTAGCAACAGGCAAACTTAAAATGTTAATTTATAATGTAACTGGATTTTCTTCCGCATTCTTGTCGCCATGTATCACACAAATATTATAGACTTAATGTAAATACAAATCAAAGAAGGAATTGCAAAAACAGAATAAAAAGAAGAGACATTTCAACAAAAAACCTGACAGCTACCGAATACACACCAACAAGAAGTAAAGCCATATAGAGCAATCAAACGAATAAATTAATTTTCGAATTCATAGCTTTTAGAAGCGTAAAAGACGAGACTGATTGTGACATTTTGTTATTGAGATAACGAATAAAAAGCTTTCATATGGGAAAAGAAAATTCATTCGAACTTTTAGATAATGTCTAATTATTTTGTTTTTATTTGTTAGTAAATTATACGAAATTATTGACTTTTACAAATTCTATTTCGGTATCGCTCTGTCTTGTAGTTTTTTTTTTCTTCATTTCTCTCATAATAAATATTTTCTGAGATTTGTATTTCTTTTCGGATCTTCTTTATAACTATTCATCCTCTAGTCTTTTTAGTAATACGTACTTTTTTTTCTACTCTAACGCATTCAATTTGATTTTCTTTACATATCTATTCTTCGAATAAATCACTGCACTTAAGCTATTGGGAACAAGCTAGCCTTGCTCCTGACTGCTGTTTTAGGGAGTTCGATCCACATTGTGTTACGCATCATATTCACTGTTATATTTTAGGAAATATATTTTATTTCCTATTACATTTTTTATCTCTTCAAATTATTTTTTGATTTAATGTGAGCAAATAGGTTCATCTATCATTCGCTTCACATTCCTTCTTTTTCTGTTGAAAAGGAATAGAGGTTTAACCTTGTTTCTTGTTTAGGATTTGGTTTCTGTTTTCTTCTAATACCTTTTCTTTTTTGTTTCACTCCTAGTAACCCCTTGCCTCTTAGTAGCATTATCGCCTTACATGGGGTGAAGTGATTTAAAAAAATATATTTATTGACTCATTTTTCATTAAAACACAGATTGTTATTTTTATCTTTTTTTAATTTCATAGAGATCTTAATCACTTTAAAGGTGTAACACTATATTTCAGTATCATAGCTTTCTTTCAAGATCTCTCAGTACATCAGAAATATCGGTTGTAATCAAAGACTTTCTAATCATATAAGCACATCCTCATTATTTGGAACATTGGTACAAGAATATAGATATTTTTAACCTTTTACGTCCACCTGTTGGGTTATACCAAACTTTCCTAAATATAAATTATATACTTTTTCTTCCCTCCTTTTGCTATATAATTTTATTTCTCACGTTTCTCTCTGTCTTCTTTCCTTTCCTATTTCGCGTTTAATTTCACTCTATTGCTCATTCGCCTAAATTGATTGAATAATTCATTCAATTTCAACGGCTTATCAACACTTTACAGGTTTGTCTATATTTCTGAGATGAGGTATTATGTACACTATTTACATTGTTCGGACTATTGTCCTCATCTTTGTTGCCATATCTATCACAACGTATCGGCCGTTGTACACTCCCGCCTTTTTATTCCGACCACCTGAAGAAGGCCGGAGCGTAAACAGCCGAAATGTTATGATAAATATGGCAACAAGGGTGAAGACAATAGTCCGAACAATGTAAATAGTGTGCTTTGCAGGTTATTTAAAACCAGAAAATATTTTAGATTGTAAGATTTTTTTTTTTAATAATGGTTTAGTTATGCAAGTCTTACTATTTAACCCATAACTTGGGAGAAGAGGGGGATTCATACCTTCCCCAAGGTTATCCGTGCGCAAGAGAATATAACGAACACAACGGGAATTGGAAGTCGGCTCTCCAACTAAAACTCCGAGCCCCTATCCGTTTCACAAACTGAACACCCAAGCTTGCAGTACCTGGTAATCCGAAGCGATCCCTCATCTATGTACTGACCAGGCTCGACGTTGCTTAACTTCTGTGATCGTACAAGGACCGGTGTTTTAACGTGATATGGATTTAAGTCTCATTCACCTCGATTGCTTGAATTATATCTTTCTTCATCTAATTCCATAGTTTTTTTCTTTTCTTTACATATTTCTTTCTTTCTTTTTTTTTTTTGTTGCTATGGGTGTATGACCGGCTGGTTACAAATTTAATACTTCGTTCATGAGGCTACGGTTCGATTCTCACCGAGCCGATTTGTCAAGATGACTGAAGAGATGATGCCAGTAATTTGCACCTTTGATAATTACCTGAAAAACACAAGACGTGGAACAGAAACTAAACTCTTCGGAAGACGTCGATTTTTTGTTAAGTCTATGTCTGAAGGAATTGTAATTAAGGGTTTAAGCCTAGTAGAATTGTTCAACTACGGATCAAGCCAGATTTTCTCGCTTTCTTTCTGTAAGTTAGGTCTACTCACTAGAGATGTAATATAAAGCAGTGGTTGACTCTCTGGTGTTGAAAAAAAACATTTGCAACCGGGATTAGCTAACCACCCTAGTTGATAGGTTTACTCAGAAGCGAGTAGCCAGCCATTACTTACGTGTTGATTTTTTCTAATTATTTCCTGCTTTTTTTATTACTTTTCTTTTTGTTTTCTCAATTACTTTTCTTTTTTATTCTTTGTCGCTTATATTTTTATTCTTCTTTAAATTTATTTTTTCAGTTGAAAATTGTATATTAATGATTTTTTTCCCATGACTTGGCTTTCCATTTTTTTCTCCTCGGTGATTGTGGGACTTTTTCGTGAATTCGCTTCAGAGATGCTAATATTGATAAGGGACTGTTCTTCACTTGCTTCGGGTCTGGCAACGGGAGCCTAGACAAATCGTATCATAGCGCGATGACGTGTAACGAACGCAGTGGTCACATTATGAAATGGCTATGACTAACGCAGTTTGGTCCCCAGGGCCACAGGGAAGGAGACAGGGAACGGGGAGAAAACAAAATCTAGGGAGGCGTATCGTGACAATAACACGTATGATTTGAGATGAGTCCAAACGATGAGAAATTTTATATGCAAGCAAAGGGACAGGATGGTGAGCTGGTGTAGGCGAGAAGTAATGTGTTTATGCTGATTGGGAAAGGCTGACTATAGAGTGGGAGTGAAAGGAAGAGAAAGAACGAAGTAGACGGAAAGAGGAGCGATAGTAGTAGGAGAAGGAATGCGTGTCAATCGTTATGGCAATCGTGAAGAGAAAGCCTTTTGAAAAAAAAAACGAAACAAGAACGGTTAGAAAGAGAGGGAAATGATTACGTGTTTAAAGATAGGGAGAGAGCGATAAGATCTTTAGTGGCAAAGAATAGAATTGGTAAATTTACATTGAATGAGAGGCAAGCTTTTAAAAAACAAAATATGACCAATGTAGGAAATGCTAAGGTTTTACAGAAACTAAATATGACCTTAAAAATGGATGTTAGTGAAGAGGACAGATAGAAATAACAGAGAAATCGACTTCCTTTTAGGTCATCAAAAACGATTAGAACAATATCATTTTTGGTAAATAAACAATGAAATCTATTATACGGACATTTAAATTTCAATGGCAGTTATTATATCTCCACTTGTCAAATTTTATATAGACAATCATAAAGTCGACCTATTTTTTCGCATATTTTTTAAATTGTTTTACTGCAAGCAACGTGATAATGCCAGTAATGCATCAGGGGTTACGAAAGAGAATGCGAAGACGTTACGGAGGAGAAAGAACAGATTTCAAGAAAACGGGCGATAGCGATTGATACAGCATTTGTCAAGATTATAGGTACCAGGGAAGGAATAATCCGGAAGGTATTTCCACAGGCGAGAAGTGTGAGGGGAAAAAACTATTGAAATGGAATTTATTTTCATCTAGCTAATTCAGCAGTAAAGCGGTGAGACATAATTGCTAATCTAGCAGTACGCTTAAATTCACGCAGTTGAGAAAACCAAGGGGGGTGGACTCAGTACGAGTATAACAACGGCCATGAAAATATTTACAGAAAAAAAATAACAGGGGGATCCCAGTGAGGAAGTGACGGATGACGAGATGCCATATCAGGACCGATAACGTAACTTTTGATTTTGTTGGGAATCTCGAAACAGATAGCAGGAACACCGGGCGAGATACGGCAGCAATATTCAATGGGCGTCTGGTTTGCTGCTCCTGCTGTATTTTCTAAAATCTATTTGGTTCTGAAAACTGAGTCCCCACCCAATTCAACGATTATCAGATTTATCTCGAAAGCTATTGTGAGTTTCATCCTTTCTGGGTGTTTCCTCAGCATGACTGTGTAATCGATTTTTTTCATTTCTAAGAATTATCAAATAGAAACGTGGGAAAAGAAACATGAAGGAAAACGAAAGTGAAAGTAGAAAGACACAAAAAAAAGAAAGAGAGCGAAAAGAAAGTTCAAGGAATAGTCGAAGGTAGAAATGGCTTCAGAGAAAGTGCGGATTGAGGAAAGGCAAAAAATTGATATAAAACGTTACATATGGAGGAAGATAATCAATATCTATATCATTATTTCATGCTGGGCAATATTTTCATATCAAGACTGATATAAAGCAAGTCGTTTTTGCAAAATTTAATGGATATACCAATGAGAAATATATGGAAAATCTTCTGCTTATAATATCCGTTTTTATTTCATAAATAATTTCAATAAGTATTTTGATATAAGATTGATTATTATGCAAGCCAAGTGTTATTCATCATATACTTAATATATCAGATCATTGAAAAACTATTGTATTCTTAGTGAAGATCTATCTCACAGGACAATGATATTTCAGTCCAATTTGAACCATGACGAGGCTCCCCTCTTCCTGTATCAGATCATTGTAAAAGTGTTTGTTCAATTTTCTTTATTAACATAAAATGACCGTAACTTGGCACAGGCGTTTTTTGTTTTTTATTGTATTTTTTTTTTCTTTTTGGTGGGCTGGGTGGATATTTCTGGTGTGTTCTAGATAGATAACTTACATCGTATCAAAAGAGAAACACAATGTTGCAAAGGGATGTAGTGGCTTGAAACAAAACATATGAAACTGTTAAATTTGAATAGGGATCAAGTTTGAATAGAGATAACACATCCAACGAAAAAAAAAAGAAAGAAAGAAACGGAAACCATTACAGAAAGGAAGACAACTGACATTAAAATGTCTCAGAATGATAAATGAGAAAATTTAAAAGTTTAATAAAAGTGTAACGCGGATTGTCCAGCAAAGAAATAATTGAAGAAACTGATGTCGAGAATGTAAACAGAAAAATAAACGTACAGTAAAATCGTGACAATTATTAGAACCGATAAAGCAACCAACATGCCACATTTCCATAGTCACTACAAAGAAAAGCGTCTAAGTTAGCCAGAGAATTACGCGAAAGCAACATTTTCCAAAAGGAATATTTAATACTTACTGTAGAGCTAAATTGGATGGAAATGTTATTTGAACTTTATGTCGAATCCTTCATGGAGATAAACAACCGAAACGATTTATAAAACAAGAGTTGCGTGGAGTAATACTTAGAGATAATATTGTAATCCGTTCAGTAGACTTTTCTTTGTATCTAAGGAGTGAATGCGGTACAATCTTCTCACAGATAAAGAAGACACTTGAAGCAACAGAAATGTGGTTCTACAGAAGGATGCTGAGTATATTATGGGCCTAGAATTTTAGTAACGACGAAGTTTAAGAGACAATGCCAACGGAAAGAACAATTATACTTTATATTAGGAAGCGACAGTTGAAATTTCTGGGTACATAATGAGGAAAGAGAACAGGGAAAATCTGATACTCACAGGACCGATGGAATTTAAGAGAGACAGAGGAAAGCAATGTATAACCTATCTGTCGAGCTTGAGTGAATGTGTGGCGGAGCAGGGTTTGTGATATATGGCAAAAAGACGATTAAGAGCTACATAGGACAAGAAATTGTGGAGAGCCATGATCGCCAACTTCCTGTTAGGACACGGCATATAGCAGAAGGACATTTTCAGCTGTAGATTTATATGCATTTCTGATTTGATTACGGCGTCAAGTGAAATTTCACTAATTATCGTAAGTTTTTGGACGAGAAGTTCACAACGATGTAGAATTAAGCTGGCGAATATGAACCTTCGTATTTCCGCAAAGCATTCTTTTGCCGAAGTTGCGAAAAAACATTTCCA
>OZ038486.1:53395240-53460240 GCA_964036315.1 Acanthosepion esculentum
ATGACAATTTTAATGAATAAATTTGCCTCCTCATATTTCAAGACATTTATGTCCAATTTTGGCAAATATGTCTATTTTGGTATATATATATATATATATATATATATATATATATATATATATATATATATATATATATATATATATATATAGCTAGGAATAAGCACAATTTATATGCCATTTTAAAAGGTTAAAAAAGAATAACCGGTTTCGTCCCAGCCTTCTCAAGTTTATTTTCTGGGATATAAAACTTACACGTGTAAATTTAATTAATATTAATGATAACAAATGGAGGAACAAAAAAAAGAATTTCAAGAAAGCTAGAGTCCAATAACATTCAGACTGAGTAAGCATTCCATCTGTTTACAGAGGGAAGGCCCACGGACTCTAGAACCTTGAGGTGATATGAGGAGTGGGACCGAGATAAAATCAAGAAACGGTCCGCACTAAATTCAAAACCACAATTCCTGCTATTTCTTATATGCTGTGCATTAGAAGAGCCAGAAGTATTAATTAGTTGACTTTTGCTGGCATCCGGATTCAAAATCCTGGGGGGGTAAGTAAGTGTTGTTTTATTCTGAGATCCAAACGTTGGGACGTCCTCCCTATGTAGTCCACAACTACACTTATATTTATAAATCACTGAATTAACATGATGGGCGGGGGGAGAACATCCTTACGTATAGAAGGGAAACATGACGGGTAACAAATATTACCCGAACATTAACCGAAAAATAACAGCTATTAATCACACGGGAAATTCGTCTAGATAAAGACTCATCATATACAAAATGTAATAAAAGATGAAAATGTTATAGGAATAAGGAAACAGCCATAATTTGAGAAACAAAAAACATTTAAAAATGATATATATATATATATATATATATATATATATATAGTCACATATATATATATATATATATATATATATATATATATATCATTACAAGCAATTTAGGTCTATTATTGATAGATAAATCAAATATATATTTTTTAAATATCGGTATCTATTCAGAAGTATTTGTTTATTAATTAATTAAGAAAAAAACAATTATTCAATACAACCGTTCTCAACACCAATTTCGAATTCATTTCGACTACGAAAAGGTATACCTACCCGGATCAGGTGATTCTCGTCCCTGTTAGTCATTTCGACTAACATGGCGGTAAAGAAAGAGACTTTGAGATTGTGATATTGCTGGTTGGTGACCATCACGTCGGTCATCTTGGGATTTTAAAACAAGAGAGATATGAAGCCAGATTTTGTTGAGTGACATGATCGTGAAAATTCCTGATAAACCAATACTTGGCAGCATAGACCATGAGGGAGAGAACAGACTCCCGCTGGAAGACGCTGAGTCAATCCTTCGATCCATGGTTTGACCAGACCAAGAACTGATTTAGCCAGTGTTGTTAACCTGAGACCTTGCAATGAGACGTACTGAGGAACGGCCTGATACTCATTTTCTCGCAACTGCCAGAAGTATTACAAATGAATTGACTTTGCAGTACATACGTGATGTCAGGGCAGAGCACCCTGTTAACCTGACCACCTTCAAGAAGATAACTATTTCTGAGTCACGGTGGCTGTCTACGCATGATGTTCATTCTTTTGCTCTGTGACTTATTGAAAGCGTCTATGCTAATGCTTCTGATGTATCTGAAAGTGAATCATCAGTGCTAAAATTTGATGCAGACCACGTCACATCGTGATACATCTTTCACTTATGGACGGCTAATTTTTTTTTTCAAATAGATATCGCTTATCATAAATAACAGTATATATCCAAACATTTGGGAAAATGCATTCCTGAATAAATCAGAAATCTGTTAAAAGTATTATTTTTTTTTAATTCTCGTAATTTATTTTTTTTTTACTTATTTCACCGTATGCAAGACGATATTGCTACTAGAACACAAGTGGTTAAATGGAGTGGAAAAGAATGAGAAAACGTTAGAGAAGAGGACTACGGAAACGATAAAAGGGAACAGCGTTCAAGAAGACAGATGACGACGATTGACGTTACTTGTAAATAATATATGATTGTAGTTATCAAGATCTTGTTAGCGATTTCCACGAGAAAGAAGTGCGTGAAAACAAACTGTTAGAATAGTAGTGGGGGTTTCATCTATCAAATTCAACAGAGACCTATCCAATCTATTAGCAGGCTTCAAATCATGTACTCGACGGAGTAGAGTGATTTCAAATGACGATTTGAGGAAGTAAAACTTTGCGTGAGAGAGTCTGATGATTGCTGTGTTCAGCGAGTTAACATTTCAGAAACTTGCTTTCTTTCTTTCTATCTATCTATCTATCTATCTAGCTATCTAGCTAGCTATCTGTTTTTGCTTCTATTATATGTGTATTCTACAGTCTTTGGTAAATACATTCATTGTAATGCACAGTTTGCAGATATTGTGAAAAAGAAAAGCAAATTCATAGAGCCATGTCTTGCTACATCTTGAACGAATATTACAATTATGGGTTATATATATATATATATATATATATATATATATATATATATATATATATATATATATATATATATATATATATATTACAATATGTTTAGACTTTCTGTATGAACATTCACAAGCCAGTAGCTAAATAGAAAGCTGGTAGTTAAACAAAGAGATTAATAAGATGAGAATCTACGAAGAACGCTATGTCACGTAAGAATTGAATTTATCTATGTATTATATTTAAAACGCTGTACATAACGGAACATAAGTGCACTGTGTGTACGCAAGCGGCCGGGTGGGTGGGTTTGTGTTTCAACGTTCTGTACGTGTAGCTTCAAGGCGGCCGGGTGGGTGGGTTTGTGTTTCAACGTTCTGTACGTGTAGCTTCAAGGCGGCCGGGTGGGTGGGTTTCTGTTTCAACGTTCTGTACGTGTAGCTTCAAGATGCACAAAGTCTTTCTTGTGCAAGGAACCAAGCCAAAGCAGGAAGTGGTGGAATAGTGGATTGTTTGAAAGAATGCATCAAGAAAAATTTAAGACCAGGGTGTCTGCTGGCACCCAGGAGAATGAGGGTTAGGGTTAGGGCTTTTCCAGAGATGTGGCAGTGGTGTGGTTGGTTGCAGGTAGAGGAAGATGCATTGGCATGTTGATGCTGCCCCTTAGAAGAAATTAATGGAATGGCAAGAAGAAAAATGCAAAATTTTAAGTATTGCAGCAATCGCAGTGGGAATAAAAGAAGGAATTGGCGTCATAAGAGACGTGTCAGAAAGAAAGAAAGAAAGAAAGAAAGAAAGAAAGAAAGAAAGAAAGAAAGGAAGAAAGCAAATGTCCAATATTTGTAGTGGAAATAAAAGTGAAGAGAAAATTGAATAGAGTGAATATTACAGTTGGAGCAGGAATGAATGGATTATAGAGAATGGGTTGACAATTTAAGTGCATTTTAAGCAAGAAAAAGTAAAGAAAACAAAGAAAAAAGTAATAAAAGCAAAATGAAAAAAAGAAGGGAATTAAGGATGAAAAAGCAAAAAAGAAAGAAAGAAAGAAAGAAAGAAAAAGAAAGAAAGAAAGAAAGAAAGAAAAGAATGAAAAAGAAAGAACCTAGGAAAGAAAGGAAGAACAAAAGAAAAATCGAAAAAAAGAAACAAACAAACAAACAAAAAGCGAGAGAAAGAAAGAACAAAAATTGTGATAAACATGAATGAATTTGGTTAAGAACGAATAATTGAATTCTAAAATATATTAAATAAATAAACATCTAAAAGAAATGTCGTCCAAATTTGATTTTCTATCCGAAAGCACAATACTCACGAAGGAATGAATTAAAGACAACGAAGAGAAACTATGAACGAATGTCGAATATAGAACCTGAATGAAATTTTAAAGAAATAAAGGGATAGATGAATAAAAGTATTTAATAAACTAAAAATGGTAATTATAGAAGTAAGTTTTGTAGAAAATGAAAGGGATTAAAAGGTAGTGAAGAAAAGAAACATGAAAAAATGCCAGAAGAAATCTAGAGATAAAAAGAAAGGCAGGGACGATTGCGTGTTAGTGAGTTTTCAAAGTAAAAGAAAAATATAGCGACCTTAAGAGGAAAGATTCGTTTTGAAAAAGAGTAAAAGTATAAAGTAAAAAAAAGATTTCCTTGATAAAAATCGAATATCAAAGTAGGAAGTGAAAAAAAAAGTAAAAAATATCGACGAAGAGAAACGAGGGTAAAAATAGTAAGAAGATAAAATAATGAAAAAAAATGAAAAGTCACTAGAATATTTTAAACGGAAGGAAAATATATATAAAAAAATAAATGAGAAAATAAAGTAGGAGGAAGGAAGATATCTTAAAAGAAAAAGGGAAATAAAGAAGTGGTAAAAATGGCGAAGGAAATTCGAAAGGTTTGAGGAATAAAATAATCGTGGATAGGGGGAAAAAGAATAATGAAGAGATGGGAAAAGTGAAAAAAGAAAGAAGAAATTAAGTTGAAAGGGGGAGTAAAATTGAGGAAAAAAATAGGGAAAGTAGTAATGGGGGAAAAGAGGAGGAGTATCAAGGAAGAACTCGATGAAGGACGTAGGGAGAAAAACTAAGGATAAAGCAATAAGATGGGAAGAAATTAAAGTGTAAAAGATGAAGATGCATTGCAAAATGAAAGAGAACATACAAATAAAAAATGGTAGAAAAGAACAATGGAAAAATTAAGAAAGAAAAATTCAGAAGAAGGAATGAAATAAAGAAAAAAATAAGATAGAAAAATGGAGTAGCAAGAAGGGAAAAAAAAAGAAGAATATAAAAGGAAAGGAAAAAAATGAAAGATTGAAGTGGAGAGATATTGATGTGGATTTAGATAGTATTAGAAAGCTGAAAAGCCAAATGAAGAAACATCGAATTATTAAACAAAAAAACCGCGTGGTCAGTTACTATGTTGATGCAGTATAATAAGCAAAAAAGAAATTATAAAATAAAGATGGCGTAATTATCATCAATTGAAAACCAACGCACATAGAAATCAGAATAAGTGAAAGTGAAAGAGCTCAGGATGAAAAGAGGATCTAAAATGTTGAAAATCAGAAGCGATGCACCGCAGAAAACGATGCAAACGAATTATTTACATTCGGAATACATATTTAACAAACGCCACGTTTAGGACTCGGGAGATGTTACGTCAATGAGGAGCGACTTTAGAGTAAAGCAGATTGTGAGGCTTGTTCAAGAAGAGCTGAAACGCTCTGAGTGCTTTCCAATGGGCGGCGTAATTTATTGCACAATAAACAAATTAGAAAATTTAATTTAAAATTAACCATTAAAATAAAACATCGATTATCGCTTAAACATTCTGTTAGCATCTTGTCTGACACTGGTAATTATGCCGCTAATGTCAGGGATATTGTCGTGAAAATTGGAATCGGTGTACCGATGTTAAATTCCGGACTTGTCTGTTGGGATCACTTGCATATTTGGCATTGATATGAATATATCTCTTCCCCGCTATCTATGCTTTAAATAGTAGGGTTGACTGGATAATCTGCATTTGGGTGGCAGACACTCAAGGAGAAAACGGGAAAACACTCCATTAGCTTTTATATCAATTCAAGCAAGGCAATAAATCCACTAAATACAGAAATCAAGTAAGGAACTACTGAGTGTGAATGAATATCAGAAAAAAAAGATTATTAATGAGGGAGAACAATAAAAGAATAGAAATTAAGAAAAGAGAAGATAACGATTGATAACGTATCTGTCTATATTTCTGAGAAGAGGCATTATGTACACTATTTACACTATACGGACTATTGTCCACATCTTTGTCGCCATATTTATTACAACGTTTCAGCCGTTGTGCGCTCCGGCCTTCTTCAGGTGGTTGAAATGTCGAACTGAACCCTTTATTTCGATCACTGGGGTAGACTGTTCTAGTTCCACGTGCCATGTTTAATGGATATCAGTTATCAGTTATCTCCTGTTAATTCCCCTCTCCAAGTTCTCCACTGCCTTAACCGGGTATTGAACTCACACTCTTTGGGTCCTGTCACTGGATATAACCAACGCCTTTATCCACTGCGCCATGTGTCCTTGAGGAGAACTTGGAGAGGGGAATTCGTATATGTTTATCACAGTATCACATTTTTCGCATGCTACGCTCGCCATCAATCAACGGATCAATAATAATAATAATAATAATAATACTAATGATGATGATGATGATGATGATGATGATGATGATGATGATGATAATAATAATAATAATAATAATAATAATAATAATAAACAGCATTGAACCAGTCATATTCTCTATTCAGACCCAAACCAAACATCAGCAACGAGCAGACATTGAAATTTAACCTATCATAATTGACACGTGCTTTACAACAAGCCACCTGGACTTGAACGTCCATCGTGACTGAAGCTCTCCCCAGACCACAAGTGGAACACATCAAGCCGATCTCTTTCTAAAAATACTGGAAAATGTTTGGTTCATTATACTACTCCTGTAAGTATCTGACACCCCCTGCTATACTCTATCTTTACAAACCCAAATCAGACCTAAAATGGGGTATTGCTCCCATATCTGCCATGTAGCTGCCCTGTTCTAACAATCCTGTATTATTTTTACGCCCTACAACCTTTTCCCACAGACGAAACTTTGCGAGCCTCTCGCTGCTCTATCGCTACTTTCATGGCATCGGTTCTGACGAGCTACATTTTGTAGATCCTCCACACCCGTCATTTACACCTAGGACTCACCATGCCACGTACATATGGGTGAATCATGGCGATTTCTTTCATATTCCATTAGTAAGAAGTTCCATTCGACTAGCTTCTTTTCAAGAACTGTTACATTGTGGACTCCCAGCAGTTTCTCCAATAATTGCATTTTTAACCACTTCAAGTAGGGTTAACCGTTATCTTTCCTACATAGCCCATATAATTCACTTGTTGTCCTTTCTTACGCTCATGCATCACCACATAGAAAGCTTAGATATTGGGTGAGTCTTGGTTTTTGTATTGGGTGAATATTAATATAAAAGCAAAATATCGTTTATACGGACAAACATATATAAATTAATAGACTAAAGACGGCGATTAATGTTTGAAAAGAAAATGTACAGTCGTGTAATTATGACAGTGCTATCGGATAAAAATATATCCGTTAAGGAAGGTAACAAAGTCAGTAAAAAGACTGAGCTTGAAAATGAACCTGAAAAAATGTGATACCTTAAACCCATTGCTACTCCTAAAATAATAAGACCTGGATACCATCAGAAAAGTTGAAAAAAAAAATTAATATGTTTCCTGGCAGCCGCTATTTACAAGTGATTAAAATATTGCGCCATGCAGAACAGCCCACTACTCAGGATGCAAAGAAAATATACAGACAACACTTGTTCAGTGCCACTTAATATTAGAAGTTTTACAATCAAAAAACATATATTAACAAATTTACCGCAAAACAGGTATCGGGTGACGACCCCGTAAGAGATTAAACTAAACGAACTGCCAAAAGGTAAGGATCAATGCTTGTTAACTAGGAATTATCAAGCACATATACTAAAATACTGTGTTAACCCAAAATGCAGATTCTGTGATAAATATCCAGAAACCATTGATCATCTTGTATCAGGTTGCACGATATTGAAAACCAGTGAATATAAAACCCGGCATGACAGAGTGGGCCAATATCTGCACTGGAAAATTTGCAACTTCTACGGGAAGGAAACGGAAAGAAACTGGTACGAACACAATCCAGACCCGGTTACGGATATAGGACCTGTTACAATTCTATGGTACTACACAATACACACTGACAGAACAATCAAAGCCAACTACCCAGACATTGTTATTAATGACCACAAACAAAAAAATACCTCCTTATTGATATGGCAGTACCTGCAGACTGCAATGTATCTTTGAAAATATGCGAAAAGCTATCAAAATACAAGGACCTTGAAATAGAAATCTCAAAAATGTGGCACATGGGAACATCAACAATCCCTGTTGTAGATGGAGCCTTAGGATTGGTTGGAAAAGATTCCAGTAGACTAATTGAAGGAATATCTAGAAGTCCATGCCTCAAAGAGATACAAAAGATTGTTCTCACAAGTACAGCCAACACTTTACGAAGGGCTTCATCTATGTAATATTTTTTTCTTTTTTTTTGCAGTGGAAAGTGTCATGATACCATTTCTAACCTTAGGTCTCTGGGCGGGACCCGGAAAGAAATGTGTAAACGGCAGATATCAAATGAAATAAATAATAATAATAATAATAATAATAATAATAATAATAATAATAATAATAATACAAGGATCTTAACGTCGAAATCTAAAAAGAAAATGGCACATGTGGACATCAATAATTTCAGTTATATTTAGAACGTACGCATTTAGTGGAAAATGTTCCGATAGACTCATTGAAGGGATTCCTGATAGCCCACGCCGTAAATAAAATTAAAAAGATTGTATTCACAAGTACTACTCACACATTACGAAGAGCTTTATCTCTGTAAAATGTGTGTGATTTTGTCTATGTAAAATGTGTTTGATGTTATCTTAGGAAAATATGATGACATTTCTGACATTAGGTTTCTGGTTTGGACCCAGAAGGAAATGTGTTTACAACAGAAATCAAAGGATAAAACAGTAGGAATAATAAGCCTAAACTCACTAAAGCATCACGCCAAACTACCTAGCCGATTAGACAGCCAGTCGGTCTTTTCTGTGTTCAAGCACTCACGTGGGTATTTTATCTGTTTTCTGGATTGCTGTATACTGTATTTTGCATTTTAATGAAACACATTTTGACAGGCTTTTGTGGATATTAGACTTTCTATATAGCAGGGTATACCGGACAAAGTCTTCACAGATGACGAAGAGACATGCGGCAACAGAGACTTACTTCTGCAGAACACAGATAATACTATAGTACGTAATGTGTGAAGAATGTGGATGTTTTAAGGATAAGGCAAATAGAAAAAAGACGCTTATACATAGAATCAGAAAGAGACAGTTGAAGGTTCTATGACATATAATGAAGGAATAATGTTTGGAAATTTTGACAATCACAGGCACTGAAGGCAAGAGGGACGGGGGTGAGGAACAGAGATTGAGCTTTATAACACACTTGCGTAAACAGATGATAGAGCAGAGTCAGGAGGCAAAGTGGAATACCCACCCTACTGAGAGTTACCAATCATAGGAAGTTGTGGAGATCCAGAATCATTTACGTCCTGAATGGAAACGACACATATTAAAAAAAATATTTCAACGTTCAAGAAATTTGGCGCTATCATGTTCCATTAAAATTTTTCTGTCTTCTTGAGAGATTTAGATACATGTCCCTCTTTTCAGTTCTTTTCGATTTCATTTTACAGTTTTGACAGAGTTTAAAATCGCCTATGCAGCCGTGTGGCTAATGAATTATTTTTCAGCTCCACGAGATCTTTTTCCACAGAAGAAACTTGTCGCTACTCGCTATTTCCGTGACGAGCTATATTCCTTAGTTTCACCAATTCTGACCTTCAGAGCTAAGCCCCGCCATGCCACTACACTGGGGTCGAACAATCCCCATTCACATCGTATTCTATTAATAAAAAAGGAAGTTCCTCGGACATATTTTCAAAGGAACCGACTCACGAGACGGCGCTTTCCCGACCACTAGAATTGGCTTAAGCGTTTATTTTCCTACGTATCCTCATAAACTGGGCTTCTTCTTACTATTGCCGCTTAAACATCGACCTCCTTCAGTAACTTACCTTCACTGCTTCTCGGCTCTTGTATAAGGTGAACATAATAAAAAAAAAACAGCAAAAAGACATTATTCTGCCAGAACAGCTAAATCCAACGGACGTGTTTTCTTCTCGTTGTTTACGATAACTCGATCCGGTCTGGATTGGTTGATCGTTAAATTCCCATATTATTTTACGTGTATTTTTTTAAAGTTTTATTTGTTCATTTTAAGATTTGTTACTTGTTTTCCTCTCGCCCATTTGCCCTTCATCTCCTGTGTTATTTTACATTCCTCCAACGTTTTCCTGTTTCCTTTTGTTAATTTCTATTTCATTTCCGCTACTTTCTAAAATGTTCTCCATTTCTTTGCGCCTCCTTTTTTTTGTCACATTCTTTTTTTTTGTTGTTGTTGTTTTTTACGTCGCTTCGAAATTTCTATCATTATTTTCCTTTCCCGCTTCTTGCAACAAATACCATCTTTTTCTTTTCTATTTCTTCTTCACCGTTCCACTTCTCTTGGTATGGGACCTTTTCGGTTTTATTTGCAGTTTTCTTTTTCTCTTTCTTAAATGTCCCTCTTACCACGTTCCCCTTGTTTTCACCGATTTTAACGATGGCGTAACAAACACCCATTTCACCACCCTGAAATCCATCTAAACATATTCTCACATTGTATTTTATTTTTTCAATTCATAACCCCAGATTCAGCTATTCTCATTTGAAGTTTCTGCCCGAGATTTCCCAACATCTAACAACGGAGAAATGCACAGGCATACGCAGAGACATGCTTATAGGAATTAAATTATATATATATATATATATATATATATATATATATTCAACCAATAAAATCCCATCAGAAGGTATGTTTGGTAAACAATAATTACTTGGGCAAATACAGCCAAAATACTTGACGGACGTAGATGTAGACCTGTCACGTGTTATTTTTTGACCATTTGGAAAATAATAATAATAATAATAATAATAATAATAATAATAATAATAATAATAATTCCCTACACCAATCGCGCAAACTCGAGAAAAAGATTTTCGTGAGCCTTCGTAAAATTACTTTTTAACCAAAGATGACTTCACAAAAGATCGCACTTCTAGGTGAAAGTAGATTTCAGTTCCCCCTTACGGATATGAAAATAGAAGCATATTGCTACACAAGGTTCCAGTTTGATCTACACGTGAGTACACACAGATACATATACACGCACACAGTAACATGAGAAAGAAACAGCTGAAATTTTTTGTCTACATAATAAAGAAAGATGGATTAAAAATTTTAAAATCAAAGAAGGCAAGAGGAAAGCAAGGAAATAATGCATAACCAACTTATCAAGAAATAGTAGATGTATGAGAGGGTATAGCAGATATAACAAAAAGATATAATTTATTAAAAGTTACAAAAAACAGGAACTTGTGGAGAGCCATGATGGCCAACATTCTGAAGGGACACAGGACATGGAAGAAGAATCGTAATAAGAAAAACCTATTACATAATTTATAGTGATCATGTATTTCAACGAAGCTGAATTTAAAACAAATCTCATCGTGCATGCGCAAAACAATTCGTATCCATTGACCAATGTACAAACAGGAAGAAAACTCATATAATTTTTGAACTTGCATCTTCCGTTATGTTGAGTATCGATTGAAGTTTTTTTTTCTGGTGTGTCGTGAAAATGGTAATTTCAAATATCGACGGAGGCGTCAATTTGAAATATTTAATGAAGCTGAAAAAATCGACTACATTTTTTTTTGTTCGCATACTAACCGAATTTTACGGACGAGAATGCACGTCACGTGCGCGGGATTTTATGAGACAGGAAATATTTTGTTGCAGGTCGAGATGCTCTTGTGTTCCTTTAGATTTATTGTCAGTTGTACATTCAGCCTAGTTCTAATTTGATAATATGATTAAAATTATGGCTTAATTGATTTTACAGTTTTGGATATTACAGGTATATGTGTACAGGGTGCGATGGGTACATTGTCACCATTTTATATTTTTAATTTCGCGCATGTGCGTTGCTTGTATTGGATTTTGTCGACTGCACTGTATAGTATGGTCAGTTGGGCACCGTCTGTAAGAAAAAATCTCTATGACGCCAGAAATTTGGAAACGGCATGCTGTACTGCTTGGCATTCGCACCGGAGGCTCAAATGATACGAATTTTTCAGAGTGGTTGGGTGTCAATCTTCAGACTGTGCAAATGATTCGGAAAGAGTTGGATGAGTCTAATAGTGATTACGAAGGTACAGCAACTCGGAAAACTTACTCTGATCGTTCTGATGAGAAAAGAACTACAGAATGTTTTGGTGAGGTTCACAGACTCAACACGGAGTCCTACATCAGTGTATTGAAAAGAGAGTGCTTCTCTAGATGAAGAGGGTAGCTGATGAAAAAATCTATGTCAGGCAGAAAGTCTCTAAACCTTGCCACATAGATAAGTTATCCATCGCACCCTGTATATTATAGGAACTTGTGTATGAACGGATTTTGTCATTCTCTATTTCGATTAATGTTAAGATACGATCAAATATGTATTTTTTAATCTTGTACAATATAATATGATGACAGATTTTGGCAAGTCCTTATTTTTAATGATTATTATTTATTATTCGCTTACGATCAAATACCACTGAAAACATCGGTTCTCTTCTGTTACTGAAGTTACGCGATATTAGTACCGGTCAATAATAGACGTGGGACCATTTGCGAACAACAGCTACTGAGAGCAACCGCCTACAACCTAAAAAAAGTTCACATTAAAAAATATTTATAAACTGTAAAAGAACAAAAAAATCAAGGACACATGGCACAGTGGGTAAAGACGTTAGTTAGATCCAGTGACAGGACCCAAAGAGTGTGAGTTCAATACCTGGTTAAAGCGCTGGAGAATTTGGAGAGGGGAATTAATAGGAGATAACTCTAATAACTGACATCCATTAGACATGGTAGGTGGAACTAGAACAGTCTACCCCAGCGAGCGAAATAAAGGGTTCAGTTCAACATTCCAACCACCTGAAGAAGGCCGGAGCGTACAACGACCGAAACGTTGTGATAAATATGAGGACAATAGTCCAAACAAAGTAAATATAAAAATTCAAAACAAACTCTTTATTATGAGATTTTCATATTTTGGCCATCATTATTCTTCCAATATGGAAATTCACGGATACAGGAAGTTGGAGACACGGCTTGGTAAACGTTCTCATAATAAACTCATTACCTTATTGCCTCTCCAATTCAAGGAATACATTCTTATCTTTTTCGCAAAGCGGCGTAAAATTAAAAGACATTTACATACAAAAATATATTCTTGTAGCTTTGTAAGATAAACAAAATTCAAGGACATTTTTTCATTTATTTCAGAAAAAAAAATTGTAGCAAAAACAGTTCGAAAACGTCATAATAGCTTACATCATCCCGATGTATCAGTGCAAATTTTAAAAGACACAATCCTATGACTAAGACCCGACTTTATCAAAACAACTTTCTATCTTTTTATGTCGGTTTACTATCTATCTATCTATCTATCTATCTATCTATCTATCGATTTATCTATCCTTCCAATCATTAATAGTGATAGATAGGTAGACAGAGTCACGTAGAAAGAAACAAAGAAATAATTTGGTGAGAGTTACAGAATATTTTATGACAAACGCATTTCAATATCTAAACATAAATTTACATTTAAAATTTTTGACAAGATAAAGAACAAAGCAGTCAGTTATATCCATGCGTGATACGCGCTTAGGCGATCATGTATCTTTCGATACATGACTGACGAGGCATATTTTTTTTCCGCAGTAGGTTGCCATTTCTTTCTGTGGTAGACCAGTTGTCACCCAAGGCTACAGAATCCGGTCTATCCTGCTATTTACTCATAGATTGTGGGAAGAAGAAAAGGATGCATACCTTTCCGACGGAGATTAGAACGTAAGTGTATGGAATGGATTTTACTGGAATTCTAACTCGGCTGTCCGTTTCCTCAATCCGTAACGCTATCTATTTCTCCACTCTATCAATCTAACATGTTCGGGTTTAATTAAAGCTTCACCGGAGAATAAGGCATGGAGAGGAAAAAGAAAAAGAGATCCTGATATATTTAGCTTTAGTATATATATATATATATATATATATATATATATATATATATATATATATATATATATATATATATATATATAAAGAAATATAGCCTTAAAGTGTGCTATATTTATGGGATAAATTGCTCAATATCAGAGATAGAGCGTGTGTAAATATAAAAGTGAACATAGAGGTCAACACTTAGAGGCGACAGTCTGTTTCATGCTAGATGCAATCATCGGGCCATACATATATATATATATATATATATATATATATATATATATATATATATATATATATATATATATATATATATATATATGTATATGTATATATATATATTTAATCCAAGTGAATCATGTTAATACAATATTAAATATTAAAACAGATTCGTACATAGAGCTCAATGTTTTAATTAAACAGAGCAACAAAATAAAATAAAATAATTTTCAATAATTTATCATCGATTGACTGGTTTTAAAAAATATTATTAAGATTTACTATTATTTTAATCTACAATGTGAAAAAGGTCATTAACCTAATGTAATCTTAATTCCTATTTTATGATACCTACGCATTTCAGTTAACCTGCTGAATATTTATGAGCGTCATTTAATAAAAAAAAAACAGTGTCTAACAACATTGTTGCGAAACAAAATCATTACATTTGCCTTGATAAATGAGATGACAAAACGCTTCGGCCATTTACAGTTTGTGCTCTTGTCTTATATATATATATATATATATATATATATATATATATATATATATATATATATATATATATAATAAAAAGACTTAAACACTAATATTCCATGGTCATAATTTATTCCATTGGAATCGTAAGAACGATCCAATTCATCAGACCTACAGATTCAAAAAGAAAACAGAAAATGTTCTTTTTGAATCTGTAGGTCTGATGAATTGGATCGTTCTTACGATTCCAATGGAATAAATTATGACCATCGAATATTAGTGTTTAAGTCTTTTTTATTATATCCTTACTCTGTCCTGGACATCGAGTTCTACCTGGATCATATCCTCTTGGAATTATTTTTATACATATATGTATGTGTATATTCACCACTAATATTGTCTATATATATTTTTGAAACAAAAAAATGAATCACTTTATAAAACATACACATAACAAACTATTTCTAATTCTAACAGTTGAAATATAATCCTTGATAATGGCTAAATGTATAGCCGAAAGCGCTCGGAAAAAAAGAACATTCGGACAATTTTTATATAATTTATCCTCTGAAAAGAAAAACTTTATTAGATCGCACGAGAAATTATATAAAAAACTAAATAAAAGCACCTTGTCAGTCGTTTTTAATGAAATGTGATATGAAATGTGATATATATATATATATATATATATATATATATATATATATATATATATGAAACAGACCTCGATTTCTACCTTTATATTTACATACGTTCTCTGCTTGATATTGTCACTTTCAGCAATAAACGTAGCATACCTTAAAACTAGATTTTATCATATATATATATATATATATTGATTTATATTATTTGTTTTGAACGGTTACTTAGAGGTGATATTGGTTAACATGTAGCTGTTTGCAGCGGTGCAATGTTAAGAACGACATTTATCGACTTTGAATTTCAGGAATCGATATATAATTTATATATGAAGAAAATGCCGGCTGGCGGAAGAGCGGTCAAATCTGAGATAACGTAAATGTTTCTCTTGATTGGATTTCACTTTCACTTCTCTTCATTTCCTTTTCTAAATTTTCTCGTCGTTTGCTGCTACAACGGTTGCTAATTTCCATTAATACCCTTAATAAAATATTCTCGTTTAACAGAGAGAAAATATCAGACGCCAATTCATTTTATATTTGCTTAAATTAACTTCATCTGATATAAGACCATCAGAAGGAAAGACAGTAAATTAAGATAATTTTGCCGCAAGTATGAAGGGTTTTTCCTACATTAAACATCAGCATTTAAGATCTTGTTTTACTGCTAACACATTCTGCTGAAAAAAAATATTTAACATATTCCCCATGCAACAATAATAATAATTGAACCTGACCTGCAAATTATTATTTATTATTATCATTATCATCATATTATCATTTTCATTTTTAAAAAAAAATGATTGACAAAATCCAAAGATGTCTCTGTAATGTAATTATCCTGACATGGCATCTCGACTTCAGTAACCTTCTCACCTACGTGACGTGGATACTCTCTGGCTTTTCTACAAATATTTTCATGGCAACTTCTCTGACGAGCTTTTTTCCCTGGTGCCCCGACTACACGGATTTAAGCGTGCTACTAGAATGACATCAAGATACCATTATTTTACTGTTGAAATAACTAAATGGAATCGCCAAAGCTACTCAAAAATTATTTTCTCGCACTTCCCACCTTTGGAACCGCCTTCCGTTTATTTGTTTCTCTGTTAGATACAATGTTCAAAAATGTAAATGCAACATTAATCGCCAATTTCTTTCTTTGTGAACCCCGTTCATATTTAGTCATTTCCTCAATTCTCCCTATTCTTTGTTTCTGTCTCAATTTCATACGTTGTAACCGCCCCCCGCGTGCACTAGTGATATTTCCGCCTTGTCTGAGATTAAATGATCTCTAAAAAAACATCCAATATTTTTCAACACTTAAGAGAAGAACGCATTTAAAAAAAACAAGATGAAAAGAAAAAAATACAGTGTTTGACAATGTTCAACAATATTTCAACAATGTCAAGCACTTTCTTTTCTTTTTCTTTTCTTAAATTGTACTCTTCTCTTAAGTATTATTATTATCATTTGTGTATGTTATGTTTCTTGTAAAGCCGGGCCCAAACTATGATAAACTAGAACCTATAGCAGAATTGCCATTTAAATAATAGCACATTTCATAGTATATGGGATTTTCCTAGTAAGGCATTCATCTGGGAAAGTTGTATGTTGATGTGAACTGGAACACTGTTAATTTGTATGTTGATTCCTTTTCTCATGTGGCCCAGAGCTACGATTACTATTTGTACCGCCTGCCTTCATTCCACACATCCTGTTAGTCTTGATCCCCAGGTATATGTGTTTGGACAATTTGCCTATAATTTTTATGGAAGTGTTTCTTCTATGTCAATAAGCATACACTTACTGATTTTTTTGTCTTTTACGATAATAATAGGTTTGTTGGCTTTTATTTCCCTCTCAGTTTGAATTGGCATGTCTCACGGGATATTCTTGTGTAACTGTATCTGGTTGGTGCTTAATGGTTTCGATTTTGTGTTTCTTGCATATATTCCAGTGCACATATATCGCTACCTTGTCATGTCTGTGGGTATATTTATTTTCTGCTAGTTCCGGACATCCTGAGATAATATGGTCGGCATAATTTTCGCAGAATCCTTTAGTTCCATCCTTGATTATGTGACAGTGGTAGGATCTGGTTGTGAGGAGTTGGTCCTCAGCTGCAATAATTAGGCCTTCTGTCTCAGCTTTCAATCCGGTGATCCTCAACCACCGATGTGTTTCCTGTTGGCGCTCCTATGATTCTTTCGTTCTTTTTAGATATTTGCCTTGTAACGCCTTTTGTTATCCCAGGTATTTTGGCGGGTTATTTTGTAATTTAATTTAGCCAAGTTGTTTTGCTTTCTTTGGCATGAATGGTATTCGCTTCGTTTTTTGTTGGTAAGGTTTCATGTATATTAAGCGGTTTCTTGAAGGATACAGCTTCTTTGTTGATGGAGTGGATTTAGTATTTTACTATTTGTAGGAGAGGATTAATGTTTTTTTTTTGTGAAATATGCTCCCAATCCGATTTTTGTAGTTTTTATATTTAGTTTAATTTGGATTAGACCTCGACTTTCAAAATTTCTTGGTACGTACAGCCTATCAACATTAGATTTCGGGTGGTGCATCCTCATATGGGTAAGAATTTTCCTGATCTTGGAGACCAATCATTTAATGTCACTCATCTTCCATTTAATACTGTTGAAGCTCTATTTTACCATGGGTATAGCTAAGCTGTTCATAGCGTTCATTTTATTGGCTCCATTAATATCGTTTTCTAGTATCAAACGCACTCTCCTATAATATTATTTTCAGATTTCTTCTTCATAATTTTGAAGTTGATTGGTTTCGATGTTTATGAACCGTTTGCATGGTTTAGGTTTAGTGTAGGTGGCCAAGTTTTCATATTCTCCGTTATGAAATTGACCATTGTGGGGTATACTCTGTATATTCTTAGACTCTTCTCCGTCCATGAGAGCTTACTGTCGGAATCCTTTCTGTGGTCGATCCATGTTATCGATAGTTTTCTTTTCCTTGTTTTCCCCTCTTCCAATATTGTTTTATTGGTAATTAGTTAGGCATAGCACCTGTAACTTCCTCTTTTCCATCCCTTCTTTTCTGCTAGGAGTAAATTATTTTTTTCAAGGACGTTGTATGTCCTCTCGTTTATGATAGAATTGATGATCTTGTACATTATTGGTAGGCAGGTGATGGGTCTATAGTTCTTCGGGTTCTGCGTTTCTTCTGGTTTTGTTTTTTTAATCGTATGTGTGTTTGGTAATTTCTAGTTAACAAACACTTGTGCTCTGTAGCAAGAATCAAATATCATTATTGTTAATATAAATATTATTATTATTATTATTATTCATTTTTCTTAATAAACATTGAGTTATTTTCCATAAAAATATAATCGAATAGACTAAAACATGGAGATGTCAATACTTTTAAAAATATAGACAAATATAATACGAGGGATAGGATATTTGAATAGCTATTAAAATAATGACAGCAGTCTAACAACAAAAGAAAAATATTGATTGTCTTTCTTGTGTCTCTTCCACTCTGTTTATACAATCATCCAATAAGTTGACAAGAAAGTTCTACTAAGCTAAACTATACCCTTTTTCTAGTATTTTCTAAGCAAACATCGCAGAAAACTAAAACAAAACAGTTCTCAGCAAGTATTCGGAATTATTGCAGCGATTGAATGAATAATTTGCACATTTTTTCACTCCTAATAACATCGAGTAAATCCTCAAGTAAGATGATGAAATAAATGTATAAAATATGATGAACGTAAAAATCTGTTTGTTTTGACAGAAGCACCTGAGTTGGACGCTTGTTTCTTGTTACAAGAAATATTTAACAAATAATCTAAATGTGATTTCTTGCTCTTTTCTATCCTTTTGCCGCAAGTTGGCCAATGACTGTTAGCCCTTTCAGACATGTCAGCTGAAAAATGAATAATGAACGAGGAAATTACAATACATATCAGAAAAATTTGGATTCAAACAACTGAATTCAATCAAGATCCTTTTTAATTCATTTCTCTATCTCGGTCTTACTGACAATCTTTCTCCGTCTCTCCCCACCCCGTTTATCTATTTGCCTTCTCCTTCTCTTACTCGTTGTACACTCTCTTTATCGTTTCTGTTACGCTCACCCGATCTCTCCGTCTCTCTCTCTCTCTCTCTCTCTCTGCTCTCTCATAGACCGTGCTTTCTCTGATTATTCTCTCTATGCCTCTCTTTATGGCTATTCTCATCATTTTAATCAAATTGCGCCCCCCCTCTCTCTCTCTCTCTGTACACCCTTTTTCTCTGCTGCACTTTCGCTTTCTGCTTACACACTCTTTGTCTCACTGACTGTGCTGTCCATGTTTATTCTCTCTCTCTCTCTCTCTTTCCATTCATCCTCTTTCCTTGTATCGAATTAGTCTCTCTCTCTCTCTCTCTCTCTCTCTCTCTCTCTCTCTACACACACTCTTTCTCTTTTCTGATGCACCCTCGCTCTCTTCTTTTCTTTTTACACACTCTTTTGACTGCGCTGGCCCGCTTCACGCTTATACTCTCTCTCCCCCTCTCTCTCTTCATCTTTCCTTATTTTATCTAATTGGGTTCTATTTCTATCCCTCATCCTACAATCACTTTCCCTCATTTTTTACGACTCTTATTATACAATTACTAATACTACAGCACATAGTACTACTAAATAAAAAGTTAATTGTTGTAGCCATGGTTGCACGGGGAGTAAAAGTTTCTATCGTTTACATTGTTGACCAAAAAGACAGTGTTACTATAATTATTGTAACTTTTGATGGAAATGATTGTAAGAAGAGCAACATATTTTTCACAGAGAATTAGAATGAACAAAATATGTAAAGAACATGGATTCGAAACAGTTTTCTCGGCTCAGTTCTCCGAACTAGGATTATTCAAGTAATTAAAAAAAAACTTTCACCACATGCAACGATAACAGAAAGGGTTAGGATGCCACGGAAAGTAAAGCGGTTAGGATGAAAGAAATTAAGAAAGAAGTTAGTGAGAAGACATGCCAATAAAACAAGAGGATTCGGGAAAACAAAAAATGACAATTGATGTAGCATTTAAATTTTTGAAGATCCTATATAACAGGGAAGCACGAAGCCGGAAGTTAGTTTCAAACAATAGGCGTGCAAGAAAAGAAACTGTTATAATAAAACTTACAGTGTCATCTAGCTATTTCAGAAAAAAAAAACATGAAACGTACTTGACAATATTGTACTATGCTGAAATCGATGCTGTGGGGATACGAAAGGGGCAAAAAGCTCACCAGAACAATTGCCATGAACATATTTATAGAAAATACAAAGAGAAGCCACGTTATAATGGTGGGAAAGGGGCTGAAAATTCAAGGACAAAACCGATACCATTAGAGATTTTGAATTTTGTCAACAATCTCGAGATATATAGCAGGAACAATATACCATATATGGAAGCAATATTCAATGCACGGTCGAATGTGAAATTTATTAACGTGCAAGTTGGATTTTAGTGAGAACAATTGTCTGCTGAGATACAGTGAACCCCATTTCCTAGCAGATTATAAAATAATGTGACTCTTCTTTAATTAGTTTTTACGGTTGACTTATGAATGTAGATGCAAAAAAAAATCAACCCTGAAAATAAGCCTTAAATACTGAATTTAAAGGAATCGATATCTAACTCCAAACGAATTTTGCTTACTCCCTAGAAAGTTAATGGTAATGGTAGTATTAGCCGTTTCCTTATAAGGAAACATTCGGCGGTGGAAAATTTACAAATTATTTTTCTTAAAAATATGTTTCGGAAAAATAGTTTTCTTACATCCAGTAATTGTTATCTCTCGTTCCAATATTGATAGGAGTTTCTTTCATCACCTTTATCTTGAAGTAGTGTGGATTTTGTCAGGTTCTTTACGTGGCTGTATCGGGGGAATGCAGACGGGAAATAAAGAAGTTGAATACGATAATAATGAAATAACACGGATTTTGTCAAAGACTTCAGCGAGATATAAAATATTAAGTTTAGAATTATGCCCATAATAAGATATGCGGATGATAATCATAATAGTATCCGTTTCCTCACGAGGAAGCATTCGGCAATTAATTGACTGAGCAGCTTGAACTACTGTCGGATGAAATGTATAAAATCTTTCTCTTAAAACATTGTTTTCGGAAACTATGTTTCAAAATTCCAGTAGTTATTATCCATTCTTCCAGAACTAATACCTTCATGCTTTGATATGAATTAGTGCGGAATATCTACATCGTATCAATATTAGTATTTTCTTTTCGTGTTATATGTGCTATCCATTTTAGTTGTTGTTTTCTGTTGAAAGTTTTCAAGTGATGTGATATCCGATATCCGGTACAGTTCCTTGTTTGAGGATTCTCTAGCACCAGTCCACAATATTCGAACAAGTATTGTCTCTGCCGAGACCGACAGGTTTCATTCGCTCAAAGCCATTCCTACTCTTTGATCCGAGAAAGTCGTTGTATACAGCCGACAGTTTAGAAGTTTCTGAACGAGTTTGGTGCCCAGGAATAATATCCAAATGAAAATCACGACCTGACACGGATATTTAAGAACTTGACTCAGGTTCTTGGGTTAATGTTTTGCTTCTGTAGCGATTTGCATTGTTGGGCGAAACTATCCCCAGCACAGCTTATTTTAAATTCAATTTTCTTATCTACGATGCAAAATTTGTTATAACTGATCCATACCCCGACGTATGTGAAGTGTTTAATATTTACTAAATCAATTTCCTGAAAGTTTATGATCGGTTCAGGGTAGATACCATCACCGTTTTCATTCCAAATCCAGATAATATGTACTTGGAAATTGAATGTTCAATTGAACAATTCGAATATCAGATGCTGTGTTGTGGCCTTTGCAGGCAATGGCTTTGTTAGATTTGGGAAGATGCTGCGGAAGTTACTGGAGATTGCGTGTTAATGTATCTTAATATATGTCCGTCCGTTTATCGATCTCAGCGAATCATAAACAACCTGAAGTAACAGGTAGTAACTACTGTAGTTACACACGATTAAACATTAAATTAAATAACACATTTAAAGGTAAATTTAAATATAGAACAGAGAGAAGATTTGAAAAAAAAAATTCTTTTTGAAAGGTTTAACTTTAATTTCGTTTTAACGTAATAGCAATTGACATTGTCTAATTAAACCGTAATTGAAACTGAAGCGGGACACGATATGTTACTCATATATTTTCTTTCTTTTTTTTCTATTACTCATACTTTCTGTATACCTTTCTGTATACCATGTTAAACCCCATTCACAATTAAACACATTCTAACAGACTGCATTGATTTCACAGAAACAAAAACAAATCTCTACAAAGAAAATAATATTAAAGATATATTGGAAAAAAAACAGCCCCCAAATCATTTTATCGTATTTCAAGAAAATCGGCCTCTATCAGAAAATTTAAAAGAGAGTTATACGTTTAAAAGGAAAAAGGAACAATATAAAAAAAAAAGCCATCGGCATTAAATGACCCTTTGAGGTTGATATGCCGTAAAACAAAACAAAACAAACAATTACGCATACTGTGGCGTGTTAGAACTATTATTAGGTTGGTGCAAAAATAATGTCGTTTTCTCACATGAAGTTAAAAGGTCAAAAAACGACAGGACGTAGAGTGGATTTATGTCAAAGGATCGTAAAGAAGGATGATTTTAAAAGAAAAGAAAAATTGGGTGCAAAATAAATGTAAAAAAATTACGGAGATCAGTTGCGTATTCGAAGAAAGTTTATGCCGAATTTAGCTGTCGAATAAAGATAAAATAATTTTATTGTTTTCAAACATTATAAATTTTACGTATATGGGACATTGAAAGTAAAAGGTCGAAGTTTAAAAAGCCATAGTCCGCACGAAGTGTGGTCTCTAGGCTAATGAATAATAACAATAATAATTCCGTTTTAAACACACTTCGTATGTAACAAGTCACTAAGAACAAAGCGTTCATCATGAACTTCTCTAGTAAATCATGAAATTTTATATAGAAACATTCCATGAAAGAGCAACATACGTTTACAATGATTATTGACCAAAGGATTCTTAATATAACCGAATGTAAAAATTACGAAATATCTGACGATTGTTCAGTGACAAATCATTCTACTAATTCCAACAGACAAAAGTCATTGATTTCTTTAAAAGAAATTATTGTTTTCGGGTATAGACACAAGCGTAATTCATAGAACTTCGATCGCCGTTAATGATTCGCCCCAAGCAAGGGGATAAGACGCAAGTAACTTCGTCTTTTACGTGCCGTGTCCCACCAGGACGTAGGCGATCATGGCTCTCTATTTCATACTGCCCCTTGTAGTTAAGCCTTTTAAAAGGATTATAGAATAATCGTTGAAGTGTAGAAAAGTATTTTTTTTAAATCGGTATCACCACATGAAAGACTGTATAGTCACCAAGACATAAGGGATAACAAGCTGTGGAAGAACTTAACATAAACATTAATAATGGCCAGGAAAAGGAAAGAGTAATCACGAGGACATTAGATATTAATTGACACTGCATTTAAATTTTTGTAGATTATAGTTGGCTGGAAAGTATGGAACCAGAATTGAAGTTCGTAAACATCCTTCTTCAGGTTGTGACTTTCATATGTGTGTTATGAATGGTGCCAAACCAGTTCTGAAGCACCAAAGGTTTCAACTGAAATCAATGTCTTCCACAAGAAAGAAGTGCACGAAAGAAACTGTTAGTGTAGAATTAACGATTACATCGAACCAACTCAACTGTAAATTGAAATCTGAACGCCAGTCTAGTACTGCGTTTAAATTCATAGCATCAAAGTACGACAGCGAAGTAGTCATCCAAACAATTACTATGAAAGTATTTATAGAAAAGATATATAGATGCAACCTTATGTCGGTTGGAAAGTGACTGAAGCCGAGCCTCCAGATCAGGACCAATAATATTTCTGATTCTTTGGATTGAATTTAAGAGCTCAAGGTAGCTCAGGGGAATTGTTTAGGGCGTCTCGAAGTTTCCCAAAAAGAGGTAGAAAGCTAATAAGCCGATAGTTGGAAGGGTCGGACAGTTTACCAAAGTTCATAAAAACTGGAAAACCAAATGATGACTTCCAGCAGGAAGCAGCGAAGCATTTATTATACAGTTTAGAGAGAACAGGAGCCTGTTCGGGATTACACTTGTTAATGACTATCACAGGGATACTATCAGATCCACATACTGAAGACATATCTTTTTTTCGATCAAGATTGTCAAATCTGCGATATAAGTGTCAAAATGTAATTTCAATGAAAGATACTGCGTTAATTTCAGTAATAATTTTGAAACCTGTTCTGTAAATATTGATCGATAGAATAATCACTTTATTCAAATATCCGTGCAAAACAAGCTTGCTTGTCGGCTGAGATTTTACTGCAGCAAAAGAGCCGTAAAACAAGACGGTATATATGATGACTGAGATTTTCGTCAGAAGCGCCAAAACCTAACGGATCTTGTGTTTATAAGCAAAAAGATTTCACAACTGAGAAGCTTTTATTTATTTTCATTTTCTTTTTCATTAAAGGTGCTAAAGCTGCACAATGTTTCGAGGGTAGCCATTGTTTGCCTTCAGGAGATAAAAAAAATGTATCCTCAAAAGAGACAGATTTAGCTTTAGCACATTCCAGAAATGTTTGCTTTAAATTCTCATGCATTTGTAAATGGCTGCTATTCTGTCATGATTCTATATTTATTTAGATTTTTTCGTGTTTCATTTCTCGTTTTTCACAATTTATTTTACTTCCTTTTTCCGTTGTTTTCATCCTTTTTCACTTTAATTTTATATTTTCTCACTTTCTATTTCCCTTTCCCTCTCTTTCCCTCTCGCTTTTTTTTTCCACTTTCTCTTTTTTCTTTCTGTCTTTATTGCTGTCTTTTGAGAGGAAAACGTAAGAGGATTTCAGTTTATAAATGGACGCGGCTTTCTCTGAAAAAGCACAAAAAATGCGCGGGAATGTTGACGTCATTGCTGAGATCCACATTCATGACATCATCGACATTGCCATAGAAACGCCGTATGTCTTTTCCGTTCGGTTGGCTCGATAGCAAACTTGATTCACAGACGCATAAACATAACGTGCGCGCACACACCAGACAAACACACAAATACACACACACACACACACACCTATTCATCTACACATTTTCATATAAGATAGAGTTTTCCCGATAATATTAATTTTTCTAAAGTACAATTTTGCATGCCAATTTAACTAATGACTAGAGAAAGAACGGGAAAAACATAAGCATATACAAACCAGTATTGAAAGTAAACAAGGTTAGAAAAAAATGACAATTACACACAGTGGCAGATATACGCATACATCGATGAAGGAGCCTAACTGTATATGCGTGTGGTTGTTTTGTTTATAAATTTTTACAATGCTCACAAATAGATCTATACATGTATATATGTATGCGCACGTGACTGTATTTGCTCTCCCTGCCAAATATATACACACCCATACATATAGATATATATCTGTGTACATATTGTATAGCTGGGCAGCAATACTTCTTGTATACTTGTTTCGTTGAATATGTAAGAAAATTTTGTAATATTTTATTCAGTTTTTCTAGAGTCCTTATTGTTTTCCTTCAATGATAACAAAGAAGACAGAATATAGGAATTATCGGTAGCGATTGCTACACTGAAACAATCCAGCCATTTTCCTGGAGGGCATCATTTTTCGTTGATAGGAGATTTTACTTTTGTTTACTAAACCGTCTTGTGTGCGTGAGTAGTAATAATTTTATTCATACTAGACGTTTTGTTTACGTTCTCCATACGTCTTTTTCGTAAATGTAGTCGTAATTCATATTAGTTTTTGTATGACATTTAAAACACTGTCTAGGTAATCTGACTGGATTCAAAGTAAGTGTTTTGTTCAGTGTAGATCTGTAAATGTTTTTTTAGTAGTGCTTCAATTATCTTTAAACATATTTTACAAGTAGATATTTTTGAAATTACATTACCATATACAAGGTTATTTTTTGTTGTTTTAAAAATACAAGCAGTTGCGTCCTTAGTTATATACAGTGTAACCCGGATATAAGAGACCCGGATATATGAGAAACCCGGATATAATATAGATTTTCTCTGGTCCCAAATTAGAGCCATACTTACCTAAACAAAAGAGACCAAACCCGGATATAAGAGAAAACCGGATATAAGAAACTTCGTCTCCGGTCCCGACAACTCTGTTATATCCGGGTTACACTGTAGTTCGAAATGTCATGAATGATACTAAAGCTGCTTAAGTCAATTGTACGTGAAGTCTGTTTAATCAATGAAAATGAAACAACACAAAAATTAAAATAGGAGAATTTCTTTTTCTCCATATCTCATTCTTTGTTGTAGCTTTAAAGAAGGGAAACATGTTAGATTGATAAACCTTGCTATTTTATCTGTATACTATCATTCTGTCGGATTACGTGACTGACTGCATTTGATCCCAATCCAAAGCTACACACATACACACAGACATATATATATATATATATATATATATATATATATATATATATATATATATATATATATATATATATATATATACACACACAACAGGACTTTGAATACTCTTGGAACAAAGAAGACTATTTAAAATTAAAGTTATGTTTAGTCATACATTGAGTACGCTTCGGAAAATCCTCTCAGGAAATCTCTACAAAATAGAGAATACCTTATCTTAGATAAAAATGAACTGAATTAATTTTTCTATTTTCATTCCTTGACAGATTAATCTATTGAAAGATATGTCGATCTCTGAACTGAAGTAATCGTGTAATACTACGGCAACATTTGCAGCTATTCATGTTAGACTGTTGCGAGCAGAAAAGAACTAAAGATGGAAGACAATCTATGCGAAAACATTGATGAAAACAGTAAGAATACTAAAACGAGTAATGGAGATTTGAGAAATCATTTTATCTGATGTTAACTAATTGGACGTATTAAAATGTACATATATCACCTTGGACAATTATTTAGTACTACAAATTTACTTGTCACATACCTGACCTTAACCAGCTGGGCATGTCTCCTAGAAGTTGATGCACTGGGAAACTATCTTTATCGCCGGAAATAGTGGGGTTGTCATGACCGGTTGTGTCATATTTTGAAGGATGTTGCAGTCAAGCAATTTTAAGTCATATGCAGGTATTTTCGTAAATACGCAAGCAGTTACTGTCTTGGCAGACTGGTTTACCCGACCTTATTTTTTTAACTTGGTCCCGCATGCAAAATGTTATGGATGGCTTTCGTCAAAATCTGTCAGAATATTGCGCGTAATTAGCTATGACTTATGTGCCTAGTATAACCTTATCACACTCGATGTCATGATGGTTGTATTGAGTTTTTTATCTGTATCCTAGTGTCATATTTTGACTTGCTGCTATTTCAGCTAATATCTCTACTACTACAACAACTACTGATATTATTAGTACTACTACTACTACTACTACTACTACTATTAGTACTACTACTACTAATAATAATAATAAAAATAATAATAAAATATAATGAATGTACCCACAGATATATCAATGTAGTGACATATGTGCACAGGGGATATGCATGAAGCACAAAATCGAAACCACTGATAGACGCTATGAGCAACAGCCAGACAGTTTCCCAAAATAACCAACGTAACTATCTTCTGGGACATGCCAATAAAAACTGTCATTGAAATAAATGCCAACAAACCTGATATTATCATAACAGACAAAAAATATCAGGAAGTGTGTATGCTTGTTAACATAGCGGTACCACCCGAGGGAAAAACCTCCATGAAAATTATCGGGAAAGTGTCAAAACACAGAGACCTGGAGATCAAGATTAACAGGATGTGGGTAATCAAGACTGAAACTGTACCAGTAATAAACGGAGCTCTGGGCCCCGTAAGAAAAGAAATAGACAATTTTACTAACAGTGTCCCAGGTAACATCAACATACAAGTTGCCCAGATGATCAGGAAAGATAACACACACAAATAATAATAATAATAATAATAATAATAATAATAATAATAATAATAATAATAATAATAATAATGACCTTGAAATAGAAATCTCAAAAATGTGGCACATGGTAACATCAACAATTCCTGTTGTAGTTGGAGCCCTTGGAATGGTTGGAAAAGATTCCAGTAGGCTGATTGAAGGGATCCCTGGAAGTCCATGCCTCAAAGAGATACAAAAAATTGTTCTGACAAGTACAGCCCACACTTTACGAAGGGCTTTATCTATGTAATTATTTTTTTTATTTTATTTTATTTTTTTTTTTTTTTGCAGTGGAAAGTGTCATGATGCCATTTCTAACCTTAGGTCCCTGGGCGGGCCCCGGAAAGAAATGTGTAAACGCCAGATATCAAAGGAAATAAAAATAATAATAATAATAATGACAAAATATTGAGTCTCTCCAGATTAATACGAATAATATAAAATATATTTATACTTAGATCTTTCTAAACATGATTTTAAATATTCTTCAGGACATGGGCGATCATGTCTCTCTACAACATTCTCTCATCTGAGGCCCATAGTAAAGTGTGCCTTTTGGGAATATCACCTGATTCCTCTTCTGCCAACCAAATATTACGAGAAGAAAAATATAACTGAACACCTGAAAAAATATTTAAAGAAGTGAAAAAAATATATTTGTTTTCATTCCTGTCATTTTCACCTCAAGAAATGCGATAAAGCGATTTTGTGTGAGCGAATCTGAGAAATAAAAACATTATTAAAGAGGGCCATAAAAGAACAGAATTTAAGGAGACAAAAGATGACAGCTGATATTTCATTGAGAATTTGGATGATCAAGAAAGCTAGATGGAAGAGACATACGCACACGAGAAAATAAACTGTTAAAACTGAACTTATGATTATATTTAGTAATTTCAACTATAAAATAATGAAAGTTAGCTGCCATTGCTCTTAAATTCACAAAGCTGTGGTACCAAAGTGGAAAACACATGAAAATAATGAATATTTTTTTAATAGAAATGGCACAGGCTAGCTACGTCGCGGCTGCCGAAAAGTGTCTGATGCCGAGACGATAACTAAAAATTATAGATACTTAGAAGCTGGCATTAGCTAAACAATTTACTTAAAAATAAAACTCTACGGATATCGCTATCAAAAACGGTAATAATTTGGTACAAATATTATTCACCTAAAATATCGCATTATATGAAAATCGATTATAAGAAAAAGATATTTACTACATATATCGAAAAGAAATTAAACTCGTTTGCGTTATATGATCGCGCTGCTCTATCGACATCCATGGCATATGTTCTCACGGGCTACATATTTTAGTTCCATCATTCTGACCTATAAAACTGAGACCAAACATGACACTTACACAAGAGTGAATAATCCCAGTACTCTTCGTATTCCTATAGTAAGAAGTACAGTTCCATTCGAACTGCTTCTTCCAAAGAGCTACGGCTTTGTGGAACAGACAACTGGCAGGATGTTTTCCAATAACTACAATCTTGCCCACTTCACGTCTAGGATTAGTAATTATCTTTCCCACATGGCCTCGTGAACTTCCCTTCTTGCTCTTTCTTACGTTCATACAATACCACACAGTAACCCTCTACGTTAAGTGACTTTGGGACCTTTTATTTAGGGAACATTAGTGTTGAGTCTTGACTCATTGTTGAATCTCGACTAATGCATGGAATAATAATGCAACACAAAATGTACTTAGAACAAGAATGTATTATAACAAGAAAGTGTACACAATATTTACATCTAGTATTTCTGTATATTTCTGGGAAGACGTTCCTGGAGAATGTGTTGACTAAGACGCAGTCGGGCAGAGTCTCTAGCTGGATCTCTGTATTCGCTTCCCTCGTCTTCCCTTAACAACCATTATTTATATAGTCGGTAGTCACCTATGCAGATTAGGTGGATCCTACCACAACAATTAGTATAAAAAAGGCAAAGAGAAAAACCTTCCAGTATATTCCAAAGAAGTCAGAAAATTCAAAGATAAAAACGGGCGCCAAAATCAACCATATTCTGAAGGTACATACTTTGGGGGGGGGGCAGTTTTCTCGTTAGAGTTCATTTTGCACATTTAAAAATCTACCAATCGTCCGTGCATTAGATGCCGCTGCTATATCTTCTCGTGCTCCTTCTATTCATCTCGAGGTTCTTGAAAAAAATCCAAAGAAGGATCTGCAATGTAATCGATCCTGGACTTCAGTCACTTTCTCATTGACGTGGCGTGGCTTTTCACTGTCTTTTCTACAAATATTTGCATCGCAACTTCTATGCAAACCCGTTTTCCCCGGTACCCCGACTGCATGAATTTAAGCGTGCTCCTAGATTGGCATCTAGGTCCCGAGTTTTTACTCTTGAAATAGTTAAATGCAACCGCCACTTATACACCAACAATTTCTTTTTCGCACTTACCGCCTGTGGAACTCCTTTCTGTTTAATTGCTTCCCTGATAACTACAATCTGCAAGAATTTAAATGCAACGACAATCGTAATCTTCTATCTTCCGGCATCCCGCACATCTATTGTCCTTTCCTCAATCTACCCTAGATACAGAATTTTCTCTCCCTTTCACTAGCGTACATATGAATTCCTGTCTTGCATGGGGTGAAATAATTAAAAAAATAAATAAATAAAAATACCTAATGCTGAAAATGATATTATCTGAAAATTTCAAAAAATCCTTCAAAATATTGTTAGAAAGGGAAATTTGATAAAAAAAGAGAGAAAGAAATGACACCCAACCAGATTGTGACATATTTCTACGGTAACAATGAACGATTGAACTTTTCATGCTTTGAACGACTTTTTGTTGACACTAAAGTTCACTTCAAATCTCAAGTAGGACTCATGACGAATACAGGGGAGGGTGCATGTTTTTCGAGAAGCCTTGCTGTCAATTGATCTCGAATAAAAGTTATCAGATACTATTGGCGGAAAACTGAACGAATGCAAAGATATTATCTTGTCAGTATTATCGGTATTAACAAAAAAAAAATATTAAGCCGTATTCGATAAATCAGGAGCAATACCTTTCGTACTTGTAAAATCAATTAAACTCACTGAGAAGAGTTTCGTTGCATTTATGACGCTTGTAGTGCAAGTAACGTTCCTGCATAATGCTCTTTCGCACGCGTGTTTCTTTGGTTGACCTTATAAGCGTTCGAGCGTGCACGTGCGTTGGATAGATTCGTACGCGTGTGAATATGCCTGGTTGATTTCTGATAGATCTTCGGCTACGATATGCAGTATCAGTAAACATTTTTATTTGATCTGAGTTCAACAAAACAAGCCAAGCATGAAATAAAAGGAAAGGAACGCGGGCATTTACAGTTGGTACTTTGAATAAAAAAGAGTATTGCGCGCGAGGTTAAGAAAATGCTTAAAATTTCACCGTTGACTAAAAGCACATAGAAATATTTATATTAGACTTAGAACTCAGCATTATTTCGACTAAGAGATGTTTACAATGTTTTCGATGGAACGTTGAGAGAGATTGAGACATGGGTATTTTTTTCCGATTAACACGTACTGACATAAAACGCACAACAATAATTTAGACAGGAATATTTAGAAAAAAAGTTGAATTGTAAGTATACAACATCAGCGATAACATCCCGAATTTTCTACGGCAATAATGAACGTTTGAAATCATAATGGGGCTTCATGTTTTGAATGATTATTGAGTCTCAGTTTCACTTCAAATCTCAAGTGGGACTCATATATACAGTCCACTGCTTAAGAAGCTTAACAAAATAGTCCTCTCACACTATCCCTCCATAAAGTATCTGACACCTTCTAGCGTACTGTATCTTTCATCTTCATCATCGGTCTTTTGACTGTCGAGTGGCGGGAGATGAGCGTACATTCATTTTTCTTGCTCATGATCCTTTCAGTGGATATTCCGATAAATTGGTTGGTGATCTACTCTCTGAGCTCTTGACCAAAAACCACGGAATATGGTGTGGGTCGACCTCGGTATATTCACGAGGTCGTCAGGTTTTCAATTCAGTGTTTTCCTTTTACTAGACTAGTTACCACACAAAATCTATAGGACCCAGACTCCCCTGCTACTTACCCGTACCTGAAGTAAAACGAGATGGATTCATACCTTTCCCAGGGATAATAGTACGCATTAGTATAGCTAGTGTGAATTCCGCCCGGGGCAGCCCATGAGTTTACCGCACCCACCCCACAAAAATACATATAACACAACGACTCGCCCATAAAGTTATATAAACTAGTTTGTGGAGCAGTATATTATTGTTGTAACATATTTAAATATAGTATTCTTTAAATACACACCAAACATATTTAAAATTTATCAATTAAATAGCAAAAACGACATAGAGAGAAAAAACGTGTAAAAAAAAAATTAGAACCGTCTTTATTTCAGACAAGAAAATTGCAAATTTCTACAAAGTAATTATCTTGCTTTTTTGTGAGCAGATTCTTCCATGCCATCGACGGAAAATATCTCATCTGTTAACTGTAGCTCTACAAGAAATAGATAGGCCAATGTATATGCTATAATCTAAGTTACACGAAATCGACAAGATCCTTTAACTGTGAGTATTGTTCCGATATTAGAACAACTTTTACTTCAATACAGCTATAAAGGGTTATAGTGTATAGCAGACACAAAAGTTCCGCCCCCATAAAACTGATGCCTCCATAAAAGTGCCGCCCCTCCCTATTCCACTAACCACGCCACTAGTTAGCACGCAAGTGTTTGTAATACCTTCAACTGGAATCCGTCAATCCAAGCGGCTATCCATTATTCCACATGATTCCAACGTATCTTGGCAGGACCCAAATCAGGTAGAAAAAATGGAGTATTTTCCATATCTCAGACTTCATTCTCCAGCCTTGACTATAGATAAAAATACGTGGTCTTGTGGCGAATGACTAATTTTCTCTCTGGAACCTTTTCTCCATAGAATCAACGTTACATCGCAATCTACAGGATATTGAGAAATTAATTATCGGTTCTATTGTCAACAATGAAGTTCACAAATTCAACCTGCGTGACATTAGGCATCTTCAGGTGTTTTTTTTCTTTGTTTTTCTTATCCGGTAAGTGATTTTTATTCGATAGTTTATAAATGCACTCCTCTTCAGTGAAGGCTTTGAAACTACACTTGCTTTCAAAACTACTATTTAAATAACCTGTAATTTTAAAATATATTTTGATAAAACGAAATAATATATATATGGTTAAGTTTGAGAAATCGGCTCAAATGCTGATTTTTATAAAGGGGCGAAAATGAATGTATCGATACAATTCTGGGAAAAAATTTCTTGACCTGTCGTATTAATATTCGAATCATTGTGATGCCAGGTACCATCAGCTTCCTGATACATCAAATATACACTTACTATCAAAATAAATAACTCTTACATCAGGCAACAGTGTTTTATTCGAGGAAATCCTACGTAGTAGTTTTCAGTTTACAAACTGTAACTAGATTCTGCTGTTTAGAAAGTTAACTACTTCGCAATAAAAAAAAGGATATTTCCATATTACAGACTAGCAGCATGGCCCGGCGTTGCCTGTGCTTGATTCAAAAATCGTACGACTCATACAGCAATCGCTATCACTTGACTTAAAATATTTTTGCTCTTCCTTGCCTTTAAAGGAGTGCCCTTTGCCGTGCTGATGTTGCTACATGCCTTACTTCTTGCCTATCTCACACTGCGAATTTTTTCTAAGCTCTTTACTAAACATTAAATCTGTTACGAAAAAAGAACTAAACAAAATGAACACAAAACGATCAGCTTTAAAAAAGGACTCGTAACTGGAAAAACCGAATGAAAAAAGAATGTTTACAACAAATATTTTTCACACCCAAATCAGTTCTGCAGAATCAGAATCAACGTTGAGTTTAAGCAAGTGAATGAGCCAATTGGAGTAAAGTGCCATGAAGATTTAAATTTTTCCCATTTGTGATGAATGCAGCTATCGATTTTTATGCATGCTAGCATGCTAGTTAACATTCGTGTCAGTCAACTGTTGGCTCTCCCGCTGGCCAATGGAATCTTCCTGCCTATTCGTGGCAGCCAGCTATAGGCTCTCACTCTGGCCAGTAGAAAAATGACCGCAAACTACATGAAAACTACCGTAGAATCATGAAAAAATAGACTATTTCCATTATCGATGGGAGTTGGGAAATGCAAAGCCGGTCTTGGCCTTCCACTAACTTGGAGCATGTGCATGTAAATTTTGGTGCAAATTCGTTGAAAATTGCGGCCGTGCATTCGTTACACGCACACACACACACACACACACACACACACACACACACACACACACACACACCCTGCCTTTTATAGATAGAGATCTGACATTTATCTAAGTTTTACTCTGTTCAAACCTCTTGTTATTGTATTCAGGCAATTCCCAATTGGGAATGTAATATGCTGCAATGTTAACGTTTTCACAGTGATTCCTGGTTTATGGAAATTATGTTTTAGTACAGTATTTACATTATTCGGACTATTGTCCTCGTCTTTGTCGCCATATTTATTACAACGTTTCTGCTGTTGTACGGTACGGTCTTCTTCAGGTGGTTGGAATGTCGAACTGACCCAGTGAGAGAAAAAAAGAATTCAGTTCGACAGTCAAACAACCTGAAGAAGGTTGGAGCGTACAGCGGCCGAAACGTCGCAATAAATATGGCGACAAAGATGAGGAAAATAGTCCGAATAATGTAAATAGTGTACATAATACCTCATCTCAGAAATATAGACAGATGTTTTAGAAGAGAACAATTAAATACGTTTTATTTTCTTTAGAACTTTTAAAGTCCCATCGTTTTTACAAATAACCAACAATGTTCCGTCGATACAAATAGTGATGAGATTGCTAGTTTTAGACATGTTTTATCGTGTCAAATATATCCGATCCACTTGTTACTCAATGACCTGATCCAAGTTTCATTTTTTCAAGGATAAGGAAAAGAAAGCAAAAGCATTTACAATATGACCCTTTCCAAAATAGAAATCGATGATCTTGAATTAGAATGAAAGTAGTAAAGACCTGTACTCTAAATCCATCATAAAAACGCAGGATGTAGAATTAATAAATACTAGATACTAACCACTTCAAATAACACAGTCTATGGATCAGTTATAATACATTTAGTATAGGCGATATGGAAATTGAACACAAATTAATCTTTGCATGGTTAGTTTCGTCCAACCTCGCCAAAAATAAAAGTATCATTAACCTTACACGAGCCATTTTCTTAAATAACCTCATCAGATTGATACTTTCAGATGGATGTCATGCATCGCAGCTGTCGTTCAGAAATATCTAAACGCCCAGCCCTATGTATCCGTTTTCCTAGATAGATAGTTAAACGTAGCTTTGAATGACGCCTATAGATCTTAGTGAGAATCATCCTTCTTCAAACCACGTGGACTGGTGGTACTTAACCACAAAGAAAGAACTGTACCAAATAAAAGAAACCATGTCACTTGAGGACTTCCAACAGAGGCAACAACTAAAATAGACAGCACATGTAACTCGAAAAGAAAAATAATGAACAAGAGTTTTTCCAATGTTCCACACAACTTCAAACAAAATATTAGGAAAGAAAATCTCACCAGTACTAGTAAGAGCAATAATAGTTACATTTTATGAAAACTTAGAGAGAGACAGAGAGAGATCTTACAAATTTCAACCGAAAATAGTACTATCTGGTAGGCCATTGAATGCTATGCATTTTATTATATTAAATGGCGAATATTATCATTAGCATTAATGTTCAAATGAATAGATACGTCAGGACACGTTTCTTCGGTTCCTCTTGCATTTGCTTGTATGATTCGGCAATTTCATCAAATATCCTTTGAAAGTTTTTTTTATCACCATCACATCTTGAAAGTATATGGAGACAGGACATAACAATTTCTTTTCAATGTGAAAAATACTTTCACTTTTATACAACGTTATTTCAATATAGGCGGAAATTATCAGAATTTAGCGTATTTTGATGAATACTTTTTTCTTTTCCTTATTTGTTCTATGTTTCTTTTCTTCCTTGTATTTCTCTTTTTCTTATATATATATATATATATATATATATATATATATATATATATATATATATATATATATATATATATATATATATATTAAGCGTATCACCCCAAGCAAGGCTGGAGGCCACTATCACGCAAGGGGTTAAAGAAGGGTTGGAGGAAGAGCAGATAGAAGTGGTAAAGGAGAGGATGTGGAGAAAGAGAAAGACAGTGGGTCGATCAAGGCAAGGGGGTTACAGAAGATTTGGAGCGAGAGCAGATAGGAATGAAAAATGAAAGGATGTGGAGAAAGGAAGTGGATAGATCAAGGCAACTGGAGATGTCGATTGACGCTACACTTAAACCGTTGGAGATTGTTTTTGTCAGGGAAACAGTAATATGGAAGGGAGTTCCATAGGCGAGATGTGCTAGACATGAAGCTATTGGAGTAGAAGAGACGTCTACATCTAACAGTTCCCACGGTGTAGGGGTGGGAGCAGGATGCCAGCCTCGGGGGACGTTTAAATTCACGAGGCCTAGGGACAAGCGAAAGCAGCTCCTCGGAGCAATTACCGTGAAAGTACTTGTAAAAAAGGCAGAGCGAGGCAACATCGCGTCTGTGAGAGAGCGACTGCAGACGAGATGACAGATCAGGGCCAATCACGTTGCCTATCCGTCTCTGAATCTTAACTGTATGCATATATATATATATATATATATATATATATATATATATATATATATATATATATATATATATATATATATATATATATATTACTATTTTCCTTAATTCCACATATAGTTATTATTTTTTTTCTTAATCCTATAGTTCCGTAGGTCAGATCAAAATATTGTCCTTTATCATCCTTCCGTTTCCGTTTAACGTATTATTTTATAGTGTCTGTTAAGAACTTGTATTTTTTAGAAACCATGCACAATGTTTTTCTTGAACAAAGTGCCGTAAATAAGAACTTAATATTCCATTGTTCAATGTTTTTATGTTTACTATTATTTTCTTCTTTTCGTTTTCTTCTTCGTTTTTTCCATGTTTAAACTAATTTAAAAAGACAATTTTATTTTTAAAAATATAAAAACAAAAAATATAAAGATTAAATACAAGTACACTCCCGAAGTGTATAATTGACAGTCGTAGACTGATTGGCAAAAATCACTGAGATGTAATGCATCACATGTAATCATGCAATGCACCACTTACAGCGCATGCGTCATGGGTTGGTCATCACTGATATTTGTCAAGGTTAGCTACAGAAGCAGAAACTACAGCAGTTATTTCATGTTAAAATAAGTGCAGTAAAAGTTATTTATGAGAGAGTGGTTTGTAGGAATTTCTACGTATTCCATCTTTGCTAGTCCCCGACGGTGCAAGCCACTAATAATATGTTTTATCAAAGAAAATATATATAAGTAATTAAATTGTAAAAAGATTAAGCCACACAGTCCTACACGAAGGGCACCTCGAGGTGGTGTAACGGTTAGCAAGCTTGTCTCGCTAGAACTCTTACGACCGATTAGTGAGTTCGATCTTTACTGGGTGCTTATGAAACTGATTAGTAATGATATTTTATTTATCAAAAACAAAACAAAAAGGGGTTAACGATCAATTGCAAAAAGAAATAAAAACTAAAAAAAAAACAGGATGTATAATCATTGGTATGATGGAGAACGCAAGAAAACAAAAATTCTGAGACGTCAGAATCAAACAAGTACAGAAATTTTAACTAAATGGGAAATGTAATGATAGCAAATAGGAAAATCTCCTTACAAACAATAATGATAAAAATGTCCAACTGTTTTGCAACGTCAATCTTTCTATATTGCAGTGAACGCTATACAATTTCCTCATAGACTTGAGACAACGAAGATGTGATTCTTCAGAAGGATGCTGAGAATACTATGGACGGAAAATGTAATTATCTTAGAATTTTTTTTTTAATTGGAAAAAAAAAAGACTCTTGAACTTAGAATCAGAGAGAAAGAAAAACAGTTTCAATTTCTGAGTCACAATTAGAAAACACGACATGGAGAAATTAATACGCACATGACATACTGAAATGAAACAGTAGAGTTTACAAATGGGAGTAACCTACGAAAAGAACTTGTATAAATGAATATCCAGTCAGAAGCTGAGGGGGATATTAAGGGAATAAACATTTCTCAGAGCAACTGAATTTAGGAATTTGTTAAGTCCTATGATTGTCCGCGTTCATAAAGTAGAGGGAAAAAAAAAAGAAATGATAAAATTGTCTGTTTATTGCTGTTTAATAGTACAATAGTTAACTTCATAGTATTTAGATAGGGTTTTGATTTTCATTGTCACCAAAGAAAACGTGACGTCTCATACTTGATAAGTTTGGTACCTGCAGCACTCGTGCTTTTGTCATACGACACAGTATGATACTTAAATAAATTGGTTTCGAGAATTTTCTGCAACCAGTTTTGTGGTTGAAAATGTTATGATTTTTCTGCGTTACCGGATATCATTAACTGAGTTCAGAAAAATGTCAGGGCTTAATTTCGAGGAAAAATAAGCCTCATCCTTTTGTCATAAAATATACGCAGTAAATACCATGTGCTATTTCTTCGCGGGATTTGCAGGTAATGTAAGGTTCAGCGGTTTGGAATGAGAAGTCAGCGAGCTGAGTTCGAATTCCAGAAGAGTTCGTTACATTCAAGGAACGCAAAACTTTAATTTTTTTTTTCACCTTCTCTTGGAGAACGTCTAATAGTGCCGAAATACATTAAGCGAATTTTCGTACTTGTTTTTCTTTTCTTCTTCAAGCCAATCGAATAAAGAAAACAGAAGATTGCTTTTTCACACAAGATGAAAAACATGAAGAATTTTGAAGTAGCCCTACCATTTAGAACTTTAGAATGAAAGCAGCCTGATCATTTAGAACGAAAAGAAGGTATCAGAAAAAAAAAACTGACAAATTATTCAACAAGAAAAAAAAACATCTATTAGAGTTTGAAAAAGAAGACAAGGTTCAGTTAGATTTCGATTCTTCCCTGAAAAGGAACATTATATATTTTGTACATAAAGAAAACGTATTCGGTACATTGAAGGGTATACTTATGAAGGTCAATAATTTAGATTACTATTTTTTGAGGGTGTGGGCATCGGCTGTTTTCAAATCCAAGTTTTAATTCTGTTACGATATGTGCCAAATATTTGAAAGTGGAATTGAAAGGTATTTAAAATAAGGCTTCCTTTTCTTCAAATCTTAGAAAAAACATTGAACCATACATTTTCTGATACTAAAAGTGAAGCAGATCTATCGTCGGCATAAAAATATATAAATATAATAAGATACAATCTTTCGGTTAATTGAGTTCGATCCCTATATAGTGTAGACTATTTTGCGCATTTATTTCCAACATATAAGCCTGAAAGCATTTAAGATGTTGTGAAATTCAAGGTAAATAAATGAAATTCAACTGTCTCCGCGGATGAAGACGAGATCGTAGCTCGTTTCCTTGCATTTAATACTTCGACCCTGTCATTTCGATGAATATAATTGAGAAGTAGATTTGAAAGTAATTAATTTAAGATATCCAAATCGCGGCATTTAACTGATTTTATCTGATTTAACATATATATTTGACATCGTACAATGTCATTACTTTATTTCAAGAGGTAAGAGATTTACCCCAAAAGTGCTAAATTAGATTCGGGTAGGACTGTTTCTATGAAAATCGAAAGTAAAGCAAGCACACTTCTATTTACACATGTATCATGATATTAAAATATAGTAACTTTCAATTTATCTTCTTATATGCATAATATCGATAATCTGAAGCTATTAGAAGTTACGCCATTTTTACGTCTCCCTGATTTGAGTTTCTTACACACACACACACACACACACACACACACACACACACACACACACACACATATAATATATAACGTGTGTTAGCACGTGCGATGTTAATATATATATATATATATATATATATATATATATATATATATATATATATATATATATGCGTAAAGTATTCTCATATATAGTGGATCTGTAAAGAAACAAAATAAATAAAAAGAGACAGTAGGAAAAACTATCCTTAGGTGACGAGTTTCGTCCTCGGACGGGCTGTCTTGACATTGCCATGATAAAGTCCCTCCCAGGACGAAACGCGTGGGCAAACAATATATATATATATATATATATATATATATATATATATATATATATATATATATATATATATATATATATATAGGTAACTATACTCGTGTCGAAAAACCTTCGAATCCTTGATTTACCAATAGTTAAATCTATCTCGAAAAGAAAAAAAGTTTTTAAAAAAGAAAAGAAAGAGCCAGGAACATGAAAGTCTGTCGAATATATATATATATATATATATATATATATATATATATATATATATATATATATATATATATGAATTGTTCAACATTGTTTAGTCGTTAACGAATGAAAAATAAGCGAGATGTTACAGGTGTTTTTCAAGAAGAACTCCTTTCCACCCTATGATTTAAAGTTATTTGTTGAGCGAAATTACTGCCAACTCTGGTGCATACGGGCTGTTTTCATTAAAGTTCTCTCTTATTTCTGGGACTCTTATAATGATACCCTACTATTTATGAACTAAATCGACTTTCTTGTAACACGCATCATTCTTTATTTTTCTTTTCGAGCTGTATTCGTCGTGACAGCCTAATCATGAGTATTTAATGACGCTTAAATGCTTTGTTTTTTTTTTTTCGTGTAAGCAAGGCAACCTGATAAACACGTATAGAAACAAATAATCACTTACTTGCAGAAGTGTGTAAACTGTTCCTTTATCGTCCGAGTAAATGAAATAATTTTATCTGCAAAGAAAAAAAATACGATTAATTAATGCTTTTAAGAGGAAATTATTGAAAATTAAAACAATTACACATCGGAAGATAAGGACCGCGTTTGCGTTAAGCATCATTATCTGGCTTATTGCAGAATAACAACATATTATTAGATTCTGTTATATAAAATATTATTAAATATTATACAATATATTTGACACATTATTAGGCAGTATTATCGGATAATATTAGTATTTGTTAACATAGTTATTATTAATAGGAAATATTATACAATTTATATATAGTTAGTTAATACTATTAGATAGTGTTATTACATTTTGGCATACGGAAAATAGTGACTATCGTCCAATATTTTAACATATTAGGCGATATAAAAATAGTAATATATTTCAACATATTTAAATAATTATATATATTTAGTATACTATTATGCAGTTTTAGAGTATAAAATTACAAACGACGTATAATTACTTGTTATAATTATATATCAAATAACTATATTTATTACTAAATGTTCCTGATTTTGCCCAACGACTTTCATGATACTATCTGGCATCAATGCTGATGACAGAATTATATAAACTTATTTTATTTGGAAATCTGATCGGTTCGATGGGGTCCAATTTGCAGCTGATTTTAAAAATGATCTAGAAGCCGTTTGTTAGCTGGGACAATAAATGTTTTGTTAATTTTTAGACTTCCAAAGCAAAACTTCTCTCTATTAATCGTCTCAGATTCCCTTTTTGCTTGCCAGCGTCATGACTGATGCTAACCACAAGAAAAGTGACACATTCTTCCTTCTCAGACGGACGTTTTCAAATGAAACGAAATGAATGAACGATTATACTAGATCTCTTGCTATGAAAGCGAGTTCAATGCGTTGTGCCAGACTATTTTCTCTCCATAATCTATCTCATACATCTCTATTCGTCCCATTCGTCCATGCATTCAATATTGCTGCCCCATCTGATCTGGTTCTTCTACTATGCATTTTGATGAAATCCAAAGAAGAATCTGCAATGTTATAAGTGATGACCTAGCATCTGTTGTCTTCCGTCGCTTTCCTAACATCGTAACGTAGCTTCCTTGTGCCTATTCTATGAATTTTTCATGGTAATTTTTCCGATGAGTTCTCCTTTTTTACTACATCGACTTTAGGAATTTAAGCGCACTGTGGCAGTAAATGCTGAACGATCTCTTCAAAGATGTAGAAGAGACTTGAAGCAGCAGAAATGGGGTTCAACAGAAGGATAATGAGAATACCATAGATTGAACATGTGAGCAACGGCAAAGATTTGAAGAAAAAAGAAACCGAAAGGGCACTTATACTTGACACCAGGAAGAGAGAACGGGAATTTCTATTGCACATAATGAGGAAAGATTGCTTGGAAAACTTGAGACTCACAGGACAGATTGTGGGAAGAAGCACAGAGGAAAAAAACACACATACTCCTTAGTGAGCTCGAGTAAAAAAAATGATGGGGGAATAATATTTAGGAAAAATAACAAAAAGACAAAATTTAGACAAAGAGCTACGACGGTGAGAAAACTGTGAAGAGCCAAGATCGCCTAAGTACTGTAGAGATATATCACTTAAATATGAACTAGATTGGCGGCTGATCACGACATTCCACAATCTGCTGTAGCCTGAGGTTCTAATCATCTTTTCACTGCTTACCACCCATCTTTGTCCACGCCCTGTCATTCATTCACCCAAACATATTACGAAGGTTACTCACTGTTTGCTTTTGTCCTTCTTATTTCTTAAATATGTCATGTGAGTGTTAAATATACCAGTCCTTCTTTCCCAGGGAAATTTCCAATAAATTTCAACTCTCTTCGTTTGACGTGAAATAGAAGTTTTTTTTTGTCAAGATAACCATTAATGGCAGAAAGAGCCAGGATATGAAACCGAGAGATATGTAGCAAAGATAGTATGACAATAGCCTCAAGCAAAAATCGCAATCAATTTGCATGTATGAATGAATAATATGCAAACAACATAAGTTTTTCCCATTATCTTAACACAATTCGGCGGTAAGACATGGCCCTGTATATATATATATATATATATATATATATATATATATATATATATATATATATATATATATTATATATATATATATATATATATATATATATATATATATATATATATATATATACACACACACATATATATATATATATATATATATATATATATATATATATATATATATATATATATATACACACACACACACATATATATATATATATATATATATATATATATATATATATATATGAACAATAGTAGACAGAATTCGCGCAGGCGTGAGAGTCGGTTTTAAAAATAGCCTGTGAACAACGGGCTGTCTAGAATGTAGCTAATTATTTATTCAAGTGTTTTGAGGAGGGAAATCATAGATTGCTGACTTGTCTCGTCTGGAGTAGTCATGTCTGGTCCGTCGATCGATCTCCATTTTTCTTTATATCTGATGACCTAAAAAAAAATTACTTCATTTGTTTTACAATGATAGTTTCGATCAGGTCTAATAACCGGCTTACACATTGACCAGTCTGGAGGTTAAATAGGACTTTGCGAAGATACTTTGACGATTTATTTTGTCGAAGATTGTAAGTGTAATTCACTGAGAGAAAAACAAAACGAGAGATTAGGAAATTAATGAGATAGATAGATAGATAGATAGATAGATAGATAGATAGATAGATAGATACCCATAGAAAACATTTTTTACTTACTTTTTTTGTTACTTTAACTTTTTAAAGCTATTTTTGTATACATATTCATATTTTTCACTTTTCTTCTACATCCTCATCTTTATTCCTATCTATCTATCTATCTATCTGTCTCTTTCTCTCTCTCTCTCTGTATATATTTATTTATATATATATATATATATATATATATATATATATATATATATATATATATATATATATATATATTAAACATGTAGTATTGAATGTTAAAGACAACATAGTCTTGCATATTTTCTTTTGAATTTTCTCATATTCTCTAATTAGACTTTTTATTTGAAAATGATTTCGAAATAAGTATTGTCTGTACGATGACCTAGCGCTTTCGAACATCATTGTTCATCTTCAGGGTCAATATTTTTAGTCAAAATCTTTTTAAACAAACATTTGCCAATTATCTTGTAGCGTAATCGTGTTGCTACTTTTTTACAACCTGATTACGCTACAAGATAATTGGCAAATGTTTGTTTAAAAAAAAATTGACTAAATATATTGACCCTGAAGATGAACAATGATGTTCAAAAGCGCTAGGTCATCGTATGGACAGTACATATTTCGAAATCATTTTCAAATAAAAAGTCTCATTAGAGAATATGTGAAAATTCAAAAGAAAATATGCAAGACTATGTTGTCTTTAACATTCAATACTACATGTTTTAAAAAAAAGTTGCTGCCAAATTACACACACACACACACACACACACACACATATATATATATATGTGTGTCTGTGTGTGTGTGCGCGCGCGTGTGCGCGTGTGTGTGAAAATATACGAAGTTTTGGTGGAAATGGAAAGAAAAAGGGAAAATAACATACTTAACATCATGAGGAGGCATTTGAAATTTCTGAGGCAAGTAATGAAGATGGAGGGCTTGGAATATTTGATACTCACGTGACAAACTGAGGGGGAAATGAATAGAGGAAAACAGTGCATAGCACACTTGATGGGCTTGAGCCAACGGATGGCGGAAATGCATTTGGGAGAAATAACAAAAAGACAAAATTTATTTTTAGCTACAAGGGACAGAAAGATGTGTGGGACATGACCGCCTACGTCCTGAAGGGTCACGGTACATAAAAGAATATATTGATGGTGGGAAGTGCTCTGTAACAGCGACAGAGCTGATGTAATGATAAAAGTGGGAAGGTTAATAACTAATCCATAAGTGTGCACACGCGGCACACACACACACACACACACACACACACACACACACACACACACACACACACACATATATATATATATATATATATATATATATATATATATATATATTAGAAAGTTCAGGTTATATGTGATTAATGGCGAAATCACTTTGCCGACAGAACTTAATGAAACATTAACTTACTATCAATTCCTTGAATAATCGGGTTGTCAGATGGAAGACACAGGCCAAGTACTTTCGACAATTTCGAATTGTCATCTTCAGGTCACAATTTTCTTATATATAGAAAAATATATAATTTTCTTATATATAGAAAAATACTAAGACGAACGATCTGTATACTGAAAGATGTTTTTTAAATGCCTATGTTTTATATATATATATATATATATATATATATATATATATATATATATATATATATATATATATGACATAAGGCATGGTATGTCTGCTTGGGATAGTCTGTTTAAATTTTTGGAGTATGATTTTGTATATCCCAATCGATATTGTGGATGGACTCTCCCAAATACACTTTTTCTCTGTCTATATTGTGTTCTTTTTTCTCTGTTTCACTCATTGTCAAGAACCAGTTGCTGTCTGTGTGTTAAGAGAAATTCTGTTGGAGACATCGTGCTATTTTCTAGAAACACTATACATTTGAATCATTCAATAAATAAAAGTTTAAGTAAAAATGTTGGTCTGATTTTAGTGGGTGGGAAGGAAGGGGAAATCCATATGTCCTCTATTACTATGTTTATTATTTCTTTAAGAAATTTCAAAGAGGAATCTGCAACATTATCAGTCCTGCCCTGGCATCTCGGTTTCTCTCATTTTCCGTGTTTTTTCTCTAAATGTTAAATATCCTGATGTGCTTTCTTCTTTTGTAACTCAACTTCACGAATTTAAACTGCGTGCTAAAATTGGGAGGTACCTTTCATATATTAATTTTTGAAACTTCTACATATAACCGTAACTTCTATGCGAATAGTTTGTTCTGCTGCTTGTGGAAACCTCTTGTCCCCACCCCCAGCTTTCCTGTAAACTGCGATCTTTAAACATATAAATGCAACGTCAATCGTTATTTTCTATTTGCTTAAATCCTGTTCTTTTATCGTCCTTTCTGATTCTGTCATTCACAGACAACCCTTGCATGTTTTTTGGCTTTTATCAACTGGCTTTGGGTGAACAGTTTCAAAATAGACATATATAGATACACAGACAGACAGATAGATAGATAGATAGATAGATAGATAGATTATTTCTCGAAACTCATCTTTCTCTGACGAGAATTATTCTTCACCTTTTCTTTTATTAACTTATTTCTATCACTTACTTTATCCATATTCTCTCTTTTTTCCTTTTCCTTCTTAATCCATTACTTGATCTTTATCTTCATGAGTTCCTTTCTCATTAATATCTACTCTCACGAACGAACTTTTCTTTATTATCATTTTATTTTTTTTTAAATTCCTACCGCTCTTTCAATACAAACTGAAAATGTCTTTGGAAATCTTTTCAAATAAGGTGTATAAAATGGCTTCATTAATTTCGAACCCACTAAAAGCTACTTTTCGGTAAGTTTTATATGGCTTCCGTCAGCTGAAACGGTTTTGTAATATATTACAACATCATATTTAAATGTGCAAGAAAGTCTGTATCCCCAGGCCTCAGCGCAGCACGATCTTTTTGCATTGCGTGATTTCAACTCAACATTGAATGTAACAATAATTGGTTCTTCTGATTTTGCAACTTCAATGGAATCCGCTAAACAGAAACGTCTTTATCTCTGTATGGCTGAATATTTGAAACTGGTGACTATTTCTCGTCCTAGGAATTTTAAATTGAAAAAACGCACAAAGTATCGATAATGAAGCTGTAATAAGATGGACGACAGAAAAGATCCATTGTTTACCAGATTTAAGCAGTGAACAACCCTATTTTGTCCATAACGTTTCCATTATTTTTCCTGACCATTGACAATGCATTTTTCTGATTCTCAAGGCATTTCTTTAATAAAATCATTGGGCATATATTCACGTTGTTGTGCCAATAAATCTGACAATTCCTTCTTCCTGTTAAGTAATGTAGAAATAAATGGTTAATAGTTAAATTAAATTATATAGTTATATATATATATATACATATCCTTTACATACATACACAGACACACACACACACACACACATATACATATATATATTATATACATAACTTTTATTTAGTAGAGCATATAGTTTAATTGAATGGTTAATAGTTAAATGCCTTGCTATTGAAAATACGAAAGAAATGCATTGGATCTCAAGAAGAGGATTGTATCCTCATTTATTAAACTTAAATTAAGATTCGTGTCGGGCTAGTGAGGGTCGAAACCATGTTTTATTATTATTGTTCAAAGAAACTATTTCGTCAACCATTAACCTACCCAGGTAAATCTTAGTTCTATTTTTTATAAGCTGACGGCACCAAGTAAAGTACTGGAATCACTTTTCAACAAGCCCAGCTCGCTAAATTTTACCCCAGGCCGATACGTTTTCATCCCAGAAATTCAGCTAAAATAAAACGTCTTTATTTTTATTTAATAACCATTGCTTTTTAAGTATCCTACTCGCTGTTTCACTCTGCTTCTTTTGCGTTTTATAAGCCCTGTGAGTATAAAACTCCCCAAGCTCTCTTTCCTCGTAATGCGTTCAAGTAATTTCAACTGTTTGTTTCTGATAACTATCCACATTCGTCTTTTCGATGCCATTCTCCTAAAAACATCTTCGTCGACGACTTTCTTGTTGGATGGTTGATTTTTTTAGCAGCATATCAGCCTTTATGGGCATTTAATGTCAAAATCGAATATTTTGAACGCATTTGTATGCCTTCAACCACAGATAAAATGTATTGTTGCTAATTTTACTATAAATTTAATTGCTGGTAGTTTTACTACAAATATATATTTGTGGTACTTTTTTTTTCATAAACATGTGTTGCTCGTATTTTTACTATAAAAATGTATTTTTATACATTTATAGTGTTTTTTGACGGGTTGCACACAGCTGGGATCTTAACAGGTTGCACCACTCCGAGTTTGGTTGAACCTTGGAAGAAGAGTAATTAAGAGGTGGTTCCACGCTCCTCAAAACCCCCACTCTCCCAATCGGAGGTCTTGCTGCCGGATGTAGTTTGTCATCATACCCAAAACTGCCGATGACATTCTCACTAATCATCTGTAAAGCAACATTTCTATTAGCCCAGGTTACCTCTTCATCTGTATGTAAATTGTCCAGTATCCACCTCCATAAAAACCGATTTATATTACATACCACATTAATCCTTGTTTCCAACGTCATTTACCGTTTCTAAATATTTTTGTTATTTCCACTGTCTCAATACGTCTTCGGAATTCTGCGTTTAAATGAGCTACTGATAAAACATTTTACAGTTATTTAAATTTCTTTTCTTGCTTGATTTTGAACTCTCTATTCTCGGCTCTTCAATTTCATGTAAAAACACCTTCGGTTTTCTTTCTCTGTCTACCATCAATATAGTGTCATCTGCATACATGAAGTTCTTGAATTCGTGCCCAAGAATAGAACCTCCAAAAACGATGAGACTAGCCGTGACAGAGACACCGTTTTTAAAAGGAGACATTTGACACTTCAACAACAATTGTTGCAGCCGCAAACAACTGTGACATTTTAAAATATCTCTTTCAAATTTCGCTCTCTTATGAGCCACAAATTCTTTCCGTTCAGTAATTCCCCTTAGGCACTTTCTCGTTATACGCTGTTTTATTTTGTCTTTCTCTCTCTCTCACACTCTCATATACTTTTTGTAATACATGTTGTAGAACAGCCACCAGCTAAAGTTAAAGATCAGACTCAAGCATCTACACCTGTGAATATATGAGGCGTTCCCATCAGCGTTTATTTTCGTTCTTTACATTTGATATCAAAGATCAAAAGGAAATATCGCCTTGATCTTGATTGCAACGATGGTTATAAAATGAGATCATTTACCACGATAAATTGGTTCAGATCCACGTCATATCATTTATTTCATGGCTTTTCTTTCTTTTTATTTCCGCTGTTGGGAAATTTCAGTCTCTAATCAGTCATTAATTTGCGCTCCAAGTTAAATTAACGATGTAATGTTAAAGATCGATTGATCGGAAATCATAACATCGTGTACATTAGTTTTTAACACGGATAGAGAGGATCACGCTTATCTTTTCCTTAGGAATGAAAGTCAAATTGAACGACCACCCTTCTAGCTCCTTTCACATAAATACCGTCATGGCGAATATTTCTACTTTTCGACCTACGCTGTTTCTTATCCCCATGCCATCAGTTTCCTAAATCAGTATTTATGCAGAGCACACACCTATTTACTCCTGTCTTAAGTAAAACGCTGATCTCGAAAATGAACACCAATTAGTTGTTAACTGGGGCAAGAAAAGGACTGTAAATTTTAACGCCTCATAATAGAAAATGCAAACTTATAGGACTCATAGAGAAATTTTTCTGACTTCCATCAACATGGCTGATGCTAATCATCAGGAGAGCAACTATTTGCGAATTCTTGGTCTTACGTTTTCCAGACATGAAATGGTTTGATTATATTGAATCAATTGCTAACTCTGCTGCTCGGAAGGTTGGTTTACTGTGACTTGCCAGACAATTCTAATCGCTAGAATCCGTCTTGCACGTCTATAAATCTAACATTTGTCTGTGCATTGATTATTGGTGACATATTTAGTCTGGTGCCTCTTGAGATCTTGAACAAAATACAAAGAAGGGTTTGTAATGTTTCTTGGTCATGACCTGTCATTTCTCGTGAAACACAATATTTATTAAATACACACACACACACACACATACATACATATATATATATATATATATATATATATATATATATATATATATATATATATATATATATATATATATATATATATATACCCAAGACAATGGTTTTTCCAAAGGTGCCGTACTCGATCCATTCCGATAACATCAGGAACTCTCCTTCCTGACAAATCGAAAAATCGCGAGATTCGAACCCGGGTCTCAAGGTCAGAAAGTGAACTTTCTAACCACTCGGGCATATATATATATATATATATATATATATATATATATATATATATATATATATATATATATATATATATATATATATATATATATATATATATAGTGGACCATGCACATTTCTTTATTCATGTTCTGGAGAATACTTCCTAATTACATATGGTTGCGTGCGCGCATGGATCCGGGGGCGCGAGCGCGTGTGTGCATATTACCCAGTGTCTTGGTAATGAAATCATTGACTCTTTTGTGACGACAACATTATCTTAATTACTCGTGAAGAAGCGGAAAAGAAAATTCCATTTGTAATTTTTAAAACCCATTTTGAATGAAATATTTTCCTCGAATTATTTTACCGCGAGTTTAATGCCTTTTATAAAGTTTCGATTTCATTACAAGACACTGGTTTAATGAACTCTTTCGTTATCTAGAGCAAAAAGTGCCAGCTACTGAGGAGATAATCCATACATTGGCCCTCTATAATATAGACGTCACATTGCATTAGCAATATTGGCTACGGTTGCGATGTAGAATAAAAACGTGTTCTTTTTTCTTTCTTTGTTTAAACTTTCACATTATTTATTGTCACTGTCTTTATTATACTCACTGAACTCATTAATATATGATAGGAAAATTTCAATTCAAATTCTTTCTGTAAACCTAAAAAAAAATGGTCCGAACAGCAGGAGAAAAAAAAACTTAAACAAAATTGAAAGCAGTTTCATTGTTTTTCAAAAGTCGACCTTGCTAACCGAACGCTCCTCTGTGGCCGAAACGGTTAAGGCACGTCAGGCTATATGACGGTTCCGTATAGGATACAGGTGCGATTCCTGTCGGAGGACGAAAATTTTCTATGAAAATTTCTCGGACATTCAGGCCGGTAAATGTTGTTTAATACTGTTTATTATAAACAGAGCATTTACTTAAATATTTGTATCTATAAAAAGAATGTTAAACATAAAAATGTCTTTAAATATATATGTAAAAATGTCTTTAAATATATATATATATATATATATATATATATATATATATATATATATGAGATGACGATATATATTTCATATATCAAGAGCAATATTGAGAAAAATGTATGACAAAATGGAAAATGTTTTCTTTAGTCGCGAAACAATTGCAATACATTTCTCTCTCTCATATATATATATATATATATATATATATATATATATATATATATATATATATATATATATATATATAGGGTGGTGATTTTGCCTTAGCTGAAACACTTATATATGTATACCAGTATGAATGTCTGTCTCTTCTTTTTTTTATTCACACAGTTATCTATGCTATTCTAACATCCATATTAGTCTGTATACACCGCATTTTACACAGGGCACAATGGAATTCATTTAATTATCTTTTTGCAAACAAATTAAAAAAGTTCCAGAAAAAATAACAAAACTTTCAAAAATGAATGTAACAAGAAACATGACACTGTGTTTTAGATTTTTTTCCCCCTTGAACGTTGACCTTCCAATCGCATCGACCGTTGCTGTCTGATTCGAATGCTGATTCATTGGTCGAATCAAATGTCATTGCATTCCGCTAATGAAAATTAACAAAGGACGAATGCAATAATTCTGACGAGTTTTTCAGTGTCTCGTATCATTTCATCCATTTTCGCCTCTCAATATCACTTGATTAATAATCTATGATGCATGATTTGATATTTGCTAAATGACATGAACAAATATGGTGATCGGTATCGAATCTGACTGAAGCAACGTCTGACGCCTGCTTCACACACAGTTTGAACGAACGGAACTTAAGTAAGTCAAATAAACTTCTTCTTTATGTGCCGTGATCCCTCAGGACGCAACCGATCATAACTCTCCACAACTTCCCTTGCCCCTTGTAATATTTACAAATTCTGCCTTTCTGTTATGCTTTCTAAGTTCTGTTCTGTCATCGATTTATTAAAGCTCACTAAGTATGTTATGCGTTGTTTTCCTCTGTCCCACTTGACTTCAATCTATCCTGTGAGTATCAGATTTTCCAAGCCGTCATTACTCAGTATGCGTCGCAGAAAACTCAGCTGTCTTTTTACGATGTTAAGTATTAGTTTTCTTTTCATTTCCACTCTCCCAAAAACTTCGTCGTTGCTCACATATTTTCTGTAAATGGACTGTAGAACAGGAGTTAGGAAAGATAGGAAAAAATACAAAATATACTAAGGACTACAAAAGACGGGAAATTAACTTCCTGAAACCGTATGTTCCACAGATCGCTATCAGTACTGTGTCATCTGCGTATCTGATGATGTTAAGTTTGAGGCCGCAAATGCTAAATCTCTGTAGGGTTTCCAATTCTCTTAGAATTGCCTTGCTGTATAGGTTGAACAGGTCAGGTGAGAAGATACATCCTCGCTTACGCCCCTTTATAATTTTTGTATATTCACTGAACTCGTTCCCTATGTGGATGTATGCTGTTTGCTGCCAGTATACTTTCTTGATTGTTCTGATATCTTTCCTGAATATATCGAGGTTGCTGAGCAGTTTGCATATTCGATAAAACATAGGTACACATCCTTCTGCATCTGTAATGAACTGTTACGTAACATCTGTCGTTCTTTACGGCAGCGAATGTTGGACGATTTCCTCAAAGATGAAGAAGAGACTCGAGGCGAAAGAGATGTGGTTCTACAGAAGGAGGATAAGGGTATCATAGAACGAGCGTGTGAGCAACGATGGGGTCTTAGAGAAGTTGCAAACGACTTATAATTAATATCAGGAAGAGGCAGCTGAAGTTTCTGAGACACATAATGAGGAAGGAGGGCGTGGAGAATCTGATACTCACGGATAGATTTGAGGGAACGAGAGACAAGGGAAAACAACACGTGATATAACTGGCGGGCTTAAGCAAGCGGATGACAGAACGTGGTCTGGGGATGGAAGTAGAGGGAAGGAACTTGTTGAGAACTGCAAGGGATAGTGGTAGGTGGAGAGATATGATCGTCTACGTCCTGAAAGGACATGGCGCATAAAAAGAAAGAAAAGACATAAATCCCTAATGAGTATAGAGTATATCTGATTTTTAATGACAGTGCGTTTCCAAATGTGTTTTCGGTTGTCTTCAAAATCATGGTTCAGGTAAACGTGGCAGCCTTCCACCGTTCAGATAGTTTCATATCTGATATGACTATTATTTATTATAATTATGTTTAAGGCGTGTGAATAGGAAGTGGATGTCTTCAGATCACGCTACGGATTTAATGATCCACACTTCTGTGTTTTAGTGTTTGCCTATATGCATAGGAACATCTATAAGTCAGCATCTTAATGATGAAAAAATGATTTTACACAGCAAATACTTATTTTTGCATAATATTTTCCTTCCTTGTCAGTAACTGATAACTATACAGAGAAAAACGTAAAATCAAAATTCAAGGAATACCTACGCGTGTATCTGCGAAATTATTGATCCACATTTCTGTGCGTGACTATGTACGCGCGCCGGAGATAAAAAAAAAACAAAAAAACACTTGCCAAAATATACTCAGTTGGCCATTAAGTAATCGTTCATTTTATTACTATTCTCATGATTATTTGTATCTTCCTGCGAACGTCGTGAAATTAAATGACTTTCTCCGTCTTCTCGCGAGAACATATATACAGAAATAAGATAATGCGTGAACAAATAGAATTAAACGGAAGATATCATTCGCATACGCTGTCTAGAAGTATAAAACAGTCATAAAATCATAAGAGATTAAAAAAATCTCTTGTGGCCTGGAGAATATCGATTGCCTACAAGTACGTTTGAAGGAATTCTACGCATTATTTATATCTTTCATATTTTCAGATGTTAAAGATCACACACATGCGCACAGCAACACACTTCCCGTATATATATATATATATATATATATATGTATATATATATATATATATATATATATATATATATATATATATATATATATATATACATGAAGAAATATAGTATTAAGGTGAACTATATTGATGGGATAAAGTGCTCAATATCAGAGATAGAGCGTATGTAAATATAGATATAAAAGTGAGCATTGAAGTCAACACTCAGAGGCGACAGGCTGTTTCATGCTCGACGCAATTGGCAGGCGTCCTAGTCAGCTTAGTTTGCAAGGCGGCCTGGCGATTGCGTCTAACATAAAACAACCTGTCGCCTCTGAATGTCAGCTTCAATGTTCACTTTTATACATACATATATATATATATATATATATATATATATATATATATATATATATATATATATATATATATATATATATATATATATTAAATAAAAACAGACCACTTTAATGTTCCATATAATAAATTTTTTCACCACAGCCCTTTTAAAAGACAGCGGATCATCAGATTTTATTTCCAAATGTTGAAACGAAAAATGAAATATATATATATATATGTGTGTGTGTGTGTGTGTGTGTGTGTGTGTGTGTGTGTTTGAAGCCGATAAGTTTTATAATATTGAATATAACATTATGCAGTATTCGTAAACTATACAGTAAGTATGTATTTCGTATATTTCCAATAAAAGTCACTCATTTCACGCAAGCTATTATTCTTAATATTCCCATTATCACGAAGCTTTAGTAGAAGAAAAAAAGAATTGTCCTTCCTAATGTGTTTTTCGAACTGGCTACACTATCGAATTGGTCGCCATTACGAAATTGCAAACTCTATAATAGGCAGTCTTGTGTCTTCAATATATTAGCTATTTCTTCACTAGTTTCTTCCCATAAGAAATGTCCTCCCTCAGTTCTTTTAGGCTTCTTTCATGATTAATCTGCACATCTGGATTCTCTTTCTCGTCTCTATATGTTTCTATCTTTTCTTCATTGTTATTTGGGATTTATCCTAGTGTCCTAATTGTAGTAGACATTACTGACATTTCTCCAACACATAACTTCTGCAGCCTTCAGATAAGATTATATTTGTCTAGATTCAGGAGAAAAGAAACTTTCCCTTGAGAGGCAATAATATTGAAAGATATAAATGGACTTATTTTTTCTTATTTTTACTTGTTAGTCTGACACATTTTTAAGAAGTTATTTGACCAACTGAAACATTACGCACTGTGAGCAAACATTAAGTATTACAATAAGGTTCAAAAGCAGTTCAACAACACGCAACAGATTTAATCAAAAGTTAATAATGTATTCCTTGTTGAAGGAACTGTCGGTGACTAATTCCCCACCACAGCTATGTCTGTTAAAATTGTCTTCTCTGTCTTAAACTTTTCAACATGTTCCTGGAATGAAGAATGATTGTCTCCATGGAAGGATACTCCGGCACAATCAACATGGTCATTTTGTTGATGATACTGATGTGTAAAAGAAAGCAGAATTGACAAAACATTATTGGAGGATACCTCGACAAAATAAGGAATAGAGATAAAAGCCTAGAAGCGAAACTTTAGAATTTACTCATGATGAATATCAATGTAAATAGACAACAGCTGGAAACAGGGAATTGTTTTGTTTAAATACGTTGACGCCATTATCGGTGAAGACGTGTCAATGACGGAAGTACTGGTTACACTTACGAAGTCTGCGAGACATTGGCAATACTAAAGACAGAGAGAGAGACAGACAGAGAGAGAGAGAGAGAGAGAGAGAGAGAGAGAATAACATCAACGTCAAAATAAATCTGACGCAACTGCACTAACTTCTATCTGTTTTGTTTTTTTGGGGGGTATATTTATCCTTGACTCTCACGGCGGCGTTTCATTGAAGGATCCAAGCAGAAGACATCGACAAGAATTTTCTACAAGAACCACAGAATAAAGGGAAACGTTAGAAAATTTATCAGACAACATGTTCTTTGTTATGAAGACCATTTGACCACACTAAGGAAGAGAGAGAAATTTGAAGGTATGTTGAAGTTTGTTTTACAAAGTGTTTCTTACTGAGGGGGAGCATCCTTTTTCCCAATGTAATACGTACGTGATTCCACCATTTGGATACAGGAAGGCGGGTCGTGGCTGCAATGGTTTGAGCTGATGATATGAAATAATGGAACCCGTCTGAATATTTGAGATGGGTGTATCAATAGGATAGTGGCGTCTCAAGAAGAGGGGTTGTCAACTGGATTAACAAGGCGATCGCATAAACGATTTTTAACACAATTCTAGCTCTACGTGGCCACACTTTATTTTAGGAGACAGACAACGATGGTATACGCACAAGCGTTGACTTAGAAAATGTATCAGACAACACGTTCGTTGTTATGAAGACCATCTGATCACAGTGAAAAAGAGAGAGTGTATGTCCATGTGACCATGATTTGATGGTCGTTCCATTCTTCACGTAACAGAACAGGGGAAATATGAGACCTTTCAGCTAATATATAAAATAGGCAGGCAATGTGAATGATCGAACAAGAAAGAGCACCCTCACCTACATCCCCCAGAAATGGATTCATTGGATGATGCGTCTTTTGAGAGCAGTGACTCTACAATGATGCCACATTGTGGTGCCAATGTCTATGAATCGGAGGCAATGTTGTATTAAGCAGACTTAAACTTAAAAATTTGTTTATATCCAGTGCACATCTCAGACTAAAAAACTGACTGCGCTAATAAATATGAGTTGTTTATTTAGTTTCCTTTGTCTAACATGGTGCTACTCTAGTTGAGTATCCATGTAAACACCAGCTTACTACACTATCGAATTATCCTTAAGAGGAGGGAGAAATCTTCTAGTCTCCTAAACTGAATTTTTTCTGGGTACCCACTATATAGAGTGTTAACATTAACGCACACAACTTTGGTATTGTCGTTGTTGTTGTTGTTATTTTGTTTTTTATTATTATTATTATTATTATTATTATTATTATTATTATTATTATTATTATTATTTAGACATTCACTGAGTGATCGAAATTTGTTGAGAATATTTTTTGTATTAATGTGTTGGGGAATAGGGTCACAGGATCGTCCCACTATGCTCTGATGCTGTGGTCATCGTAGCATGTAGGTTTTGACAAGGGTCGAATTGCTAGCACCGTGCACAACCAGTTTTTGATTCAGATTTGTCTTTCTCCTAAAATGGTTGTCAACTGAGGCTAGAAACAACCAGTAGGTAGATAGATTCATGCCTTTAGCAGATGCAATTATACGAATCTAAACGCAACCATCTCCGTATGATGATTCCAATTTTTCCGCTTATAACCGCTATACAGTATACGTAGAAATTAGCACCTAAATAATTTTGCTCTTAACTGCGCTTTCGCAGGCGTCCTATTCAGCTTAGTTTGCTAGAGCATGAAGCCACAAATGTGGGATATCCAGTAAGGATCGAACACACTATTACTGATTCCCAGTAATGAACGAACACACATTGCTGATAGTTAGAGAGAGACGAGTCTGTTAACTACTGTTTCGCGGCAATATACCTCATTAAATTTTCTAGGCTGTTTCCGCTGAAGAATTCACACCATTCTTTTTAAGACTTAAACAATATTCTCATCGCCTTCGTTAGAAACGGAGATGGGTTAGTTTCGATCAGTTTCTTTTTTGTTTTCCTTTTTCCTTGAGATTTGCAGACTGTGCCCTCTGCAGAGAATTTAAGGGTACAATTGTTAATTTCATGTTCTACATTTTCTGTAATTCAAGGGCAAGATGCCGATAACTCTTTGATTTTTTTTGTACAATATGTCTGTATTGCGATTGTTGCCATTAGTAGTCGTTTCTTTCGTTGGCTGTTGCATGAAAGGCACCAATCATTGATCATTTCATGGATAAAAAAAATCACAAGGCATTCAAGAATTAAGAGCCGGTTGCGATTGAAAAGGTAACAAAATGGCGTGATTAGAAAATGAAACACCACAATTGGTTATAAATTCATGGGTACGCACAGTTTGAAGAAGAAGAAGAAGAAGAAGAAGAAGAAGAAGAAGAAGAAGAAGAAGAAGAATCTTCAAAACCTGAGAAGAAGAAGAAGAAGAAGAAGAAGAAGTAGAAGAAGCATCTTCAAAACCTGAGAAGAAGAAGAAGAAGAAGAATTTTCAAAACCTGAGAAGTAGTAGTAGTAGTTGTTGTAGAAGAAGAAGAAGAAGAAGAAGAAGAAGAAGAAGAATCTTCATGACCTGAGAAGTAGAAAAAGAAGATGAAGAAGAATCTTCAAAACCTGAGAAGAAGAAGAAGAAGAAGAAGAAGAAGAAGAAGAAGAAGAAGAAGAAGAAGAAGAAGAAGAAGAAGAATCAAAACCTAAGAAGAAGAAAAACAACAGAATAGAAAGGGGGAAACGTGGAGGAGTTAAAGGAAAGGGCAAAAGGAAAATAAATGAAGCAAAGGAATAGAGAATAAGAAGGAAAGGGGAAGAAAATGAGAAAATTAAACAAGAAGAGGGAAAGAAAAATGTAGAAGCAGAAGATTTTAGATATGTAGATCAAATCCTATATCGACAAAAGAAGTTTACGTGCTGCAGTAGGAATTTGCAACTTCTCATATCACCCATTTGATCCAGCGGGTCAATAATTTTTAAACTCTTCTTTCCGAGCTCCTGTAATGTATCATGCTTGGTCTCATAGCGCCTGTAATCCCCTGGACAGTTATCTCTAGGGAGTAGTCAAATGAGAGGTAACTCTGTGGTAGTACAATATCAAGGACACGTTGAAGGCCGCCAGTACGAACGTGATGGCCAGTATAAAAGAAAAACAATTGATACGAGTATACAGCCACATATAAGGCCGCATTGGGGCAGTCATCGAATCTAAGCGCGGATTTATGGATTAACCGTTTTCTCTGCCTGTTTTTTCAAAATTTACACACGCACAGAAATATATCTATATCTATCTATCTATCAATATATATATATATATATATATATATATACAGGTAAAATGGAGTTCCATTATATGCAACGTTTTCTTTATAAGAAGGCTCAATACAGAGTAGAGCTATATATATATATATATAAATGTGTGTGTATGCGTGTACACACACACACACACATATACATATATATATATATATATATATATATATATATATATATATATGAAAAATATAAATATAGACGTTAGAGACATAGATATCATCGTTGCATGATGAGTGACAGTTTCACATTTCAAGTAAACCCTGAAGATGTATTGGGTCTTGAAATGGGCAGTTTGATTTCGCTATCTATATGATCTACACACAAACACACAGACACACGCCTATATATATATATATATATATATATATATATATATATATATATATATATATATATATATATATACAGGTAAAATGGAGTTCCGCGATACGTAACATTTTCTTTATAAATTTATAGAGCTATATATATATATATATATATATATATATATATATATATATATAGCTCTATAAATTTATAGCATACCTAGCATACCACGAACTTACACTCACGTTCACAGAGACACGCGCGTACACACTTACACAGATGCTCGCGCTTATCCACCTATATTCCCCCCCACACACACACATTGGGATCAAATATGTATTAGAATCTGACCAAATGATAAGATATATTACAAATTGGAAACGTTTGTAAATTTAACATTTTTCGATTTTATTTATGCTTCATCAGAATTTACCCTACACGCAGGCCACCGATCTGCCACTGGGTGGCATGCCCCTAGCGTTTGCCGCTGGTGGCCCGCTGTTGGGCCGCCGGCATGTTCGTTTCGGCAATATTACCACTGGCGGAAAAAGATTAATGGAACGTATTTCAATATGAGTTTGTCTTTTCCAACTCAATGAAACGACCTGCAATTGAAACAATGATCACAAGCGATGAAACGTATAGATAGAGTGTGGGTCTAAAATGGTACTAGGAAAACGAAATCGGCCACCGGTAAACACTCTAAAAACCGTTCTGCACGCGACGGGGGTGATATTTTGCATCTAGTCGGATTGAAAGGGTTAAGAGCTTCTCCCACATCAGGTGTTTACTTCTCCAGGCAAGTAATGTTTATTATTAAAACTGTTTACAGGTACCAATCGATGAAAAGTTCAGAACTATGCAGTCCAAATGATGATAATGCCATACGCCACTTTTCTGTAAACCCGTTTATGGTTTATGGACGAAGATAACGATGGAATACTTGGCTTAAATTTGGTTAGGTTGCACTATACGAAAGAGCATTCAAGCAGGAGTCTAGTCTGTTTCTCTAAGTAGTGGTTCATTCTGGGTGTAACATCCTTCCTCCCAAGGCAATAAGTAGGAAATGAGTGTGATGCCAACATTTGGATATACAAAGGCGGGTCTTCGCTGCAAATGTCTGAGCTGGGGATATGATGAAATGAAGCCCGTCTGAACCTTTGTTATGGATGTATCGATAGAATAGCGATAGCCTTCCAATGTGGCGTCTCTGGAAAAATGTCTCAGACTGGATGAACAAGGCAATCGGATAAACGATTTTGAACTAGTAAGTGAAGAATTGATAGCTCCGGCAAAGATATGACAAATATAATCGGTTTTGGTTTGATCCCAATTTTGTAACGGCAAAAATTGGGGTGAAGTAGTCTGTTACTTTTTGGAGCGGATAGTTCTGGCGCTACAGCAGCCACATTTTATTTTAGGGGACACACAACAATGCTATACACACACGCGTTGATTTATGTAAACGCAAGATTTTATGAGTGACCAAATTGTTGTAAATAGCGTGATAGGTTTCAGAATTGTAAGTTTCCCTTTTAAGTACTGCGACCTCTTCGACATGCGGGCATATTACGATTCTAACTTTCTCTGTCTACTTTGTTCATCGATTGACGTCATTAGCGATGATTTTACAACAGCCAACCATCTGATGTCAGACTTTCAATAGAGAGCATTTGGCACACTGCTCACTTCATCACTGATTAAATACCAGAGAGCAAGCAAAATGCCTGCCAGTTGCAGGATACAAATTTAGGTATTTAAAAGAAGCAGCTTCCTATAAAATGCATGCACACAAATATATATATGCATGTGCATGCGTATACTATACGGGCAAATACATAATCATAGATCAATCCCACGATTATAGGTGTGTTCGTATATGTACTTGAATGATACAATTAAGGGGCCATACGTAGATACTGTCTGGGTGATGTTCGTGTGTGCTAAAATTTATATATATTTATAACAGAGGAATATTGAAATATATGAAGTGACAACTAAACGCACACATACGTATATTTATCTACAAATGAATCGAATCTCACCATGGTCGATTTGTCAGGAAGGAGTCTTTCTAATGTTATCGGTCTGGAGTTGGGCCCGATACCAAAGTGCTGGACGTTTGGAAAGTGCCTGAAAATCATACCACGGGTTGACCCAAACTTTCTGAGGGAAATTGGTCCAAGGGAACACTTGGAGCCGTCGATAGCTGTGCTAGCACGAAGTCACAAGTCATCTTGACAGAGGGCTTGAGTGTACTGGCGTTGTTCAGAATATTGATTATTCTAGAAAACACGCTCTCTCCCAGAAACTGTAACTATGGTCTGCTCAGCATAGTTGCAGTATAAACCAAAGGTTGGCTCTGTGGGTGTTGAACAAACACAAATGTGCCTGAGCGAGCGTCTGTAATAGGGATTGGCTAGCCGCCCTAGTAGACGGGTATCCTCGAATACGAGTAGCTAGCTATTATTATCTATATATTAATGGCCGATTGTGACCACACCCGATTGCCAGAACAGCTCAACGCACCTGTAGTTGATCCTGCAACAATGCTGAGCCAACTATAGTGACTTTCCTGGAGGGGCGCGCATAATCTGGCCTGATCAGTTATTCAGAACAAAGCCAGCACGCTCAGACCTCAGTCACGATGACTTGTGACTTTGTTTGTGCTAGCACACATATCGACTGCTTCCAACTGATTCCGTCTAGACAATTTTACTCACAAAGCTTGGGATAGCATGTCGCTCTCCAAGCTTAACAGAAGAATTGTGATGAAATTGATCATAAACGAAAATGACATCATTACTTAATCACAGCTAAAGATTGAAAGCGCATGAAGAATTGAAATTAAATTCATATATATATATATATATATATATATATATATATATATATATATATATATATATATATATATACACAGTTGCGACTAAAATGTTCAGAACGGCATTGTTTTTTTGTCAGAAAAGTAGGTATAAGTTTTTATCAAAGTTGTTTTATATTCACAGACAATAAATACGATATTATTTTTTATTGTCTGAGACTTTGGTGTAACTTGAGAGGATAATACAAAAGTTATGGATCATTTAGTGATTTACTGCAAAACCCATGGCGGCCAAAATGATCAGAACGGTTGCTTTTACTCCGTGATTTAGTATATTTAACCGGCGAACTCTATTTTTTTTTAATGTGACGGTTCGTTTACTAAACATTAGTAAGAATATCTGTAGTGTACTTTGTTAATATAATGCCACTTACCCGTTACCAATTCGTCATCAGCTTATTAAGCTTCGAAAGAAGGATAATTTAAGTATTGGGTCTATTGCAAAGATTGTTAACAAGCCAAAAAGTGTTGTTCACGGTATTCTTAACGTCTACGGTGATTGTGGTTCGTGTGAAGCAAGAAAGTCTACAGGTAGGCCAAGAAAAACGACCAAGAGAGAAGATCATGCTATGGTAAAGTTGGTTTACAAGGACAGATTTAAAACTGCTTCTGCTGTTTCTCGGGAAATGAGCATTGTACTGAAGAAAACTTTATCTCGAAATCTGTCTCGTCGTTTAGTTGAACATGACCTACAAACAAGAGCACCTGCAGTGAAGCCACTGATCATCTCCAAGAATAAAAAGAGTCGTCTTACCTTTGCAACCGAACATGTGTTGTGGTCTCAAGAAAAATGGCTATGGGTGCATTTCAGTGATGAATCTAAGTTTATGATATTTGGCTCAGATGGAAAAAAGGTACGTTCGTCGAAAAGTAGGCGAAAAATTGTCGCCTAAATGCATTAAGACTAGTGTTCAATTCGGTGGAGGAAGTGTTATGGTTTGGGGGATGATATCTGGAGATGGTGTAGGCCCTTTGGTGCGATTACATGGAAAGGTAAATGCAAGAGTTTATAAACAACTTGTAAAAGATCATGTCTTGCCTGTGCTGAGAAATTCAACTAAGCGACCACCCATATTCATGACCACCAGAATAAGGTGGTCATGAACTTCCTCAAGGCTGAAAAGGTTATTGTTATGGATTGACCTGCTCAATCCTATTCAAAATGTGTGGAATATTCTAGGAGAATGATCAAAAGCTAGAAATCTTAAAACAACCGAGAAATATGGAATGCCCTTCAGGAAGAATGGAATAAGATTACCCAGCAAGAAATTAAAAATTTAATTTCCTCATGCATTCGGAGATGTCAAAGTGGGATTGAAGCTAAAGGGATTCACACTAAATATTTAATAATTCCAGTATTCTCTGTCATTTTTGTTTATTTTGTTATTTTTTCAACCGTTCTGATCATTTTGGCCGCCATGGGTTTTGCAGTAAATCACTAAATCATCCATAACCTTTGTATTATCCTCTCAAATTACACCAAAATCTCAGACAATAACAATTAATATCGTATTTATTCTCTGTGAAAATTATAGAATATAAGACAACTTTGATAAAAACTTATAGCTACTTTTCTGACGAAAACAATGTCGTTCTGAACATTTTGGCCGCAACTGTATATATATATATTCAAGATGATCCTCGCCCATTTCTAACCTTCTAACTTTCTGTCCTGGAGTAAAAATGGGTCTCTCACGTGCCAATCGTCTTATGGATTGAGTTATTTTTTTTTCTAATTGATCTCTTTCACTCTAAGTTGAAATGATGTTCCACACTTCCAGCTGCGATCTCCTAATTCAGTTTTCCTTTCTAGTCTTCCTCTTTTTAAAACTTATTCATTGTTCTCTTGATGGTTCTTGAATGCACTTTGAAGATGGAAGACAGTGTATGAAAGTTGATAGCATTACTGAAGTCCTTTCTGATTTTTCCTATCACCATAGCTCAGTTGAGAAGTCAGAGGGGCTGACACAAATGAGTTTAACCTGTTCTTTTTCATTTTAGACTGAACGTCTTATCTGAAAAGCTGGAAAAATGAAACTCAATTTTGCTATTACTCCTGGTATATATATATATATATATATATATATATATATATATATATATATATATATATTACGCGATCATCCGACCATAGTTTGATTATATATATATATATATATATATATATATATATATATATATATATATATATATATATATATATATATATATATATATAATCAAACTATGGTCGGATGATCGCTTAATGCGTGAAACTGCCTGTCAGAATACAGTGTTGGTGTCTATGTTTAGCGTGTTTATAACCACAAACGCTGTATTCCTGGTACTGACCACTCATTCCATAGCGAAATACCAAATTTTAAACAGGAAGATTTTAAGAAAACGGAATCTACCGAACTGATTGGCGAAAAATACCAGTAGTCAGAAAAAAAAATCTCGATTGGTCAGAAATCCTGCATAGGATTGTATAAAAGTATCTCGTTTGATTATGCATATATATTGTTTAAAATTCTTACAGACATGCTGAAATTATGCCAGAATGCTTGTCGAGATATGAAGGTTCTCAACTGTGCTGGTGGGTAAGCAAGTCTGATATCATAGGGACCCGAAACTTTCTTCGACCCCGGAATAGACATCGCTGTGGGCGCTTTCTTCTTCACAATATCTGCCGTATAAAACAAATGTATGCGTGCTTGCGTACGATTGAAATATGTGTGCGTATGCGTGTCTGTGTTCGTGTGTGTATATATGTAGATTAAGATGAAAAATATTTCTATTCCGCATGAATTACTTACTTGTCATTGCGTTTAGTTACTTACATAATTACTTATTTAATTGTATACACTCTAGCGCTTAATTCACTGGTAAATTTTAATTTCCATAAATCAATTCATAGAGAAAAGCAAATATCAGATCAAAATTCAAGAA